>CM042152.1:105042369-105069869 GCA_023376005.1 Doryteuthis pealeii
GACCCGTCCCCAAGAAATTAGTTCTCGAAGTAAATACAATTGTTTAGGTCTATCACTTTTATGTGAATTTCTGAAATGCCCTTTTATGTGATTATCTATTAAAATTGCATAGGACAATGATTGTGGAACATCGATGAAGATTGAACTCATATCAAAACTTAATTAGAAAATTGATAGCCAGAAAGAAAACTTGCTAGCCATTGCGCCATAAAATATATGATTTTTGCGGGATACACACTCTTTTTTTTTTTTTTTTAGATAAAGCTGTGTTGATTAAAGAGCAACTGAGGTGAAAACATTTTGATAACATAGTAAAGATAAAAAAAACTCTAATTTCATTCATGTGAAGATTGTTACTTCTACGAGAAATGCAACAAAAAATGAAACAAAAAATGCGTCAAAGCTGACAAATTGATTTTTATGATCTTACTTTTAAAAAAAAAAATACGGTTATCTAATTTCAGATCACATTTTCTTCCCAATTAATTGTTTGGAAAAAATTTGGATGCTTTTATTTTGCATAAATATTTACATATTGGCAAATTATGAAAATAGGTCGGTAAATGAATGGACTGTAGTTAGCATCGGTTGTCTTCGATAGTTGAAATAAGAAGAAAATAAAAAAGATGGAAATTTCACTTACCTCGTGGCCCTAGAAAGAGTGGCACCCGAGAGTGACTCTCTTTATATAGAGTGCAGACCGAAAGTGAGAGATTGTGGGAATGGGGTGGATGATTATAAAATCGAATGTCTGGCGGAAGAAGGCTGATTTTTTGTGTGAGCATTACGGAATTGCAAGAAATTGACATTGGACAAAGAGTGTAGAGCTCTGAGAGAACGTGGTCGAGTTTGACAATCCAAGTCGATTAAATTACGTCATCAGTACATACAGACTTGAGTTCATATCCTATACGAGGCAATTTTGAGATCTTTCACTTTGGTAAGAACATGCGGTTTCGAAGAAGGAAAAAAAACAACAACTTAGAATTCAGTACCAGGAGGTGGAGTCTTGTGTTCAACCTTTTTCTGACAACTCCTGTCAAGATGTAGAGCACATTTGGGTAGTATTGTTTGAGGAGAGACATTGTTTGGACGGATGCCAATCCGCGGCACCAGTTTGATCAGGCATGTTTGAGATTTGGCGCAGATCCCCTCCCCCACTCTGTCTCTCACACACAATCATATACAATAACAAACTAATCATGTTCTGTAGTAAGTATATAATTAAAGCTAGTAGATAACCAAAAATGTTAAATTGTTTTGCGACAACAATTATTGCTGTCATATTGAGTTCGGCACAGGTGTATAAAATTACTAAGAAGATAACGAAACATGCCTTTTGCAAAGCTGCAAACAATGTTAGCAGATAAGACGAGATTTTAAAAGAATCTTATTCGGCAACAATGGAAATGTTTATTTTGTTCTTTGATAAAAGTTATTTTTCCTCTCGAGGAAATGTTCTATTTACACAGTCTTTGCTTTCAGAACAAAACTCTGTGTTTTTTTTGAAAGTCTACACATTAGACAGAACTTGCAAAGCTTTAAATATTTAATAAGATTAACATCGCCTGGTTCAAAGTAACGATAATGGAAAACCAAGTGGGGATCGAAGTATTTTGTAATAATTTCTAAAACTAGTCTCTTCATCATAAAACTTTCATTGTAAGGCTTCAATAATGGGTGTAACACAGGATAGATTGTATTGTTTTTTCGTTGTTGGTATATAATTGAGTTTTAAAATGACTTTGCTTTTAAAGAAACACATATAAATTTCGTAGGTTTTTAGATTTAAAAGACAACGGGCACTGTTACAGACAATTAAGCGAAGTAAAACAGAACTAGAAAGGTTTACACTACACGATTCCTATGTCTGCATTAGGTTTTCAAATACGTATAAATGAGTCGATGTTCAAGTCGTGCTTTTAGAAAATAACTTTCAGATTTTTATGCGTACTTTATAAAATCACATCTTTCCAGTCAAACATCGTCAACTTTTGATTATTTATTCATGGAAAATAAAGAGGAACTAAACACACAATAAATACGAAGATCAAACGCATTCACAATATTGTTTATCATATTTTAAGAAATTGTTTTTTAAATTTTCTTTATTCAAAATTCAAAACAAAACTTTGAATCTTTTAAATTAAGATCAGAACATATTATAAATGAAAAACTTTTGATATTCATTGGTGAATCTTGACAGAAATTCAAAGATCAAATACTGAATTCACAATTCTATTTCAATTATCAGGATAATCATTAAATAGGGACGTCCAATCGATTTTGTGTGATAGATTTACACATGAGGGAAAAAGTTACAAAACGTTTCTAAAAATTATTTTATTGTAAAAAAATCTTTATATTATTTAAACGAAATTAGAGTAAAGAAAAGTCCATTTAGAAAAAAATATTATCTTAGAATTCTTGAAAACGTATTTTAGATTATATTTAAGTTGAATTTTGACCGTTCAAAAAACGTAATAATAACCATTAAAAAAAATAAAAAATTAAATTTTCGTCCCAAAACATAATAAAAATATTTATTTGTTGATATTTTTGTAAGCGAAAATAGCCAATATGTCATTTAGAATTGATGTATTTTCTTTCTATTTAAACATTTTTTTATTTCATGTAATTGACAATTAAATAAAACAATTTTGTTTATAGTTTTATTTAGATTAATTAATTTTTGGGAGATTTTTAGAATCGGAGATTGTTTTTTTTTTTTACTGGTCATCAATAATGGTAGATTTCTTCAAAATATGCCGTTTTATTTTAAATTGAAAAATTATTTTATTAAAACTTTTAAAACTGTCTTAAATGGAAAATATACATTTTTTCTTTTAATTGTGATTAATTCTATGCTTTTATTAGAGATTGAAGCTATTTTATTTTCATGAAAGAATTATTTAGATATTTTAAATCGTTTTAAATTTTGAAGTCAAAACTGCGCACATCTGATTTGGATGTCCTTATAATCAAACATACTAAAACACGACTTCAAGGGTGCCCCATCGTGATGATATCGTTTGCAAGCTAGTCTCACAAATCCATTGCTACTGTAATAGTGAGTTCGATCCTCGCTGGATGCCCCATACTTGTGACCGTGTGTCCCATTCTATCTGCGGGGAAAGGGTTGGGTACCTACAAAAACAAGAGTTAATCAATCGATCTAAATATCAAATGGAAGGATCAGAAATAATTCTTTAAAAAAAGTTCAAGTTTGTCCTGTTGGGTTACAATGATTTTTGTTGAAAAAGAGGGATATAGATTATTTCTTTTCCTGACCTCCCACCAGGCCAGATTAACATAAAGTATTTTTTATGTGTATTTCTTATGTATTTTTCAGTGTGATACATACGCGCCCCTTTATTTGGGGGTCAGTGCACATTTATGTCTTAGCTTCGTCTGCATTTCTGGATACCCATTGTTTTGTCCCCAATTCGAACTTCACGTGGTGAGATGGGCATAAAGATAAAATAAAAACTTGATCAAGTACCAAAAAATGTCTTGTAGTTCATTTAATTAAACACAAGCAAAGCCCAACAGAAGCCCTTAGAAGAACTCAAGAAGAAGCGGCTAGAAGAGAACTAGACAGGAACATGGCAGCTAGAAGAGTAAAGATGACAACAAATGATAAAGTAAGGCCAACTCCTAACAAAGTAAGTCTCTAATCTCTCTCATAATCTCTCTCTCTCTCTTTCTCCTTCTCTCTCTCTCTCTCTCTCTCTCTCTCTCTCTCTATATCTCTCTCTATCACTGAAGAACTCTCTTATTGTTGTAGGGTTTTAAGGGTAAAAAATAAGAAAAAAGACTGGTAATTGTATACAAATGTATTGAACAAAAGGAGTAGAAATTTATAGCAAAGAAAGTGGAGATTGCGTCCGACCAATACAGTTACGAGCTGACTCGCATTTGCTTCGTGTCAAGCCACAATTGTTCCTATTACTTATAGTAGCCGTCGCGCATTCCATTTATGTCTATAGGTTATATAACTTATAACACTTATCTGAGAACTCTCACACTCACTCTCGCTCTCACCAATTGTATGCCCGATGTGGGTATGTAATAGTACCCCATTTGGTACCATGACCAGCATAGTACCACACCATTCACAAGAAACAAATAACTACTCAAACAAAGAGGAGAGAAACAACAAAGACAGCGTGAGGTGAACATTACATTCTTGGTCAGAAGGGAAGCTTGTCTCTGCAATGTGTTCTTATTTCTTATTGTTCTCATTCATTCTCTTTCTCAGTATCCCTTGTTCTTGTCATTCGTTCTGCTACTCTTTACTGCTCGGTGTGTCTCGCCAACCAGTGGGGGTGGGGACGGACCCCCGGCCAACTCACGACTTGCTTCTCTGGTGATCCGACTTCAACTATCCCAAAACCCAACTCACTGTAAGTCTCATTTCCTCAACCCGCAAGATTACCGGGATTTTTTTTTTTTATATAGGAGCAATTTTCTTAGAATGGACCACGCACACACAACTACTCTTTATAAATACCCCAGATTTGATCTATCTGACTCTCCCTTTTTCTCTAGAGATTGTATGGCCTTAACTGTATAGCCTCGATGAACTTGCTTAAGACCTGCTAATTCAGACTACCTGTAGTCTCCTACCACAAGATAGATTGTATTATTTTTTCGTTGTTGGTATATAATTGAGTTTTAAAATGACTTTGCTTTTAAAGAAACACATAGGACAGGAGAGCATATTATTGTCATTATCTCTTTAAGTTTCTAATGGTTTATTTGAACTTCCACTGACACAGAGAAAACCTTATTTATTTCACATACTTATACATTTACCTTACCTCATATGTACACACATATAATTTTGTTTCTTAAAAGTCTGATGCTCTACCGACTGAGTTTTGCGGGCCGTACACATATAATCTACTACCATTTAATGCACAGCCCACACATATATATCCACATATATACGCACACACACACACACACACAACACATATATTATATATATATATATATATATATTATATATATATATGCATACTCATATACATACGCGCGCATATCGCACACAACATATTCTATTTTCTCTAATGTTTAGAGTTTACATATACACACGCATTCATCTGAACTTTTATGATTTTTCGAAATCACACACATACTTAAACATACATATGGATACAAATGATATATACACCCACATGTGTGCAAAAGGCATTGTGCAACTATGCATTGTGCCACATCAGTCACCAGGCAATAAACTCAGCTATGCCCAATTTAGACGAAGCGGAAGGTCCTGCCTGGGGGGAACGGCCCGCTGGGACCACTCATTTATTTTGTCTGCCCCTGGGCAGGTAAGTATAAGACGAATATAGATTATTCTATTATTGTGTTTATCTGTTTTAATATCTATATATCTATTTTTTATCACTTTCACTCATTTCATCTATCTATCTCTCTCTCTCTCTCTCTCTCTCTCTCTCTCTCTCTCTCTTCTCTATATATATATATATATATATATATATAGTGTTTATCTGTTTTAATATCTATATATCTATTTATTTATCACTTTCACTCATTTCATCTCTCCCCCTCTCTCTCTCTCTCTCTCTCTCTCTCTTCTCTCTCTCTCTATCTATATATATATATATATATATATATATATATATATTAATATATTATATATATACCCATGTAAAAAGAAAACGTTGTTTCTGTTATTTTAATCCATGAAAAAATAGATTAAGAACAAATCTGAGGCGAAACCTATTCAATTAAATTGTCAAACTTTCTGGCTTTGTGGAACATACCTCAAATTAATTAGAATAATTCATTTTAATTAGTAATCGAGATTTTTTTCAACACAAGCCATAAAGAAATTATATAATTACTTAATGAGAACAGATTCCATGATTTGTTCTTCATAATTTAGGGGATTTCTTCTCATATCAAGAAATACACCCTAAAGGCTTACCTGACCGCATCATCAGTGATGTTATCCCAGGATCATTAGGTGTTTTGCGTCTTATAATATCATACACATCTTCTCTCGGGTGACACAGCTGGTGCCGATTAGGTCACAGCTTGTGGTCAGATAACGGGATCTCAACAGCAAACAATAATTTAGAGATTCCCTCTCGATTATTAATTAAAGTAAATTATTATAATTAATTTGAACTATATTCCATGAATCCAGAAAGTTTGGCTATCAAATAAAATAGATTTCGTCTCAGATTTTTGCTTATTTTTATTTTTTATGCATTGCAATTGCCGGAATAAATGTTTTCTAAGAGTGGTGAGTCCATATATTTTTCCAGGGTTAGTTTGTATAAATATGAAAATCGCCCAAAAAACAATTACGCATTAAAAATGCTTCGGATTTTATGAGAAACTTTTGTGGTTCCTCATAATATTTTTCAGAAGAAATAAAAAGTAGCAAAAATTATATTTTCCCCGTTTTCTTTGAAAATATATTTGATAATGAAGAGGAATTAAACATTGGCGCATAAATTTGAAAATAAGATTTTATATAAAAAACAAAAAAAAAAAAAACACTGGAAGATTTACTTTCTTTACTACCACATAATTTACTGATTTGATCTTAATAGGTATCATTTCTTTCTTTCTTTCTTTCTTCTTTCAATTCTTTCTTTCTTTTTTTTTCTTTTTTCTTTCTTTCCTTCTTTCTTTTTTTCGTTCTTTCTTTCTTTTTTTCTTTCTTTCTTTCTTTCTTTCTTTCTTTCTTTCTTTCTTTTTTCTTTCTTTCTTTCTTTCTTTTTTTCTTTCTTTCTTTCTTTCTTTCTAGCATAAAGTAATGTACTTCCGTATATTAATACGCTTGTTCCTTAATCTTCCGGCCGTTATCATCTTGCTACACCCTCTGTCCAAATCGTCCAAGATGAAATGCAAAAATGTAAACCCTGAGTATCTGGTGTTGTTTATCCACAGAATTCTTATTTATTATGAGTGTCGACACCTCAGCTAAATAATGGACCATTCCGTTTTTATTATAAAGAAAGGGAAGAAAATGACATACTACACAGAAAAAATATAAGAAAGAAAGAAGAAAGAAAGAAAGAAAACATAGAAAGAGAAAATAAAGAAAGTAGGAGAAAGAGAGTAGGAAGAAAGAGAGTAGGAAGAGGGGGCGATAAAGCTAATCTGTTTCAATCGAACATAATGAAAAGAAGGAAAGAAAGAAAAAAGCGTGAAAGAAAGTTAAATAAAGATTATTTTATTTTTTCCATATTGAACTACTTAGCAATAGCTCTTAAGTAAACATATCAGACGTTGTAATAATTAGATTATCACACTGTGGTATATCCACAGGTCCTGCTAGCAAAATAACAATGTACTTAATTACGAGATTTACGTTAGTAGCAAGGACGTTGGCGATATCAAAATGTTTATCTCGAAATGAAGGTAAAAAAATCAATGAAAAAAGAGAAACTAAGAGAAATAAAAAGTAAAAACTGATTTTGAATCGAATTGGAAGAACGAAGCAAAAAAACAAATTGTAAAACTAAAAATAAATTCGGGCAGTAAAAACAGATGATTATTAATTCTGTTTAGTTTCTAAACCTTATTTTATGTTTATGCTGAGTAGCGGATAATAAATGGGGCTGAGTTGGAAAAACGCCACATATATTTTTACTTGATGCAAGATGGTAGATGCTGCAAGCGTATTAATACGGTGATTATTAAAAAATGTTCTAGTGAAATCGTGTAAATGAAACTAGTAATAGAAATGATTAAAATAAAGATGATATTTATAACTAGCTGAAGTACCCGTCTATCGTTGTCTATCTCTAACCTTTCTGTCTCCTGTTCAACTAGTGAATGTATCTCAGATGCCAGAGTTTCGGTTTAATACACTTTATAGACAAAATATTTGTAAACCCTATCTATCTATCTATCTATCTATCTATCTCATTCTGTTTATCTTTCTTCTTGCTATCACATTATGTTCATATTTTTTTCTTCCCCTCTTTCGTTTTCTTTCTTTCTCTATCTATATATCTATATATGAGGTTAAGTAAACAAACAAATGTGTTTATTTTTTATATGGCTTTAAGCCGACAATTTTTGGAGGATATGTGCTTAATTGAAGTCGTACCTAATTTTGAAAATGAATTAGTTAATAATTAATGAATTTTAGGCGGGCATATATGTTCAAATGTAAGGCTAAACGAATCGAGAAAATGTCAATCTCTGAATGTACATTTCGACCTATTAGGTCTCATCAGCAAGGTTATATACATGGGAGACTGCTCCGTGTGTGACTCGAAACCTCGACTGTCAAACTGACAGGCGAAGTCTCTAACCATTACACTAGCTTGCCAATTCCACATTCTTCGTTCGTTTTGAAACTTATTTATATTCCACTTTTTATTGACTATATATCTATACCATTCTATTCATCTCTCATCGCACTATCTCATTCTGTTCATTTCTCTGTCTTTGTCTCTGTCTCTGTCTCTGTCTGTCTGACTCTATCTATCTATCTCATTGTTAATCTCTCTTCTCATTATACCATTCTGCTCATCTCTCTGTCTGTCTGCCGGTCTCTCTATCTATCCATTTACCTCTCTCATTGTTAATCTCTCTTCTCATACCATTCGGCACATCTCTCCGCCCCCCTCTCTCTCTCTCTCTCTCTCTATCTATCTATCTATCTATCTATGTATCTGCTTTTTGTTCCTCGGAAATAATTTGTATTAACTAGTCGAATTGTATTTTAGATCTAATATTTAAATGATGAATTATCAATAATAGCTTAGCTACTAAATCTTTATTAAGTAATAGATAAATATTCATGTGAAAGGATTGAATAAATAGAATTAAAATAAAGCATATTCGGTAACCCTTTTAATTTCAATGCGGAAAGCGACATTTCTGTTGCGTTATTGAAATATTTTACTGAAGAAAAGATATTCTTTGGTAAATATTAATTATTTACAATTGTTCTGAATAGAAGAATTTAAAAAGAAAAATGAAAAAGATTTGGGTTTTCTATATCGAATATTTAATTAGATCAATTATGTTGTTTTTAATATTCAAAATTATTTACCTAATGATATAAAATCAGAGATAGAACACCATGTGGATAACGCTAAACTATTTGTTTGACCATTATCATAAGAAACAACACCGATCAAACTGAAAGAAACAAGGGGAGGTTAGTCTCATTTATGCAGCTAATGTTCAGATTACCTCATATAGTATAGTGTATTCAGGCCTGAGATCCAGTGTCTAGACATGAAAAATGGAGTATAATATTGGTATTGTAGGGCATACAAAGAAGTGTGGCAAAGCTAATAAAAAGAGTTAAAGATATATAGTAGAGAGAGAGAGAGAGAGAGAGAGAGAGAGAGAGAGAGAGAGAGAGAGAGAGAGAGAGAGAGAGAGAGAGAGGGGATTAACTACTTTAGCAGAAAGAAGAATGAGAGGTGATGTAATTGAAACTTTCAAAATAATAAATGAATTTTCTAATTATGGTAGACATTTTCTTTATATTTCTCCTTGTACTGGAAATTTATTGTCAAGGCAGATTTCAAAAACTGTATTTTCTTTGCTCATAAAGTAATCTATTTTTGAAACCAATTACCTTGTATGCTCAAAAACAGCAATGGTGTAAAAATTGAATTGGATGATTTTATAGATGATAGTAAGAAAAAAGAATTTAAAGGGAATTTTTGAGAATTATCAGATGAATTAACATAATTTGATCAGGATGTAGATATTGTATTAATGTTGCATTTTTTCTGTGTAAATATTCTCTTGTTTACTTTTTTTTGAAAGGTTGATGCGAGAAGAGTGAAAAGGGAGATGCCCAAGGTGGCATAACAAACAAATAAAATCTAAATGTGAAAATCAGAAATATATGTATAAAATCTGGCAGGAAGTTTAGCCGAAAGATTTATTCATGAAAAATAGATTTCTACGGGATTTTTAGAAATATTCATTCTTTTATATTTTTAAGTAAAAAAATCAGTAATCTTCCATTTAACTAAATATATTATAAATTTAAATCCATTATAACAAAATATTGTAATAAAAAAGATAACCGTATCTCGTCACTTTTTGAAAAATGAACTCAAGTTGGAGGCCGTGGTGTAATGGTTAGAGTCGTATGAAATGGACTCGTCGACACGAGTTCAAATCCTGGATGAAGATACAATTCACATAGCGCTAATACTCTTGGGAAAGGTATGAATCCAACTACTCTCCCCCCAGCTATGGGTGAATAGTAGGGCAAACTGGGCTCTTCAACCTTGGTTAGGCAACCATTATAGGAGAAGGAAAACTCTGAATTCAAACCTGTTAAACGCCGCTTAGGATGGTCACTACTAGAATAGACTGTCCTAATTAGTGATCTATTTCACTAATTTAATTTGTAATAGGTTAAGTCATTGGTGATCCAACAGATTGTTAGGGTCAAACTCGTGACCCCGGATATGCAGATGAGGTTCGGATGCCAGTTTGACTGTGGAAGACGAGATTGATGACATCTCTCAAGAAAACGCGGGACCATACACCGCCATGCTTAAGACATTTTTGAGAGACAATCACCGTTCGTTACGGTCCCAAGTTTGTGACATTCTCACTCAGTAGTAATGGATCTGCGGGACTAGCTTGCTAATTATTACACCACAACCAGCCGCTCTCGTCTGGAGAGATGTATTGCACAGTGACAGTGTGCTTATCAATAAATAGTTCTATTTTTTGTCCGTTTCTTCAAGACTCAAATCATAATAGAATGTTTTGGAACATGATATTAGTGGGAACAAAATACGAGGTTACTTCTTCATATGCCTTGTCATGAATCTTGTCTTCACACGCCTTTTTATGATGGTCATACCGAGTAAACACCTGCACATCTAGGGTCACAAGCATTCGGTTGTCTACTGGTAACCTTTTATAAAAAGCTGCCGACAGAAAAATATATATTCCATTACCACTGGATTAACTTTACGGTGTACAGTAATCACAGAAAAGCTTATAAAAAATCACGTTCGGTATTTTGATGGTAAAATTATCTAAGGTTTTACCATATCGTGACTAAAAATATAATACAATTAATTCCCTTTTCCTTAGTAGTGGGAAACCTATATAATATACCATAGAGAAATATGTATTTTCTTTTGAAATATACCCAATGCAATTGTTTTGTAGAAATAATTTTCCCAAAACCTTTGCAGTGAGAACTATTCATAACTAAGAAGTGGCTACCCGGCATCGCCTGGGTAGGGGGTAGCCAAAAATTTAGTATCGCAGATCCACTATTACTGAATCACAAATTAGATCCTCGCAGGATGCCCCATTAAAATTCTTATGTAAAAAGAAGACCTTGTGTTGATCCAGCAACTCTGAAAAGAAAAATGAATGTTTACTATTTAGAATATTAAATACAAAAGAAATTCTATGCTGCTATCATTTAAATTTCATTTTTTATTTATCATCACAAATATAAATCAAACCTTCATTATTTTTGCTCAAAAAACAAGCCCTGGTGATATTTAATGTGTATATATATTTATTTTGTTGTTAATTGTTTTATTTTCAAAGTTTCCTCCGGACATACAGATACAAACAACTGCCCTTTATATATACTAGCAAATATATGCACCCCCGGGTGCAAATATTTAAGTTTTAATACAATAAAATATCATATTAAATTAGAAAGGCTATTGAAACTGAATAAGAATGCAGATAAAAAGATTTGGAACAGAAGGGGTATGATTGAAAAATAGAACAACTTTGAAACTAACTCTTCCATCATTTTACGTTACTCCTGTCTTTCATTGGTAAATTTTCCTAATTTAACTGTTTAGTTAAAATAGGAAGTAAAGAATAATATTATTTATTTCTTCTTGTTAAGGGATTTCTTTTAAGATTTATTGAAGAGATGTTTGCTCATATTCATTAAGATGAAAGCAAACAATTAGAAAACAATAATACTAAGCATATATTTATTAAAATCAAATTTTTAAGATCAATATGCAAATTAGCCTTTCCATTTATACTGTAAACCGCTATTTTGTTGTATATAAATACAATTGCATGTTATTAGTATGTAAATATGGTCAACAGTATAAGTAATGTAAAACAATTTTATTAATAATTGAGGTTTAAATAAAAATAAAATCATGGTAAATTGGATGTAAATAACAAAGGGAATTGTGACTTGTATAGTAATATAATTTCGGTTACAGACAGACAAACCCACAATCTCCATTATAATAAGATGTATTGATAGATTAAAAATGGTCATCATACACCGCATAAATAAAAACATTTAAAGTGAGAATGTTTGTATTTTCTTTGCTGAATCATTTAGAAACCGATTGAGAAATTTTAAATGTTAGATCCAATATTATATTTGCTGCTAATTAGTTGGAAAATGTTCGTTTGTTTTAAAGTGTTCTTTTTGCTATGGTTTCTTTTAATTGTCTGTAATGTAATAAGAAGAAAATTTCTGAGAGAAAAATGTCTTAATTTTTCAGATTTCAAAAGCAAATTGATGCTTAATTGATGTTTAATGTGTTTTTTATGAAGTAAATAAAAAACAGACAAACTTGATTAGTCTATAATTTAAAAATAAATTCTGTCCGTATTTGTGTGAATTTGTGATCAGCTTTTTAACGAAGTCTAGTAGACTGTTAGAGATTCCAATACATTTTAACATTTGTTTTTAATCAACAATAAGGGAATACTAATTTTTTCATTCGAATTTATATATTTGTGGATAACTAATCAAACTGTTCACTTCAGTTTTCATTCTATTTGAGGTTTCTTTAGTATTTATCCTAATGTACTCACACAAAGGATGACGAACCCAGTTCTTGTTTGTTTTACAATTGAAAAACAAAATATTTATTTTAAAAACTGTTTGGTCTGAAGTTTAATTAGTAATTGAAAATAAACCCATATCAAAGGATTAGACAACGCCAGGATATCTTAATTAAAAAAACATTCCCTTTTCATAGTTTCAAATCATTAAGTATTAAATCGAGTTTTGTTTTCTTTTGAATTAGAAAAGTCTTGAAAACACAAAGCAGATTAATAGAAAAAAATAACAAATTAAGTCACTTTGCCATACTAATTGAAACAAAGAGTGACTTCTCTTTCTTTTGTCAAATTTATATCTCCCCTCTCTCTTTATCATACATTATGGATAATAAAGTTTGTCATGAAAAGATTATGTAAAAAAACAAAACAAAAAAACAAAAAACAAACTACATCGATTAAAAATAAATGAGATATAGTTTATTTTTTACAAACGTGGTTCATTGCAAATTAATTTATTAATTTTTAATGGATGGGTTTCATCCCTTAAAAATTAATAAAATAAATTAAATTGTTTTTGGATGATATGAATCTTCCTGCTCTATTATTAAATAATCTTAAGAAATTTCTGAAAAAATTCATAAATAATAAGAATTGATGGATTTCATGCTGAAACTTTGCCAAAAACTTGAAAAAGAATATTTCCAGTTTTGTATTGTTTTCTCGAAAGTAAACAAAGAAATCCTCTTACGAATGGCATAAAGAATTTGGCGATAATATTTAAATTCACACAAGTTAGGAGATGTTTTGTATTTCAAACTTGATTGAAAGTAAAGTTTGTGACTTGAATTTTGACAACATCACATTTGATGCTAGACAATGTATTTAGAGTCAGTCGACTTGAAAATGTTTGCAATATTTTAGCTGAGATTATTGTTTTTTTTTCTCCTTAGGAAACTTTGAATGGCTACTTCATATAGTCTGAGATTTAATTCTATGTCTGGTGAGATTTCATGTCCAAATTCATGCCAACAGGCTCTGATGTTTTAACAATTATGAAGCACGAATACACAAACAGAACTGTTACTTATTAACAGTATTATTATTAGAGTCATGTAGTTGTACACACACACACACACGCACACACACACACACACACACATATATATATGTATATATATATATATATATATGTATATAAATATATATGTATATAAAATATATATATATATAAATATATATAATATATATATATATATATTATATATATATATATAAATATATATATATATATGTATATAAATATATATATATGTATATAAATATATGTATATAAATATATATATATATGTATATATATATATTATATATGTATATATATATATGTATATAAATATATTATATATATATATATATATATATATGTATATAAATAAACATATATGTATATGAATATATATGTAAATATATATATATATAACTCTATATTAATAAATAACATTTTATTAATATAGTGTCATATATATATATATATATATATATATATATATATATATATATACATGAGTGTGTATGTGTGTGTATGTATGTGTGTTCGTGTGTGACTCTATATTAATAAATCTAAAAAATAACAGTTCTGTTTGTGTATTGCCATGCCCAATATATATATATATATATATATATATATATATATATACATATACGTGTGTATATGTGCAACTAGATCTTTACATTTTTACAATTTGAAAATTTATAATGAAGACCGTGACATTTAAGCAACTCATATGATAAAACGATGATGTCTAGATGTCTAGATGTCTAGACTGCTGTCTTAACAAGTAAGTACTAATTTTCTGATATTCTTTAATTAATCGTTTTTGGAAAAACAGAAAATTGTGCAAGAAGAACATCTACCATATTTGCCAGACCTAACTCCATGCCACCTGTTTATTTCCTAAACTGAAAATGCATCTTAATATTAGGATTTAAAGATGTGAACGATATTAAAAAAATACGATAGAGAAACTTTACACCGAAAAATGCAAAGAAGTTGGTTCTTGAAAAAACTTACTGGCATAATTGTGTTGAATTGCATGGTGTCTATTTTGAATAAAATGAACGTTTCATGTATTGTTAATTTCTGTCTTGGTAAATACAGCTTCAGTCTCAAGACTTTTTCAACACGCCACGTATTTTGAATAAAATAAACGTTTCATACATTGTTCATTTCTGTTTTAGTAAATACAGCCTCAGTCAAGTGATGTTTTCAACACGCAACCTTGAATAAAATGAACGTTTCATTCATTAATCATTTCTGCCGTGGTAAATACAGCTTCAGTTTCGATAGCTTTTCAGCACATCGTGTACAAAAAGAAAAAAAGAATAGAAACATTAAATATGTTAATGTTTCTCCCAGTGAATCTCTACAGAAATAAGCAATTAAACTATTTTCTAGCGATATTTTATTGCTAAAGAAATCTTTAGGATCAAATATGAAGTGCAAGGATTTCTTTGAAGAAATAAACAAGAAAAGATAATGCTATTTTGGATCGTAAGGACATTAAATAATTTACTTACAAAATATTTTGGGCTGCGTTTGCATCTTGACCTCGTGACCTTCATGGCGTAGAAGAAGTAATTAATATGAATTAAATGTGCCTCATGCAAGTAACTTTGAATGAAGTCAGAAAATGAATTCAATTTTTCTATTTAAGGTTTCTATTGAAGATTCCTCTTCGATTTGAGGTCAGCTAACAAGCAATTATTGAACTTGATTTAAAAATCTATATTTACAAATAAATCAATCGCTTCACTCTCGTCTTTATTTTTATTTCTAATTTTTATTCCCTCCCAATTCCCTGTGTATATTTGGAGCAGCGATCTTTGCTGAGTCAAGTGAAAGACGGAATACGGAAAGTCGAAATTAAATGTATCCAAAAATACATTATTTTTGTTTGTCATTGTATTTAATACATTTTACATATTTTTTATTTGTCTGCTAAATTATGATTTAAGTAGTTTTCAAAGTGATGACACATGAAAATTTGGAAATTTTATTTTTAATGTCTTCTATTTACCCTAAAAAAATTGCTGATAAATTCTAACACAAATAAGACACAAATATCGAAAAAGAGATAAAATCAAATTCTCTGTTCGGCAGTCTTGTATCTCGTAGCTGGAAATGTTCACTTCATAGTCATTAATAAAATCTGTTTTCTTTTCTCTTTTAAACTTTTATCAAATACAGGGAATTTGTTTTTCTCCTTAATGTCTAAAATATTTATTCTAATATCACCGAGAAAAATTGATAAATAAGCAAATACATTTCATTTCGGCTTTTCGCTTTTCACTTCGCGCAAATTCTCTTGAGAAAAGAATGAATTGATCTGTTCTTCGACTATTGGTAAATAGTTGGGCAGACTGAGTTCTTTAGAATTGGTTAAGTAATCCACCGAGGAGAAGGAAAACTCTGAATTCAAACCAGCTGTACTCCGTCTAAAATTTGACTTTGCGTTATATCCTGCTCGTGGCGGAGGAGTTGAGTAAATACACACATTTCATTGGACAACAGTCCGCAAAAATAAAAATAATACATAGCAAATAATATTCTTACAAAACGCATCTATATGAGTAGTATACTATATTCCTCCTTAAGTCAAATTAATTCTATAGACTAATTTTTAGCCCCTAACTTCTCGACGTTTGGGTGCTCATAAGACGCACATAACCAATCAATCATTGGCTTTATTATTGATTGATTCTAAAAGCATATCAAATTGTTTAGGAATATTTTATACCCAGAGGTCAGGGAATCACGTTCACTGTACGTTTATGCTTACATTTTTGTGTAGTTTTTTATGAGAATTTTTGCACCGGGTTCTATCGAATATAAATAATTTTTAAACCAATCTATTTGACTCATAGATGGAACCCTAACAGGCACTATCACTCGGGATCAGATTAAACCTAGGAATAAGACCAATGAAAAGGTACTCCACATCCTCCAACTATACAGAACTAGAGCCACACTTTTTTTGGGGGTGGGGTGGGGGTTAGCCATCTACAGAGGATAGAGTCAGCGTATTATAAGCCTTTCTGACAAGGTTGTTGTTTTATTAGAAGAGATGTATTGTTGAACTAAATCGCTGAGGAGAAACTTGTTAGCCAGACTTGAATTCAGCATTTTTCTTCTCCTAGACTGGTTGCCTAACCAAGGTTAAAGATCCAAGGCTGCCCTACTATTTACCCATGGAGGGAGAATAGTTGGATGTAATTAATACCAAGGTATAAGAATTAAAAGTTAAAAGCGTAACAAAGTAATAAATAATTAATGAACATGATAATTCGAAATAAATAAAAAAAGGAAATGACAAATTAAAAAGAAAAGGGGTTGGTTATATTCCCAGCATTTGAAAAATATTGTAGAGATTAAAAAAATCATTACAAAATTAATAAAAACTGTATAAAATGAACCTTATAACATAATTTGCACAGCAACTTATATAAAATTAAAGGACATTTATTGAAATTTATGTCAGTACCAAATATTAGTTTGGTTTGTTTTGTTTTACGGCATATCAACCTCAGTGGGTCATTTAATGCCGATAAAGTTTTGAAATAAATCAGTTCTTAATGGATAATACAATTTTTTATAGATACATTTTTCTATTTAACCCATAGATGGGACCCTGGTCAGAGTGGACCAGGGAGCAATGGTGATGAAGGGGTGCTCAACATTCCCCAAACCTCCAAAACTGGAACCTCACCATCAGATAGAGCTTAACGTCATTCCCAGGACATGTAGACCCACAGCCACCGCCTTCTAGCACCCATATGATAAAAAGGGGTTGGGGCTTGCCATAAGGGCAATAGGGTTGGGAAAATCATATAGGTGCTAGGGCTTGACGTGACCAGCTGATTGATCGGAGGGGGCCTCTCCGACCGCCCGTCTAGCCCAAGATAGGGCCAAAGTGGAGTTTGCAAGTCATGAACTGCTCATCCACCTGGGCTCTATCCTTAAGCATCACGGGTCGCCACCCACGGCCAACAGGTGGCCCCATTGGGGGAGTCTTACCCCTCTGCAGAGGTGCAGTCGGTGCATTCTAACGCCCCAGACGACAGGGTGGACCAAATATTAGTATCTAAACTATGATTTATAATATTAAATTTTAGAGCGAATATCTCTTAATATCTATCAAGTAAGCAACTGGCCAAAATCACCTTTATAATAGGAAACTGTTAAATATTCAGCGTTATATACACGACACTACTATCTTCACATCAAAACTATATTCATGATAGAAATGAAATAAACGATTTCACTATTGAATTTGTAATGATATAACAAATCGATTATTGGTAGAAACGTTAACACTCCCGTTTTGAAATACGTTACCAATTATGAAACGATGTTAACAGCTGCTGAAAATACTTGTATTTTCAAGAGATTTATTATAATTTATAAAAAACTTGAACATTGGCCAAGCCACTAAAATAGCTAATACTAATAGTCACACACACACATACACACACACACACACACACACACACACACACACACGCGCGCGCGCGCACAGACACACACACAGAGCTGAATGTCTAGTCAGGGCTTGATTGCATTGTGTTGTTCTTACTTCTATGCTTTTTGTCCTTAAGGATGGCCCTGAAGGTGTTTTAAAAGGAGGAGAACATGATTAGTGGTGAGACATCAGGTGTTACGGTTCTCACCTAGCGACGGTTGATGTAATAGGCACCAAGGAATTCTTTAATCAGACCTTTTATCGCTTATTTGAGAGTAGTTCGGACAATAATCGTACACAGACAAAGATTTCTCATCCTGGAGACGTTTTCTGCTCCCATTTATATATATATATATATATATATATATATATATATATATATATAAGTAAAGAAATTACAAAAGACTTAGAGATTTAGATTTATAGTCTATTTCAGGGAGCTTAGACAAATTGTCTAACTCTCCCGACTCATCAGATACGAATCAATCATTAGATTCGCATCTGATGAGTCGGGAGAGTTAGACAATTTGTCTAAGCTCCCTGAAATAGACTATAATGCTAAATCTCTAAGTCTTTTGTAATTTCTTTACTTATATATTTGCTCTGTGACTCCAACGTTAACAGCACACATTGAGCTCTCAAACTGCGACAGGTTTTTTAAATGAAACTCTTGTGTCGTAAGGAAGATTTCTTCTCTGGACTTTTGGATTATATATATATATATATATATATATATATATATATATATATAAATAAATAAACCTCTGTTTTGTTGCTCTTAGTCTTATACTTTTCACATCTTTGTCATGGTATCATAATTAAAAGTTTTAGTGTTATTTTTTCTTAATACTTCAAAATAAGTCCCAGTTTCAGGTTTAAAAGTTTAATACTGGCTTTAGATGTCTAAAGATTCTTTCGTTCTTTCATCTTAATCCATTAAATGAATTAGCAAATTTCTTTAATGTCTGTGTGGCACGATAACAGCCAATTCAGTGCAATCGGCCATTTTATTGTATGTATCTGTTTCAAGATAATTATGAGTTGATTTCATCAATACGAAATAACTAAAAAATGTCTCTATCTATTCAAACATAAAAAGAGAAAACGTTTTTGCGAATGTTATGTTTTCTAAATACATTTCTGGAAAAACTCTTTGAAAGAAATAAACGCGTTGCTCGTTAGCGTCGTTAATTATTCTTAATTACACCATTCCAAAAATGAAAAGAATTCCATCCAGACATTTGTGCAAGAACGAATGGAGATCAATTTTTGGCTTGAAAGTAGGAATAATATGATGCCAAATTCTTGCCGAAGAATAAAAAAAAACTCAAAGTTAAAAAAACAAACAAAAAAAACAACTTTTAATAATTTGCTGAATAAATAAATAGCATACCAAGTAAAACTGATGATTTGCATTTTTGAGATATTGAAAAATGGCGGATTGTAGGAAGACTCAATCTGCATTTGAAACACTGTTTTTTGAAATTCTTCGGTTATTGAATATATTTATTTCAAAGAGAGAGAGAGAGAGAGAGAGAGAGAGAGAGAGAGAGAGAGAGAGAGAGAGAGAGAGAGAGAGAGAGACAGACAGACAGACAGACAGACAGACAGTGAGTGCACGTGTGTGTGTGCGTTAGTGATAAATATTTAGATCAGTATTGTTATTGAAAATCATTTTATAGAATTTCACAAATTGAGTTATCTACAATAACTGTGTTATTTCAAACTTACAAAGAAGATAACATTGTTTGAATGTTCGTGTCACTAGACGGCATTATCATTTTTTATATACACACAAAAACTGTTGGAGAATCACAATAAAAAAATTTGACTGAAACACACAACAGAATTCTATTTGTGTTTTACTTTGAGTAAACATAATAATTTTGAGGTTATATTTCGTTTCATGACATTTTGAAAATCTTTATGATATTATTTCGTATTATTTAGATTCTTTTCGAACTGATCTTCATATCCCTATTTGTTGCATAGGGCTTGCTCAGGCCACAAAATCCACCTGTCATATACTGTTGCTGGGTCGTATGTGTTAGTAATGGAGTATAAGGATTCACACGTAGACATATGTAGTAGTAAGACTTTTAACGTTTATTTAGTTCCCTCGTGGCGAGTTGGGTGACGGCATGGATCATGGGCACTACCACTGCTGGTGTGGTGGAAGGTGGTGGGCGAGCCTCACTGCTCGCAGCAGCGCCCGACCGTATCGACGGTCAGACACCTTGTACTTTCTTCGCCGTCTCCTCGGGTCCCTGGGGTCTCTCTGGTGACCTGCTTAAATACTGACGACCGCCCACACATTCTTTTGTTCCTTGACCGGAAGTCCTTTCTCTTTGTTCAAATTAGCGTTTGTCCAGATGAAGTCTTTTGTTGCTCTCAAACGCCTACACGTTTTCTTTGTTCGCTTTTCCTTTGTCTTTTCGACTTCCCGCGCAAAACAAACAGTCAATCTGCAACATATTGTTGTATACGCAACGTTTCGGCCGATGTGCCCTCCGACCTTCTTCATGTGTTTGTTGTCGAACTCGGGAATCTTCATGTTGTAATCGGGAGTTGTCAGGATACAGTTGGGAAGACTGCCTTAATCATTAAAGAGCAGTTAAAAAAACAGAAAAAATCTCTCATGAAACTTACAGTAAAGTCATTCTGAAAGTATTGGTTTTATTTAGATCACCAACAATGAATGTCCATTTAAAAAACGTCAAATACTGTAAGCAACTCATGTGAAAAAAATAAGCAATATGTATTATTTAGATTTTTCAGACTGTTGTTCTCATCTTTATTGTTATTGTTGTGGGGTTTTAAGGGGTCAAATAAGAACAAAATGACGGGTAACAAATGTAGGAAAATGTATAAACAAAAGAGTAGACAATTACAGTACAGAGAAGTGGGAAATACGTCCGACAATAGAGTTATGAGCTGACTCGCATTGGCTTACTCTACCAGTCATAATTGTCCCTGTTACTTATAGTAACCGTCGGCGCATTCCATTAGTCTATAGGGTATATCACCTATAACAGTTATATACACAACGTTTTTCCCAATGTACTCCCGATCTTCTTCGGGTGTTTCTCGTCGAACAGTGTAACCTTCTTGTCGTGCTCGAAAGCCTTTATGTCGGAATCGGGAGTCTTCACGGAACTTCGAACCGAACCTTTTATTTAATTCACCGGGATAGACTGTTCTAATTCCGTTAACCATGACCAGGCACACAAGTTAAGCTATGCCAAGTAATCGATGATATTTTCACCTGATGTCAGGATTGAACCTGTAGCCTCCAGATAATTGTCACTTAGAACTGTATTAACTCGACCCTTATATCCGTTAAAAGATTCTCGGTTTCGACGAAAAACAACTGAAGAAGGCCGAAGGGTAAATCGGCTAAAACGTTGTGTATATAACAGTAAAGATAAGGGTAATAACCTGACAAATTTAATAATATAAATTATTAAGCCTCATCTAAAAATTCAGAAAAATAATCTTGATTTTACTTTTTATAAAATCCTATCAAATAATAATCTATTTAAAAATACAACTGGTTTATGGATTAAGAATTTCGATATCTATTAATAATGGAGATTCGCTTCCGGTTTTTGTCTGTAACAAAAACTACGTCACTGCCTACGTCACACTGCCTAAAATCGTCATAAATAGAATACACTCAAAATTTGAGCATGCAATGTTAGACAGTCCTCATTGGGTTTTTAAACAAGTTTTAATAAATACATACCTGGTATTATCTATATATATATAGTTTTAAAAAATATATATATTTAAAGTTATCAGAACTAAGTTTCCATTTCAATTTTTTAATTTTTTACTCCTTTAATAAATTTGATGATTTTACTTTACTTATGATACAAACTCTCTGATATTAAATTTTCAACTCCTATCCCCTCAGGCAATATTTATTTTACGTCGCCCAGAGGGCGTTTTTTTTTATTTTGCTAGTCTTGATAATAAACTTTGCATATAAACTGCACAAACAGTTGGTTGTTATAAAGAGTTCAAATTGAAAGATCGAAAGCGCTTATTTAAAAATAGGTTTTATTGGCAGTGAAATCTTCTGAAGAGTAACACAATAGAGTTTATGGAATTTGAGTGAAGCATTGAGAGTCTTTGCTGATTAAAAGCAGTCTTTGGCTTATAAACTCTGTTGGGAAATTGAATTTCCTCAGGCCTGAAGGGAACTTTGCCAATATGA
Source organism: Doryteuthis pealeii (assembly GCA_023376005.1). Taxonomy (NCBI): domain Eukaryota; kingdom Metazoa; phylum Mollusca; class Cephalopoda; order Myopsida; family Loliginidae; genus Doryteuthis; species Doryteuthis pealeii. Next base: position 105,064,879 of record CM042152.1, read on the forward strand.
AAGCTATGAGAAGAATAGAAAAACAAAGAGAAGGTTTAGACAAAAATCCCATATAGAAAGTTGAGGCTCGTTAGTCTTTCTTGGAGTTTTACCAATTGTAAATTGTTCCATGGACAAACACCAAAGTAGATTTGATCGAGTTTGGACAAAGGTTCATTGATGCCAGAAATCTGACGTGTTATTTGGCGCTTCGACTAAGAATATCTGAAATAAGAGCTTACAGAATTTGAAGACAATGGCATTTCGTGATGGTCTCATATTATGTTATTTCATAATAATCCCCGACTGATTCATTTATATTGGCTTACAATTTCAAATTATTGGAAGATCTTTTCATAGAATTAGTGGTTTATTTCATAATAAAAGCGGATTGTTTCAGTAATACTGTTAAATATTTTCATTGATTTTGGCAAAATGATAATTATCTCATAATTAAGGGATTATGACTAAGTTGTTAAAATTGAATTGCAAAAAGAAAAGAAAAATGAAAGAGCCAACAATAATACAACAGCAGAATAAGAAATGATATGTTTATTGAATAGAAGATGAAATATCGATTGTCAGAAGAATAATCAAAGGTGTTCAATGAGGCTTAAATGACAGGAATTTCTGTCAGATCCACAGATAGACACACAGACAGATATTGGGACACTTTGAGAGGGCAAGTTATCTGAGACAAGTAAATGGGAGAAAATATTGAGTGATATCGAACAAATAGAATTCGGAGTTCAACAGATTCAAACCAAAATGTTTGATTAAACCGGGTTTAATAAATAATTACTTGGTGTTATTGATCTCTAATATTATTGTTTTATTCTCCAAAGTATTAAAATCAATTCTATGAATGATTTAATATAGAAACCAATTAAAATACAATTAAAATGAATGTAATCTTTTTATATGCATTCTTATTTAATTTCGTTATTTTTTAAAATTTAATACATTTCATTACATTAAAACTTAAATAATTACGCGCAGATGGCGCATATACTTGCAGGCAGATGTAAAATCTATTACATCTATTACAATTTAGAAGAGTGTTTTTCAATTTTTTAAAATGTAAACCATCGTCAATTTGAATTGTGACCCATTAAACGTTTATGAATATAAATCCCAGTCTTTATACAATAAACAACATTGACGATATAAACACTTGACGATATAAGAAAATCGAAGTCGACGGTATGTATTCACCGCACGAGCAGGTAAAATTTTCATTGGAGATCAAGAGGTTTTTCCTTCTTCTAAAGTAGTTGCCAATCTGTCCTATCATTTTCCCATAACTGGGGGGAAATAAATGGATTCGTACCTTTCCCCGAGGTTATTAGCACTTTGTAAAATGCAAACAGCCTCGTCCAGGATTTGAACTCAGTTCACCGGGTTCATTTTGTACATGTCTATTTTGTACAAGTAATATCATTACACCACGAGGATCAAATCCAAATTGACGTTAAATAGTTTTATTGAAGGTTTAGGTTGGTCCAGTAAGGTCATTGATGAGTGAGCACGGATCTTATACTGAAGGTTTGTGCATATGTGATAGAGGTATTCCACATAAGATTACAGAATTTGGTATTTCTACATGAAATCGGACTTTGTAGGCATGCGCCCATTAATTTTGCATGGTCAACAGTAAATGAAAACACATTGGACCGGTCCCTGTGATTCATCAAAATTTCTGACCTTTCTTGCATATGTTGTATAGGCCGACTGCTACTGGACTTCAATGAACAACAGACACGTTATATATAAAAATATGACCCATCTTTATTTTCTTCGGCTTGTGGGTGGTGAAGGCGGCGAGTGTTCACAATGAGTGCCCGAGGGGTGTTTGCTGACGGTAGGCGCGAGGTTGTCCTCTTGGCTGCTGACTGGGGTCTGGCCGTCAGCTCGAATCCTCTGGCCTTTATATCGATAAATACGCCTACGCATCTTTATCTTTTGATCTGGTCTTTACATCCGCTAAATATGCCTACGCATTTTTATCTTTTGATCTGATAACGGACATATCTATTTCTTTCTTTTCACCGGAAGACTGCTTCCGTTTTCCTTTTTTTCTTTTATATATTTCTTCATCTTCTCCCCTTTCTTTTTTAGATATATATTTTTATCTTTCTCTTTGTCTTTTTGCCGGAAGCTTCCTCTTCCGGGCGACGATAATACAACACATATAAATTGCTGCCAACCGTCAATAGATTTCATAGATGATATCAGAATCCATCATGCCGAGTCAATTTCTGCATGAACAAAATGTTTGCATCGAATTCTTGCAGCCGCAATTGCCGCAAATCAAATCAATCGAAAAGTTCTTCGAAATTGAAAGGTTTTTTAACGATCAAACTAAGAAGAGCAGAAAGGACATTAATTAGAATGTATGCATTTAATAATCTCTCCGTCACTTGCAGGTTGAGACACAAGGTCATTTTTAAAAGGGAGTTTAATAAGTTCTAATTCAGTTTTCCTTCCCATAGACTGCTTATATTGCATTTTTTTTCTAAGGTTCCCGTATTCAACAAGAAACACTTGAAGGCCAGAGGGCACATCAGCTGAAATGTTGTGTATATAAGAATAAAAGCCTCAGTATACATAAAATACAAATATCAAAGAGTGAATGAGCTTTACATCTAGAATCCAATCAATGGCTTTACCCTTTGAATGACACTATCTAAATAACCGGATTAGCTAGTTTGATTGTGGATTAAAATCCCCCAAATATTGATTATAATTATTATCATGTGCTGTTTATGTATGGATGGAAATGCTTAGAAACAATCAAGTTATTAAAATTCTCAATTTATGTTCTATATGCACACACGCACACATACATGCACATATAAAATTAAGGCTGATGATTTCCCAAAACAACTTAGACAGGAAAAATGTCTAGTTTTCTCCTTCTGCAGCTTTCTTCAAACGGGCAAGGACCCACACTGGCTAAAAAAAGAGAAAAAAATAAATAGATTTTACATGCTCCGAAAAAAAGTGATAAGAAAATTTTTAAATTATTTTCTCAAAACTCAAAAAATAATCCATGTAATATGTTTTTTTTTGTAGTTTTAAAAAGTATTTTTTTCTTATTCAATTGGCCTATTCTTATTCACTTAAAAATTTACTAGTGAATGGTCTATTATTTAGCCTCATAAGAATTTAAATAGGATTTACATTTGTTCATTTCATCTGGGAAAATTTGGAGGGTGTTACAAGATGATAACGGTCATACTTTTAAGGAACATGTGTTTTGATATTTATATGTTTATAGCCCATTCTGCTCAACAGCATTTGATTTTTACATTTATAATATACAGTCCAGACCAAAGAAAATACTTTTGACTTCGAGGAAAACAAAGTTTTATTGAAACAATTTAATGAAGAACAAGATAAAGATTTAATATCCATTTATGACTCATTTTTGGCTGCAATTGAATGCAATACATTTTTAAAACAATCCTAAAATTACCTTTTTTGATATAACAATATACGAGGGAAATTACCCGCACTCTTGTTTTATGGAAACCGTGCCCATCGTGGATGATTTGATAGGCAGAACCATGACTAATCTACAGAGAACAAGCTACCTCATTGATATCAACTCATCAGTTCGCCATAACCATCTCTCGAGCTTGATGAATCTTCTCATCAGCAGTAGAGGTTGACGGGCATCCTGTTCACTATTCGTGCTTCACGCTTCTTCAGCCTCTTTTAATTTTCTCTTTCCATTCATACACACTTCTACGTGTTAGTGCACTGTCCCTGTATTATGGTAAAAGCATCCGATAAATTTCAGCCCTTGACACTCCTTCCGGACAGATAAATCGGGTCACTTCCTACTGCTAGTAGAACGGTCGTATTTAAATTGTAAACTGAGCCAGTAAAATGGCGTGATCAAGTTCAAATTTACATCACGTGACTAAAATAGTGCCATGTATAAGCACGCATGCACAGAACGCAGTGTGATAATAATAATAATAATAATAATAATAATAATAATAATAATAATAATAATAATTAATAAAACGGGGTGAAAGAATACTAATGGATGGAATACAACTGCCAAATCAGGAAACTATAAAATCACTTGATGAAAATGAAAGCTACAAATACTTAGGAATTTTAGAAGCGGAAAATATCATGCAAACAGAAATGAAAGGAAAAGTTAAAAAAGAATATCTCAAGAGAACTAGAAAACTTCTAGAAACCAAACTTAACAGCAGGAATCTGATCAAAGGAATCAATACTTGGGCTATCCCCATTATAAGATACTCAGGACCATTCTTAAAATGGACAAAGGAAGAACTCAGACAGATTGACCAAAGGACGAGAAAATTAATGACCATGCACAAGGCTCTCCGCCCTAGAGATGATAGAGATAGATTATATGTGTCAAGAAAGGAAGGGGAAGAGGTCTTGCCAACATAGAGGAATGCGTAGAAACCACAATCCAACAACTTGAAGATTACAGAAGAAAAAGCAAAGACAAACTACTTATGGCGGCCAACAATAGTAGAAGCGACAGATGGACAATCAGAAAAACAACAAAGACTAGAAAATAAAAATGGGAAGAAAAAAATTATATGGACGCTTCAAACGACAAATTGAAGAGGTTGCACATGAAAAGACTTGGACATGGTTAAGAAAAGAAAACCTCAAAAGAGAAACTGAATCACTTATAATTGCTGCACAAAATAATGACATAAGGACAAACTACATCAAAGCAAAAATTGATAGACCCAACAAAATAGTAAACGTAGACTTTGCGGTAATAGAGATGAGACTGTAAAGCATATACTCTGCGAATGTAGCAAACTAGCACAACGAGAATACAAAACTAGACACGACTGGGTTGGGAACGTGATCCACTGGGAATTATGCAAAAAATTTAATTTTCACCATGCAAAAAATGGTATATGCATAAACCAGTATCTGTTCTTGAGAACGAAACGCATAAAATTCTCTGGGACTTTGAAATAAAAACGGATCACCTTATGCCAGCA
>CM042152.1:105074869-105229869 GCA_023376005.1 Doryteuthis pealeii
TATTTTAATATCCTATTGTAAGTATATAATGCTAAGAAAAGGGAAGAAATGAAATAAACGTCAAATAAAAAGAGAGAATTAATGAGGCGAGGAAAACGATTGAAAACTTTTGGATATTTTGCCAAAACACTTTTAGAATGGAAAACAAAACTCAAATACATTCAATTGCAATTATTGAAAATGTCTCAAAGTCAAATCTTTCAGTTTTGTTCTTTGACTTTTTCTAAACTCTTAACCTTTTCTTATTTTGGCAGCAACAATAAATCTGTTTGTAAGTAGAGATTTTTACAAAAACACTCAGTTTAGATGGAAGAATTTAACGAAGATAAAAGATGAATCATTCTTGATTAATTCTTTTTTCTTTTATTCTTTGAAAATATTTCAATGTAATTTTCATTATTGTGTGTCCTCTTCATGAGTCAATGAACCACGAGTGCACCCGAATGGAATCAATGAACAGGAGAGAGAGAGAGAGAGAGAGAGAGAGAGAGAGAGAGAGAGAGAGAGAGAGAGAGAGAGAGAGAGAGAGCAAATGGCAATATCATATGTGTGTGTGTAGATATACATATTTACCTAACCCTCCACATGAGCAAGACTTGACACAATGTCAATTTCTTAAGCTGAGTTTTCCTTCATCTATACCGGTTGCCTAACCAAGGTTTAAAGAGTCCAGTGTGCCCTACTATTTAACCATATAATAAGAGAGTAGGAGAATAGTTGGATGCTTACCTTTCTCAAGGTTATTGGCGCTTTGTGAAATACAAAAAACAGCCTCATCCAGGATTTGAACTTGTCTCGTCGTGTCCATTTCCTACGGCGATAACCATTACACCACGCGCCTCCATTGTGGGCGTGTATGTATAATCCTGACCTTTAGAAAATAATAAAAGTCTTGCCCCATGAGACATTTTTACTTTTTTTTAAACAATTTTTACCTGGATATTTTGCTACAGAAAACCCACAATACTTTGAAAAAACATCGACCCAAAAATGCAATTTATGCCACAGAAAATGAAATCTTTTTTTTACCAAATCAGTGATGTCTCTTTGTTGTTTCTGAAATAATAAAGCAAAAATTAAAAGATGAATTCGTATATATATTTGCAAGCCGGGAGTTTTTTATGAGAATCTTATTAATTAGATAAATAATTTTCTTGCCAGATAAACATACATAAGAATAAAAAAAATAACTAGACATACATGGTACATTCAATAAAATCAATTAAATAACCTCATAAAATGTCAATAGTCTTTAGAATTTATCAAAGTATTCAAATAAGTCTTTATATATCTGAAATATCAGAGACAACAACACTAAAATAAGAGAAAAACTCTCAAATTTGACAAGAGATTTCAGAAAATTATCTAACAAATTCCAGAATTTTAATGAACCTCGTAATGTATTTAAAAAAATGATTTTCCCACTGATAGGTTGAAATAAACTGTATAAAATTGTCGAACCCCGAAAAAAAAGTTACAGCAATCAACAAATTCATTGCCACATTTCAAAAATCATTAAACCAAATAAAATATTAAATTCTACAAAACACAATGAATCATCAAATCAAAACAGAATCAGAAAATATTGCATTGCAATTCTTATTTTTTTCTTTTCATTCTTTGATTATATTTTCAGTTTTTAACTCTGCCGACCAAATTTACCGGAAGGAACAATGACATGGCTATCTCCAAAATTTAATTTCCTGGCTACTAAGATTTTATTAGATATACAATATTTCCGTCATACAAAAATGGTATGAAACGGATAGAAAAGATTTTCGAAATCAGCGCCACAAAATTATGCTGTATACTCATATACCCTCGTTAGGTATATACATCGGGAGAGTTACATCGTGTGTGTGTGTGTGTGTGTGTGTGTGTGTTTGAGAAGGAGAGAGAGAGAGAGAGAGAGAGAGAGAGAGAGAGAGAGAGAGAGAGAGAGAGAGGGGGGGACAGACAGACAGACATATACAGTCGTGACTTACTTGTTCTTCATTCCCCTTTCTATCTTCTTCCTTTCCTAGTCGCCATGTTTTCGTTTCCTTCTTCTTCTTTGGTCGTCGCCATGTCTATTCTTCTAACTTCTTGCTGCTTCATTTTCTAGGGGATTCCTTTTAAGTCATGCATTAATCAACTACAAGACTTTGTTTTTCTTTGATCAAAGATTTTATTACTGCCCATCCTGATTCACGGCGCGGTTGAGCCAACCTCAGCATAATACGTCGGTTCTGCGTGCCATTTAGGTTGAAATGATTACTTAACTAAATCTATCAAGTGACTCGCGAGATTCTCGGGTCAGTTGGAACCATAACCATTACTGGTATTTTTCCGTCCCCTGATCTGAAAAACAATGGCCCCTTAGAATTCTCGCTACAGAGTTTGTCAAAAACCCACGCCACCACACAATTCATGGGGAAATTTTTGTTGTTGGCTTGTGTAATTCTTTTAATGCACTACTATATCTCTGCTAGTTCTACTCGTAGACAATGATAGGATGAAATATGAAAATTTTAAGGTAAATCATTTTAACAATGTTTTGGTGAATTTTGTCACAAAGAAGATAGAGTATTCATAATGTGTGTGTGTGTGTGTGTGTGTGTATCCGTGTGCGCATGTCTGTCAATCCTTCAATATTTTAAAATATTATTTAAAAAATACAGTCACACATTATAGATAAAAAAACTTGTTGCAAAATGTATTTTCTATATCTTAATTAGAGGTGCTAGATGTGTAATGGTCATCATCGTAGTAAATGGACATGGCGGTTCGAGTTCAAATTCTGGACGAAGCTATTTGTATTTCATATAGCGCTAATACCCTAGGGAAAGGTATGTATCCAAAAAGTATTCCTCCAATTATGGATAAATACTAAGGCAAACTGAACTCTTTAACCTTGATATGGCAACCAGTATAGGAGAAGGAAAACTCTGATTTCAAACCTGTTAAATCTCGCTTAAGATTTGATCGTATGTCACATCCTGTTAGTAAATACATAGATCTATATTCAATGTAACTTTCAGGAGATTTTAAATAGTCTTTATTTTTGTATTTCAGTTGGCTAATTACATTGAGAAAAGTTTGTAAGTTCCTTTCAGGAAAGGTTGTATATTAGATTTTAATTAGATTTTACGTGTTCCAAACGGAAAAGAAATGAACGAGAAATAACTAAAGCCTGATAACTGTTTTAAAACATTACTTTTGTTAATTGATTCTTTTATTGTAAAAATTACGTACTTGAATGACAATGAAAATTTTCCTCAAGCTTGATCTATATCAGCTGACCCAAATTCATTAGTACTCGGTTCGACTAAGAAAACATTGACTTAAGATGAATTGTAATAATAATGTTCGAATTCCAGATTTTCTGAGTCAACCCAGTTTTAAGGTTGGAGGTTTGGAGATCACAAGTTTTTCATCATTTCAGTTCATTCCAAGAACCTTGGATCGGCGTTGGAGTTTCTCGGGTTAAACTCAACCAATCTGGTTAACTGCGTGTTAAATTTGGCTTCGATCCTAACGAATTCATTTCATTGGATCAGTTAATCGGAACCAATCAGCCCTCATAATTAATTATTTCTTCTTAATTAATATATCCATATCAGAAACCTAATTAGTCCTTTCCCTCGTCTCTAACCTCCGACCCTACGACAGAAAACGAGTCTCTATTTGATGGTACTCGTTGTCAATCCTCACTGGGGATCAATATGTTGCAAATGGAGTTCTCATAATTTATCTGGAATTCTATATTCGAATGGTTAAAGGTCATAAAGAAAGTTTTTTTTACACTTTTATTATAGTTCAACACATTTTACAATTGAGAAACAATTATTTTAACCGGAAGGTTTGAACTAAAACAAAACAAAATATTACAATGTTTTAAGTAAACGTTCACAAACATTTTCCGTTTTAAAACTGAAAGAAAACTTAAATGATTCATAAGCGAAAAGAAATAAGTGAAACAATCATTATTTCTAAATGTTAGAAATGAGTAGTAATTTGTGATCCACAATTTTATGAGAAATTCTCTACAACAAAAAATAAATAAATAATTGGTAATTTATGAGGAAGTGCGTCCCGGTCTCCTGCCTCAAAAATTGCTACTCGGTGACTATCAAAATAACAACCCCAGCTCGTCGTAATTCTTGTTTATTTATCGTAATTTGTCGTAATTCTTGTTTAAATATAAAGATGGATATATAGTTTGGAATAGACTGAGATAGATAGATAGATAAACAAACAAAATAATATAGATAGATATGAACAAATGGAAATAGATATTTTCGACAAGTAAATGTATTGGGGGGGGGTCGCATCTTTTTTTTGTCGTAATTCTTATTTATTTTAACTAAAAACAAGACATTAAACAAATATGAATAAAAAAATCTTAGTATTATAAGTAATATAGATAAATATGAACAAATTGAGATAGATAGATATATAGATAGATAGATATGAAGATGGATAGTTTTGAATAGACTGAGCTGGGTCGTTATTTTAATAGTCACCGGGTATCAATTTTTGAGGCAGGAGACCGGGACGCACTTCCTCATAAATTACCAAATAATTTATCAGTCAAGGGTGGTTCTCCTTTGTTTATGTTGGAGTTATAGGAAATAACCGGTTATCCTGAAAATGAAATTAAGTCATCTTTCTTCTTTTTTAAAAATTTTCAGTGGTTTTATCTCTATTCATCATCATCCTGATAATTGTTCTATACATAGTCTGTTATCACACTCGATAGAAAGGTGATTACGAAACAAAAGAAGCTAAAGGTGACGATCTTGCTGATAATCCTGACATGGCCATTCTGTATAATTCGGAAGGTCCTCCGATTCCTAAACGCAAAGAATGGTTTGTATGAGAGTGAAAAAAATTGATCTAAATCGCTTTGTCTGAAAATGTAATTTCCCTACTGTTGTGGGGTTTTTTAAGGGTCAAAAATAAGACAAACGACTGGTAACAATTGATACAAATGTATTGAACAAAAAGGAGTAGAAATTACAGCAAAGAAAGTGGAGATTGCATCCGACCATACAGTTACGAGCTGACTCGCATTGCTTCGTGTCAAGCCACAATTGTTCCTGCTACTTATAGTAGTCGTCGGCGCATTCCATTTATGTCCATAGGTTATATCACCTATAACACCTACAAAATCTTAATTTTAGTTGAAACATATTTAATAGCTTAAACTAAATGACGCAGTTTAACTAAAATATGTTAACTTTAAAGTTTTAAATTTTCTAAATTAAATTAATACTTTTACCAATTAGAAATGTCTTATAAACTCTTTTAGATAAAACTATTTTTAACCAAAAAATAAAAAAGAAGAAATGCCTATTCATAAAATATACACGTATCCATCTACAAGGGCGTCCCATTGCAGATCGATTACTACTTAATATCGAGTTCAATATTCGCTTGATATTCCATACTTGCGACATTGTGTCACATTCTTCCAGTGACGAATAGATTGGGTAAATACCTACATGTATCCCTCAACAACAATTCATCTACAACAATGTTTAGATTAAATAAGGTCAAGTCTTATACGTGATGGTGAATATGGATATTCTTTTTGTATTAGAATGTGTACGATGTGCAATGACATAGCTATTTGCTTGATTCGATCAATATAACTTATTTGACTTGATTCGATTAACATTAATATTAATATTAATATTATCCAATAACTATATTATTGAAAAAAAAAATTTCTCTTAGTGAGAGAAGGATAAAGAGGGTGAATATTTTTTTTCAGTATATAAATCTACTTTGAAAAATCCACATATTTTAGTGTCCTGTGTATGACTTTAAACTGTGTTTAGAGGTTAGGTTCCAATTCTAGAGCTCTGGGGAGTGTGGAGTACCCTTTTATTGTAATTCCTCCCAGGTCCACTCTGATCCGAAGTAGTTGTAAATGTTAGAGTCCAATCGTTGGGTTAAATAGATCAAATGATAAGTTTTCAAAAATATGATTAAAAGTTAGTTTAAAAAAATTGAATTCCCAACAAGAATGAATAAAACAATAAAACAAAAAAGTCTTCGGCATAAAATAACCCAAGGGTTGACAGGCCGAAAGATCATCCACTCATCCATCCATCCATCCAACCAGCCAACAATATATTTTTTATATTGAATCATGCAAACTATCAAAGTCATCTATTTTTTTGTTTACTGGTATTTTAAGATTTAAAGAAATATATATATATATATATATATATATATATATATATATATCGGTTCAAGTTCAATTTCTAGACGAAGATGTTGGCATTTTACATAGCGCTAATACCCTTGGGAAAGGTATGAATCCATATATTCTCCCTCCAGCTATGGGTTAAATAGTAGGGCAGACTGGGCTCTTTAACCTTGGGTAGGTAACCAGTCTAGGAGAGGGATAACTCTGAATTCAAAATTCCTGAGGTCAGTCGTTGATTGGGTTCGTGGCATTCCTTGATGCACCAATTCTTTCCTATCGACTGTGCCAAAAAGTGTGGAATGGTCCTACACAAGCCTTCACCACTATAAACAAATCACTGTGTTGGTTATTCACTGGATGAACACTCATGCGTCGAAAATCGACGAGAGAGTCCATTTATATATATATATATATATATATATATATTATATATATATATATATATATATATAATAAGATAAATATATATGTTTTACATATCTATTTATTGGGTGACAAAGAAACATTCACAACCATATTGGTTTCATGCGATACATTCATCAGGTGAAGATGTTTCAAATGTGAGGAAAATCGAAAAATTTCAAAAAACTCAATAGACATGGGATGCGTATGATTGGATACAATGATGTGTGTATGTATGTGAAGGTGAATTGAATGTATGAGAGTGTTTATGGGCAGTATAAAGGTTGCGTACGCGTAGTGACTGGTCACACACATAATACGTTGTTCTGTGAGTGTGCGTCAATTTAGGCGGTCTCATTTTTAACTAGAGAGTGTTGCTAAAATGATAACAGTCGTACTTTTAAGGTACAAAAGTATTAATATATAGATTGCTGATACATAAAACAAGAGTAACATTAAAAAGCTTTTCATATTTTTAACTCTGCCATCTAAATTTACCCCACAGCTGTACTTAATTTTTTTTTGTATTTTTTACCTGTATGATGGAATATTTCAAAGTTCATTATCTATTCACCTCAGAAGTCATTCTATTCAAATAAAGTCCTATTATTATTGTAATCTGAGTCTTACCTCTCAATTATAATGAACTAACCATCAGTTTTTGTGATTTGCTTGAATGTGGGGGGAACGCCATTGTAAGCGGTTTAACTTTTAGCCTACCAAATTTTCTTGGTATTCTTTTTACCTGTATGATGGGCCATTTCAAACTTCACTATATATTCACCCAGAATTCATTCTTTTCAAACAAAAGATGGCAGGGGTGTTCACATAATAAACAAGTGACACATGTGAGAGCTGCTGCGAGCAGATTAAAGTAGGATCACAGTAGTGGGAAAACTGCTGGGAACCAGCAGGACCACTTCTGAGTCCAAAGATGGTTGCATCACCCTAGAGATCAAAAGGACTTCCTTAAAATCCCCCATGTTCTCAGTATTTTTTACCTGAATGATGGAATATTTCAAAGTTCACTATCTATTCACCTCAGAACTCATTCTATTCAAATAAAATCCTATTATTATTGTAATCTGAGTCCTTCTGCTCAATTATAATGAACTAACCATCAGTTTTTGCACTTTGATGTGATAGCCGCACCATTTACATTTTACAATATTATAACTTTTTCTTTCGGCATGTCAGTTGTGTAAACTTTGACCCCAGTGTTATTACAAGGATCAATGCATGGAAGAAGAAGAAATCTAATCTAATCTGCCTAATCTGGAAACATGGCCATACAAATTTTGATTTTCATCTCGACTAGAACACCGAATATTCTTTGTTTGATGGCATATCAACCTTCGTGGGTTATTTAAGGCAAAAAGCCGTCCTTGTAAAAAAACAATAGCGTTACTATTTAAAGCATTACTAAGGATGATAAGGGAGTTTATACTTTTCTCAAGGGTTCAGTCAAAAATTGAACGGAATAGCGTGACTGGAATTCGAACTCACAAGTCTAGCACGTTAGCCATGACAAATATTGGTATCTCAGTCTCAGTTTATTCAGATTATTGTTCTATCCATACAGGTAGTGGATACTTTTGCACATACATAGTGTAATAAAGTGATTTTATTTAACCCTTTTTTTAGATTAAGTTCAAATTTTTTTTACCAATTTTTTAAAAAGAAAATCTGATCGAATAAATTTATAAAACGTTCTAAACAATTTCCCGTCGGCCTCACAAGATAATTTGTTTCAAAAAGCACTTATCATATAATTATCGAAAATTTCTTCGGAAAAAAGGGAAAGTTTTTAAAGATTTATTCGATTGGATAGAAATAATTCCTGCTGATATTTGCAAAGGAAAAAACACTTAAGATGTAAACAATAAAAAGACAAAACAAATTATATTAATCCCAATTGTAAAAAGAACATGGCAAAAAATGTGATCTAAAACGTCATGTGTTCAAGATATATACATATATGTATTTACACACCCACTCCTCACGAGCAAAATACAAAACAAGGTCATTTTTTTAAGTGGAGTTTAACAGGTTTGAATTTGGAGTTTTCCTTCTCCTAGACCGATTGCCATAGCAAAAGTCAGCCCTACTAATTACTCATAGCTGGAGGGAAAATAATTGGATTCATACCTTTCCCAAAGGTATTAGAGCTGTGAAATGCAACAGCCTCATCCAGGTTTTGAACTAGGTTTTATATGTTAATTTCCAGTGAGAAAACATTACACCACAACAACTCTTTGTTAATTTCATCACAACCAATTACACAAAATTCTTTCTAAAAAGCTCAATACATGTTTAAAACTTTAAATTACTACAAGACTACACACATTTTATTCAAATTTAAAATCTAAATTACTGCCCATATATGTATTTTCACATAATATAAGGGCTTTTTTCATTAAACACATTAAAACTATTTATTTTTACTATTCTAAATTAAAAAAATCAAATCATATAAAAGATTTCATCATTTTTAGTTATTCAAATTATATATATATATATATATATATATATATATATATATTTAAAGTGATTTAGAGGCAAGTTGTAAAATTGGCAGCTGATAACTTTACAATAGTTTTTTGAAAGGCTTAAAAAAAGAAATAAAATAATCGCCAGATGAGAAATCATAGAAAAAGAAAATGGTATTCTTGTAGCAAGTTTTATTTTCAATACAAAAATCTTGTTCATTAATTGTAGAATAAATAAGGAACATATTATCTTCCGGGAAATATGTACATTAACGTCGATTGTCGAAAATCAATTCGAAATTCTAAATGTTCATTTTCTCATAAAAGAATCCTTAGTATTGAAGCGACTGCATAATTAACATCTGAGTGGAACTGTTCGCGCGCACACACACACACAAACACACACAGAGAGAGAGAGAGAGAGAGAGAGAGAGAGAGAGAGAGAGAGAGAGAGAGAGAGAGAGAGAGAGAGAGACGCCAAATCACGTGTGTAAATGCATAATTACAAATACAAATTTGTTGTTTGTTTCTAGTTTTATATATTTTATGACAATGTTTTCTGATTGTATTAAAACATTCTTTTTACTTTAAAATTAGAGCATTAAATCAAATTAAAAGAATAAACTACACTCCCTTATTCATGCATGTATACACAAATATTTGGAAAGGATAAGTATGCACAAATACCATAGGCAATAATGAAAATTTCGTTTTTTTAATTTTCATAATCTATCTATCTATCTATCTATCTATCTGTAAGTAAAAGTTGATGGAAAATTTCACAGGGCCATCTGAGTTAAAGTATTTCAAGTGCCTTTGAAATTTACTCAGCTCTTTAACTTTATCAGTCATCCTGTCAATGGGACTTAGAATACGTTGATTATTTCCAGGTGCCTGTAGATTCTAATATTCCTTAGTACTTGCAGTTTCTTATATTCCCATGTACTTGCAGTGTATCATATTCACAACTATCGGTAGCTTCTTATATTACAGTTGCTGGTAGCTTCCTATATTCCCAGATATTTGTAACTTTCTTCCTCTCCGAGTTTTATGCTTGTCTAAACTGTTAATACGCAACACGGCAATAAACAAGTGGTTCATTCAAATTTCAGATGCAATGAAACTGCAGTGATATATATATATATATATATATATATATATATATATATATATATATATATATATGAACAAAAGACATATAGGAAATTTGTTTTCTCAACTAGTTTTGTACAAAACAACTTTTTTAAAGAAAGTTTTTAAAACGTTTTTAAAATACTTAATATTCTCTCAGGGACGCAACAAAAAACGCACAGCTAACGTAGCATATACATATCCATTTGGAAATTAAAATTATTTTCTGGTATCCTTTCTTCTTCAATTGCTGGCAAATGAGCCTTTCGTTTGAGAGGTATATGTTAGGTCTGAGTGGTTTGTTTCAAATTAGCTGAGATGCTTGGTTTGTTTATTTGCTTATTTACGTGTTTATGTGTCATCCCAAATCTGCCCATCTTATTTCAGATCCACGCTATTCAGTTTTTTGTTAAATCCATTTGAATGAATGTTTATCTTCTTTTATCTAATATCACTGTAATATTTTCCAATATGTTCTAACAGAATACGTTTTGCTTAATTTAATCACACAATATGATTTCTCAACAACTATAATTTTTGATACGCTGTCTGACAGTAAAACACTCGAAGCTTCAAAACCCCCAAATAATAAACTTTTTTCTAGTAAATTGAGCATTATAAGTATAAATATCTATAAAAAAATTTTTAAGTTGACAATCTCTATTCATCGTTATTTATTTCTACATTGAATATAAACACAGCGAGAAGTTACACTCAAATGAACCAAAAGGGTTGGTTGGTTGGTTGGATTTTACGGCATGTCAACCCTTGTTGGGTTATTTTTAAACTCAATTTTTTAACACATTTTTTCAAACTCATTTTTCCTATTTAAACCATAGATGGGACGCTAACAGGTACTACCACTTTGGGGTCAGAGTGGATCTGAAAATAATGGCGATGAAGGGGTACTCCACATTCCCCAGCGCTCCAGAATTGGAACTTCACAATAGATAGGGTTTAACGAGGGGGGGCACTCCGACCGCCCGTCTATCCCAAGTAAAAGCCAAAATTCTCTTTTCAAAAACGTGTCAAAATCTTCTTTATGATACATTGATCATGTTTACGTTTATGATTTTTGTTATGATTTTATTTCTCTAAAGAAAGACAAAATGAAGTTCATGTCGACATTTTTAAATAGTTTCAAATTGTTTGCGTTAAAAACACGTTTTTCTAATGAGATCTAAATATCTGAATTCTATGAGATAATGTTTAACAGTGTAGCGTGTTTGATATGATATATTCACTGAGGTTGTTCGTCTAATTTCACTATGAAAGAGTGTGTAAGTTTTGTGTAACTAATACGCAATCGGGATATTATGACTTGTTCCTTTTGGGATTTTCTGAAAGTTTACGTTCTCTTAGCGCTGGTTTATGAAAAAAAATTTATTGTATTATCTGCGTTATTCGGACTATTGTCCCCATCTTCATTGTTATTTGTACAACGTTTCAGCCGATATACCCTCCGGCCTTCCTCAGGTATTTCTTGTCGGACTCGGGAACCTTCTCCGGAGGGTATATCGACCGAAACGTTGTACAAATAACAATGAAGATGGGGACAATAGTCCGAATAACTCAGATAATACTAATCTTCAAGCCTCATCTCAAACATTCAGAGAAATAGAATTTATTGTGTATGCTGTTATTCGAGCATTGTTGCCATTTTATTCAGAAGAATTTGTTGAGTTTGGTTTTTGAAGTCAGTGTATGGAATTTTGACTTTTGTCGGAGGTCACATTTAAAACCAACATTGCTGCTGAGTCAGCATTTGGTTTCCCTTTATGACAAAATATTTGTAAATCTAATTTACTTCAGTCATCTTCGCATTCATCATTCATTTTATTCCCATCGAATGTTTCTATTTCGGGGCAGTTTTTATTTTTAACAGAAACTGTTTTTGATTTATCTTATTTCTGATAATTTTTGATTGGTGCGTTTCAAACGAAAACGGTAAGTCATAGGTCGACATACTTTCTATTTATTAATAAACATCGTAGGTTTTCCAAAAATAGACTGACCGAACGGAGATCAATGCTATTTCTTTTTGTGTGACCTATATAGACATTTATTCTCGTCTCGATAAGAGTAATGGCCACGGAACGACTGGTCTCTCTGGTGAACTAAAATGCAACCACACAATAAAAAACAGGAAATAAGACAATATTTATCACTTTGTTGAAAGTTATTTAAAGAAAGATGCGAGAAAAACACAGAACAACAGATTTCAATTCTTTTTATGTTAAGGAGGAAAGAATCAATCTTTTACGAGATAAAATATTTTATTTCTGAAGAAAAATTACTAATCACAAAATACTTCTGATTTGAATTATCATTATAAAAAGAATATTTTTCTCTCGTTTCTTTCTTTCGTAACTTATCCTCGGTTATATTTCTGTTGAGATGAAAATGAGTGTTCGGGAATGTAGTATATCAAAAGCTTCTATCATAGGTAGTCGACAGATACAAATATATATTGCTCGAATATATATATATATATATATATATATATATATATATATATATATATATATATATGAAATTTAACATTTTGAAAAAACATATGATGTTTGTTATGTGATTGCTGACAGATCTGTTTCAACCAAATCGATAAGTTGGTCTTCATCTAAGAGCGACATAGACGAGAAGAAAGATATCCGTTAAAAAGACTGTTTACAAAACGAACGCTAAATTCAACCGCTGATATTTTTTGAAAAATACATGTTCTGTTTTAAAAATAAAATAAATTTTATTTTTAATTTTTTAAAATCAGAAGCATTATAGTTTATAGTAAAACTCAAAAGAGTTTATTGTAAAAATATATAAAAAAATGTAAAGTGGGTATCAAAATTGTTTAGGATATATTTCAGCTGTTAAAAATATACAAGTCCACATTGTAATTTGAAGAAAGATGTTAGGGTTCCTAAATTTACTTGTGGTGTTGAAGTCCGCAGAGTTATAGATGAAAGTCTTCAAGGTGTAAAATTACAGATATAATGTTTTTTTCATTTGACAAATATGAAAAATAGATGGAAATTAATCCGACAGTATGAAATTTAACATTTTGAAAAAACATATGATGTTTGTTATGTGATTGCTGACAGATCTGTTTCGACCAAATCGATAAGTTGGTCTTCATCAAAGAGCGACATAGACAAGAAGAAAGATATCCGTTAAAAAGACTGTTTACAAAATGTTTTTGCCAAAACAATTTTATTAACTAATAATCTACGGATTCCATCCAAATGTAAAAATGTTGGTCAGAAAGCTTAAAAAGATCGTTAATAAAATTGTTAAACAGGAGACGTGCCTTTTGTTTAATTCGACATGTATAAATGAAAACAATGGTGCCCAAACACACACACACACACACACACACACACACGCATACACACACACACACACACACACATATATATATATATATATATGACTCTATATTGATAAATAACAGTTCTGTTTGTGTATTGGCGTGTCCATTCACAGGTCTATATATATATAAGAGAGAGAGAGAGAGAGAGAGAGAGAGAGAGAGAGAGAGAGAGAGAGAGAGAGAGAGGAAGGAAGAGGGAGAGAGAGAGATTTGATGATATTTAAAAGTGTTAAACAGTTGTTGTCGTCGACTTGTACGCTTGGGGAAATATCCGCTTGGGATTATCAGGATTCTTTGCTGTCGGAAAAAGAGATAATTTACATTTATCCCAGAGAAGAGTGGCTTGCTTCTATTGTTGTCACATGATCGTTAGAAATGGAACGCAACGACACATTCTATTACTTGTGTTTTCTCATTTCTCGCCTCTGTGGAAATGTCATGATTTTAATCAGTATCAATTTCTTCAACTGATTCATCATCCCAGATCTCCTCCATCAGCGGCCTCGAGTACAAAATGGCTTCAAACTCCAAATGCTACATGATTACTAACTCTGAATATATTCAACTGTATCTATTATATATAAAGTAAAAAGTAAAGTCCTCGAAGACTCCTAAAGTCGGTATCAGCCTGACAGCGAAGGAGTCTATCCCTTTGAAAGTTATTTAAAGAAAGATGCGAGAAAAACACAGGACAACAGATTTCAATACTTTTTATGTTAAGGTGGCAATAATCAATCTGTTACTACTCTTTACTTCGTGATGTCCGGTGGGGATGGAAACTGACGTTTGAGACCGTGGTAGACCAAAAATTGTTTTCCATAATATATATATATATATATATATATATAATATAATAAGATATATATATATAATATAATAAGATATATATATATAATATAATAAGATAAATATATAGGTTTTACATATCTATTTATTGGGTGACAAAGGAACTTTCACAACCATATTGGTTTCATGCGATGCATTCATCAGGTGAAGATGTTTCAAATGTCCATTTCACATTTGAAACATCTTCACCTGATGAATGCATCGCATGAAACCAATATGGTTGTGAAAGTTCCTTTGTCACCCAATAAATAGATATGTAAAACCTATATATTTATCTTATTATATTATATAACAGCTCTATTTTATATTGAGCACTCTACCAATTAATACTGCCTTTGGTACACCATTCCAGCAAAAGCTGTAATAGTGATCATCTCACACTACATATATATATATATATATATATATATATATATATATATATATATATATATATATTGTTTTTTTTTTAAATGCAGGAATTAAAAAATTCAAAATATAATCGAAAGCATAAAGAGCGTCCACAATAATCAACCGACGTAATTTGCGGTCCAAAAACATAACAGCAAGAAATATCTTCGCATAAACACCAGAAGATCTATTAGCAACCTGATGATGGTGAAATAACCTGAAACCTGGGTAGTTGATTATGGAAAACAATTATATTAAAAAAAAATCAATAAATAAATAGATAAAGCTCCTAAAAATTTGTGGTTGAGCACTGTGATTTCTTTGTTTCATCCCCAAATTTAAAAAATCTCTCTCTCTCTCTCTCTCTCTCTCTCTCTCTCTATATATATATATATATATATATATATATATATATATATATATATATATATATATATATATATATATATATAAATAGAAAATTCAATATTTTATAAAAATGAAAGTCCACAAAATGGATTATGTTTTTAGAAATTTTTAAATTATTTTTATCTTGTAAGATAAAAATAATACATTTTAAAAAAAAAGCATAATCCATTTTGCGGACCTTCTTATATATATATATATATATATATATTATATATATATATATATATATATATATATGTATGTTTTTTGCGTATTCGGTTATACATACGGTATATAAGATATTTATTTTGATATATAACAAAAACATTATAAGATAAATTAGGTTACTAATGTTAATGTATTTGTGTTCATTACTCCCTATAACTGGTTACCTGGCGACACACTCTTTCTGACTGAATACATCAAACAGTGTTAATATATATATATATATATATATATATATATATATATATATATATATATAAAATATAAATTTGAAGGCAATTGACAATGCAATGTAATAGGTGTTAAATGATGTTTATTTACCAAAATATTTTCGAGAAAAATTCTCCTCATCAGAGGTAGAAATATTTGTGTTTTTTTAGTACTCATCCCACGGCGCCGGCGTAACCGTTTGTTGTTATTAAGTTGAAGGAACGCCAGATATTTAAAATGTTCTGGATCATTATCATATTTATATTATTATATTATCTCTTATATTATCTCTTATATTCTGTATAAATAAATATAAATATGTTATTTAGTTTATCTTTAAAAGACATCATCTTATAGATAATCAAATATAACCATGATTTTGTTACCTGGCTAATATACAATAAAATAGAAAATCAAGCACTTTTTCTTACTTGTCATCAATATATTTATTGCTGACAAGTAGATTTTTATATCAAAAATATACTTATCTGTAATAAATATATTGATATTGGGCTAGCGTGGAGTCAACGACATTTGGTTACTGACAGTTTCTCACCTGTGCAATTATTCAAGCCAAGACATCAAAGAGGACCGGTTTAGCTCAGTCGGTAGAGCGTTCGATTAGAAACCACAGGTTTTCTGGTTCGATACCGGCCCCCGCGAAACTCAGCGTATGAGTTGTACAGGGATTTGTGCGGTAAAGTAAGGAGCTGATGGTAGGTATGGTGCTTCACCTCTGACGCAAAAAATAATCCCCTTGGTCTACCACTAGTGAAAAGGGGGACATACTTCCTCGCTGTCTGGCTGATATCGACTTTAGGCCTCCCGATGACTTTAATTACTAACTTCATACGGTTCTCATGACATACATATGTAATCCATTCGGCTCTGGGGGGTTACTCAGTTTATATAACATCTCTAATCTATTTTGAATATATAAGTAGGTTTGCTTTTTCGTTTTTTTTAATGTTGCTTTCACACGCACACACACACACACACACACACACACACACACACATATATATATATATATATATATATATATATATATATATAGCAATTAATAATTTGCTCTTATTAGTAAGCATTTCGCAAAATCTGATTATTTGAGCTAGCTATTGTACAGAACCAACCTGAAGTTGAGTTGCCGGTGTAACAAAGACCTTCGAGGAATGAGTTGACAGTTACTGATCTAAAATGTTAGTTTTTCACGGGTCTTGCTTCTCAGATGTATTTATTTAATTTCCAATTTAATTTAATTTCTTCATTTAATAGAATATCAAACTTTATGGGTTATTTAATGCTAACTCCATCCATGTAGAAAACCAGTAGTGGTACTCTTTAACCCTTAGCTGAAGTGAGGGGCGTTATACCTTTCCAAAAGGTATTAGCCCAAAAGTGAACTTGACAGCGCGACTGGAGTTTGAACTCGCTTACTACGAGGTTGCAGCCCAGTACATTAGCCACAAGACCTCCTATTACCGTTTGGTGTAATTTTTGTGTGTATTACTTTATTTTTATTTTATGACTTGAACAGGGGAAAAAATAAACTGTCTAATTTGCAAATAAAGAAGTTTTACAAATAGGAAGCCGGAGGAAATAAATACAAAAAAGAAAAAGTCGAATTATCCGAAGAATTTGAAAAAAGATCAAACTGCATAAAAATGATCAGTAAAAAGAAAATCAACCGAAAGAGTTAATTAATTTATTTCCTTTCCCCATATTTTCATAACATCACACTTCAGTTGTTCTATTTATGACCAAGCGGTGTTCAAACCCTAAAAAGTACCAAGAAAAAAAATTAAATCTCTCGAGTATTATGTTGCAAAGATTATGTTCAGCATCGTTATATACCCCATCATCGGGTATATACATGAGATTCGGATGAGAGAGAGAGAGAGAGAGAGAGAGAGAGAGAGAGAGAGAGAGAGAGAGAGAGAGAGAGAGACACACACACACACACACACACAGAGAGAGTTGAGACTTACTTGTTTGTTACTTCTTCCTTTACTGCTTCGGCTATGATCGTCATCTTATCGTATTCTACTTCTTTGGCCGGTCATCATCTTGTCTAGTCTCTTCTAAGTTCTTCTGCTGGTTTAACTCTTTTCGCCATGCAATTAATCAACTACAAGACATTTATTTTCTTGCACAAGATTTATTTCTGCACATGTTCCTCCGCGCGGTGAGTTAACAACCCCAGCAGAGAGATAAGCATCCTCTCTGCTCCGACGTCTGGTTGAAACTAAAATCTAACCCTAGTCACGTGTTTCTCATGACATGCTCTCTAGGGGTCGGATGTGGTTACCAACAGTCCTGTATTTTTTCATTCCCTGATTTGAAAACCAACGACCCCTTATTCTACAGGGTTTGTCAATAATCTATGCTACCACATAAATTATGTAACAGCATAACTATCGAATTTTCACCCTAAACCTATTTTCTCTTGTTCGAAGATATTGTTTATTTCACACTTTTTGCTGTCTGTATAATTCGTGAACTCCAATAATTTCTAACATTTCAATGAAACTATCTTTCTTTTCTCAAGTCATAATTATTTCTTTAATTATGTCTAAATATCAGCTGTCAAAACAAATCGTTTTATCCGCACATTATGACAATAAACACCTTATGCCATCTATAGATTAAAAAAAGGGAAAACTAAAAAGAATCTATGTAATATATATATATATATATATATATATATATATATATATATATAAGGTTTGTTTAGAATGGCTTTTTGCCGATAATTTTTGGGAGAATAAGTGCTTAATTGGAGTCGTACCTAATTTTGAAAATTAATTAATTAATAATGAATTAGGCGGGAATACCTATCAAATTTATGGCTAAACAAATCGAGAAAAATCAATCTCTGTATGTACATTTCGGCCTATTAGGCCTCATCAGCAGAGCTATAGATCGGAAGACCGCCCTGTGCGTGATTTGAAACCGGACTGCCAAGCTGACAGGCCGATCTCATAACCCCTACACTAAACGAACTTCTTAGATTTTATGATTTGTTTAGAGTAGGTTAATATTCCTCTTCTAGTGACTCCTACTACACGACGATACGATAAGTTGTAAACAAGGTTTGTTTAGAATGGCTTTTTGCCGATAATTTTTGGGAGAATAAGTGCTTAATTGGAGTCGTACCTAATTTTGAAAATTAATTAATTAATAATGAATTAGGCGGGAATACCTATCAAATTTATGGCTAAACAAATCGAGAAAAATCAATCTCTGTATGTACATTTCGGCCTATTAGGCCTCATCAGCAGAGCTATAGATCGGAAGACCGCCCTGTGCGTGATTTGAAACCGGACTGCCAAGCTGACAGGCCGATCTCATAACCCCTACACTAAAAGAACTTCTTAGATTTTATGATTTGTTTAGAGTAGGTTAATATTCCTCTTCTAGTGACTCCTACTACACGATACGATAAGTTGTAAACAAGGTTTGTTTAGAATGGCTTTTTGCCGATAATTTTTGGGAGAATAAGTGCTTAATTGGAGTCGTACCTAATTTTGAAAATTAATTAATTAATAATGAATTAGGCGGGAATACCTATCAAATTTATGGCTAAACAAATTAGCCATAAATTTGATAGGTATTCCCGCCTAATTCATTATTAATTAATTAATTTTCAAAATTAGGTACGACTCCAATTAAGCACTTATATATATATATATATATATATGTGTGTGTGTGTGTGTGTGTGTGTAAGCGAGAAAAATGCAAATGTATCCGACAGTTATTGACCTCACTTATCATTCTTCAACAAACAAACACACACGTGCGTGCGCCAAACGCAAAAATATAACTTTCTTAGATGTTAGTATACATGATATTTGTTCTCTGACAGTCTAAAATATAGGAGTATGAATTATGGAATTAATCAGGGTCAGGTGGTAGATAACATAAGCTAGATTTGTTAATATGTCTACACTAAACTAATTCGCTTCTTTTGTTTAGCAAATCTTTACCAGCGTATTCCAGCAATACTACATTATGCAAACATGTATAGCAAATAAAAGACATGACGGGCAAACCTCTTATAACAAAAAGGCTTATAAAGAAGGTGTTAAAACTGCAGATTGTGTCTGAAAGAAAAAGTATGCTGATAAAAAAACAACAACTTCTAAAAAAAGAAGCAAATTAGTTTCTAAATAAAGGCATATAAATAAATTTCTCTCGTGTGTCATCTACCACCTGACACTGATTAATCACATCATTTGCACTCCTCTATTTTAGACTGTCAAGGATTTTTCACGTTTGAATGTCACGTGTTCTAGCACCTACGCAGTTTATATTTTTCGTGTCTGGCGAATTAATATCTCAACACATGAATACATCCTATGTTATGCAAACGCTTGATTGGCCAATTTTGTACGATGCTCGCATCTGAAGATTGTGCAGAAATCATAGAATAGTTATTGTGTCCATAATTCTATGAATTATTGGTCTTTATATATGCTCTGATATAACACCATTGAATACTCTTTTTTTATGAAAACCCTTTTCTTTTCAGCAGTTCTTTTCCCTTTATATATATATATATATATATATATATATATATATATATATATATATATGTGTGTGTGTGTGTGTGTGTGTGTGTGTATGTGTGTGTGTGTGTGTGTGTGTGTGTGTGAAGAAAAGGAAGTGAATCCGACGGTATGTAGTATATTAAGAAAGAATGAAAAAACACAGGTTTAAATGAGTTAAGTGGTAAGTTTATTGGCCGACTCTGCAGTGTTTCGATCTATTAATTAGATCATCTTCAGGGCATTTGTTGGTATATGGATGGTAATAAGAAATAAACTCACCACTTAACTCATTTAAACCTGTGTTTTTTCATTCTTTCTTAATATACTACACACACACACACACACACACACACACACACACACACACACATATATATATATATATATATATATATATATATATATATATAAGTACTTCTTTGGAAAAGTGAATGTATATCTATTGAATTTACAGGCTTAAGAATCTACGAACTGTATATCATGTCAAAATTATCTGTTTATACACAATTACGTGAAAACTAATTGCTCTATCTTACTGGTAAGAGATAAATAATTGTTTGATTGATTTTAACGACATTTCAACACGTCTAGGGTTATTTTTTGCCTAACATGTTTATTGTATGTTCATAACTACATTTTTGTGTAATTTCTTTTGTACGCACATTCCTATCGAATACAAATAATTTATAAATCTATTTGGCTCATAGACCGGATCTTAAAATGTACTATAACTCTGTGTCAGTGTGAACCTGGGAGTAATGTCAATAAAGGGGAACACCACATTGTACTGATATCCAGAACTGGAGTTTCACAGGTGCAGTTTAGTTCCATGCGCAGGACACCCCTCTTTTGGGGATTGGATTGATCTTACTCTTCTTCAGGTTGTCAGCGTATTATAAGCCCCGTCGACAGACCGAAAGGAATAAAAGAAGAAGAAGATTGAATTAGGGTTAAACTTGCAAATCGTCGTCAAAATTAAAACGGAAAATTTTGGTTTGGGCATAGATTTTAATGAATTTAATTATTACTAAGGACACGATTTATGTTATTTTTGACTAAGAAATAGGTATATAAGAATATGTGAACAGAATCGTCATTTTTATTATTTTGCTAGTGGAAGACCACTGTAATTGACTAATCTCAGTGTTGCTTGTTAAACAAAATTATTTTATTTAATAAGCAACATTGAAATTAGTCAATTACAGTGGTCTCCCTTGTGAACTTCTAACAAGAAAGCAACAAGACATGTCAGCCATCTTTGATTGCCGAGAGGTGAATAATAAAAATGACGATTCTGTTCACATTTTCTTATATACCTATTTTTAAGTTAAAAATAACATAAATCGTGTCCTTAGTAATAATTAGACTCATTAAAATCTATGCTCAAACAAAAAATTTTCCATTTTAATTTTGACTTCGATTTGCATGTTTAGCCTGAATCAGTAGTAAATAGTATATTGCTGAAAACCATTCAATATAGTTGAAATCAGCTTTTCCTTCTTCATGTAAGGGGAAGTAAAAATGCCTGTCACAAGGTACTACCTGCTTGTCGCAATAGCATTTTCTGATATTCTTCCTTTGTGTTCCCTAAGGGGCGGTACTGACTTAGAGAGATCGGACTCAGGTGTTTGGCCTCATTACACACAAGTACTTTCATTTCTCCTTGTCGATGTTAAGAAAAGCTCATGAGGCCAGTCTTAATGGTCATTCAGTTCTTCAGAGTTGGTTTTCTTTAAGTAGACCATTTCTAGATCTTAATATGAAGCTGTGCGAATTGGATTTTTCTATGTGGTTGTAACAAAGTGAAGTATACTTGCATCATCAACTCTAATCAATCTGAGGGAAATGTTGAACATGATGACAGTTATAAGATGATTCTTAGCGAAACTTTTCGTGAAAGATGATTGGGTGTCTGATGTTGTGTTAATAAATGCATTATAGGAATTGTAAGTGGATGCATTACTACAATGACGTTTCAGAAGTCTGGCCAAACTGACAGGTGAATAAAAGTTTACAAGTCCGAAACATTTACAAACAAAGTTTGGCTTGTATGCGTTTCTTGATTTTCACGTACTAAATGAACGAACTGGAATTTCTTGTGAGCACTAGATACAGATTCTGAATTTAATTCCTTAAAATTAGAAAAAAAATATGAAAGCTGAATCAACTGATATAGATTTTCTGGAAGCACGTGATGTAATAGTTATCGTCGTGGGAAATGGACTCATCGCCCCGAGTTCAAATCCTGGATGTGGTAATTGCATTTCACTTAGCGCTAATATCCTTGGGAAAGGTATGAATCCTACTCTCCCTCCAGCTATGGGTAAATAGTAGGGGAGACTAGGCTCTTTAACCTTGGTTAGGCAACCGGTCTAGGAGAAGGAAAACTCTGAATTCAAACCTGTTGAACTCCGCTTAAGAAATTGACATTGTGTCACATCCTGCTCGTGCGGAGGGGCTGGTAAATAAATAAATGTATAGATTTTCCGGACTATTATCCTCATCTTTATTGTTATATACACAAAATTTCAGCCGATGTGTCCTCCGGACTTCTTCAGTAGAACACAAGGCGTAACGGATATATAACGATTTCTAAGTGACAATCATCTGGAGATTGCAGGTTCAAGTCTAACTACAGGCGAAAATAACATCGAATACCTAACATATCTTAACACTTATACCCGGTTATGTTTAACGGAATGAGAACAATCGACCCCCAATGGATTAAATTAAGGGATCGGTTCGAAGTTCCGTGAAAGATCCCAATTCTGGTATGAAGATTCTCGACTTCGACAAGAAGGTTCCCGAGTTTGACAAGAAACATCTGAAGAAGACTAGGGGCACATCGACCGAAATGTTCTGTATATAACAATAAAGATGAGGACAACAGTCCCCAAATAAAAAATAATAGAATTATCAAGCTTCATCTAAAAAAAATCAGACAAATATCCTAATAACTGGACTGTGAAAAGAGCTATCAACAAAAAGTAATATTTTGAATTATTAGTATTTCAAATTAAGCGAAAATAGAAATCTTGATTTTTATAAATCAAGATTTGATTTTTTTTTGCTGTATGAAAGTAATTCCAGAAAAAGGAAAAACTTTTCTTTTCAAAATGACCGCAAGGCGAAAAATAAAGAAAACTTAGAATAAATGATTTTCCGGGGAAAAACTGTGCTGATGAAATATCCTTTGGGCTAAAATTTTGTTCATCAAAATGTGTGTCGACGAAATGTCTGGTTGAGTTTGAATGATCAAAGTTAGATAGTACTTGGCAAAATATATGTTTGATGAATTAATTAATTGATTTTAATGGCATTTCAACCCGTCTAGATTTATTTTATTCCAAGAGTTGAATAAGAATACATTTAAACAGATCTATTGATCCATAGTTTGGGACCCTAACATGTACTACCACCTCGAGTCAGAGTAGATCTGTCTGTAATATCAATGAAGGAGTATTCCACACTTTACAGAGACCCAGAAATAAAGCCTTACCACCAGATGCCGTTTGTGATATTAACTATGAAGACTTCAAATTCAATCAGTAGAATCTATACATATCTTTCATTTCCATTATGTCATACCTTCTCTTTAATAGATTTTAAGAATTATTTCATTATAAATATTTTTTCTATAAAGATAATAGTCTGAATAATTATATCAAAAGATTTCTTTGAAAAAAATTTCTTCTTTGGCAATTCAATTAAAAAAGCAAGTAAAATTAAAAAAAAAATGATGACATTTTTTTTAGCAGAATTCAGAATGGGTTGTTCACTAAGAAAACCACGTATAGAAATTTATAAAAATGCTTACTTTTAGTTTTAAACCAGGCTTTGACATCACTAAAACGTAATAAAGCACATATTCAATGACTAACTTTTATTTATGGAAATTCCAAGTCTCTTATTAGATTTAAGTACCGAACAAGTCTCAGCATGACTATTTTGTTTTCAATTTTTCCCCACCCCTCCATTTCCAATCATCAAACGAGTATTGGGAAATTTTTAAGTAGGATAGATGCATAGAGCGAATGAGGTATTTTGGTGGAAGGGAGCTGCGCAAGGAGAGAATGCAAGATTTTTTATTTTATTTTTGAATGAATCGGTCGGCGAGTGAACCTAGCCAGATAGATCCGTGTAGTGTTATGACAAGTTTTATCACCCCTCCCCCAACTCCAAACTTGCCGAGTCGTGTGCACACTTGATGTAATTCATTTCGAAATAAATAAAAAGTTTTGAAGTGGGTGCACGAGTGTACTCACTTCAAATAAAAAATCTCAGCATGACCGTTGCGAATCCCTGGGACAATATTCTAATAAATTAAAGATCTACCCGTAAAATCACACAGAGCGAATCTGGAAAGGAGACGGACTTACAACACGACAGGTTTACCAGTGGAACAAAGAAACGTTGCAAAACCCAATCTGTTTGGATGCTGGTTAAACATTACCAATTGTCCGCCTTTCATGCATCTCGACGATGTTTTACAAGACTAATAAATATAAAATTTCTTAAATCTCTAAGAAAATGAATTAAGAACATAAAAACAACAAACATTTTAAAAATAAATTTTATTTATCAAAAAGAATTTTTAAAGAATTTATTTTTCGACTGAATTGAACTGAATAAAATTTAGTTTATTGACATTGAATTTTTAACGCCCACCCTTCTCAGGCAATATTTTTCAAAATTCATTTTTACATCGCCCGGAAGGGGTTCTTTATTTTACACGTAAATATTAATATATCTTAAAAATCAAAACTCAAATTCCAGTATATGAAATGATACAATCACTACCCAACGAATCTAACAACGCAATACATTAGCTCAGAAGAAAATATATTTAATCGTTTATCATAACGGCTAACACCGTAGAAAATAGAATCGGCGATCAGAGTTCAAATCATGGACGAGTCTGTTTGCGTTTTATTTCGATCTAATGCCATTTGGAAAAGCGTGAATCCATCTGTCCTCCCCAGTCATGAATAAACAGTAAAACAGACTGGCCTCTTTATTATTTTTAGGTAACCAGTCTAGGAGAAAGAAAACTGAATATAAACCAGCTTCGCTCAAAAATTGACATTGTGTCGTGGAGGGGTTGGGTAGATACACACAAAAGAATTTTACATTTATTATTTGCTTTAACGAAAAATCAGTTACAAGTGATCGAGGAATGAGAACCTGTAAGCATTTCACTTCGCGTTAATGTCCTTGAAAAAACAAAAGAACAAACAAAAACCCAAAACAAACAACAGAATATTCGCTATTTTTATTATGTCGATGTAAAATAATTCTGGTTTCTATTTTTTCACTGTTCATGTAACAAATGAATTCCACTCTACTGATTTATGCTAATGAGCAACTTGTGTGGCATAATAATTAATTAGCTAATAGACGCTTATTATTGAATTTGATTCTTACTGGGTGTCCTATACTTCTAGCCTTGTGATTTTATTTTCATTCTTTAGTATAGTTTACCAAGGCTGCAAAATTAATGATGGAAAAAAAGCAAATTCAAGATGGATTCAAAACAAGACGTAAAGCAGCGGAAACTGTTCGTAAAATCATGCGTGGTGGTGATGGTGGTGATGGTGGTGTGGTGGTAGTGGGCGCATCATGAAATGTACAACTCAACATTAGTTCCACAGATTTTGTAATGAAGAGAAGATCTCTGAACATGGCGTGATTATTAACAATCAATTGTGGAAGAAACAGATCCACGTAAAAACAACTGGAGAGGTGGCAGAAGAAATAAGTCTTAATAATTCAACAGTTGTTCAAAAGTATCAGAGTGGAAAATTTAAAAAGTCCGAGAAGTGGGTGGGTAATTTATGAGGAAGTGCGCCCCGTTCCCCTGCCTCCGAAATTGCTGCCCGGTGAATTTTAAAATAACGAGCCCAACCTTCGGCGCCACAGCGGTGTTACTTGAAAGAAAACAACCAACTTAGGACGTTAAATGTATTTGGGGTGGGGGCTCTTTTTTGTCTTAATTCTTGTTTATTTATTTTTTCCATTCGAAATAAAAAGACATTAAACCTTTTTTTGTCGCAATTCTTATTTTTCTTTTTTTTGTCGTAATTCTTATTATCATAATTTGTCGTAATTCTTGTTTATTTATAGAAATTTGTCCTCTTCCTCATAAATTAAACAAGAATTAAGACAAAAAAGAGCCCCCCCCCCTCAAATACATTTAACGCCTTGAGTTGGTTGTTTTCTTTCAAGTAACACCGCTGTGGCACCGAAGGTTGGGGTCGTTATTTTAAAATTCACCGGGCAGCAATTTCGGAGGCAGGGACCGGGACGCACTTCCTCATAAATTACCAGTGGGTGTCACGAACTGTAATGAACAAAAGAAATGCAGTTCTGCATTTCATTTGCACTATAATAGCAATCCATTTCAACAGATCCATTTCAACATTTGGAAACGTTTTCAACAATGGATGAACGAAAGCAAAAAAAACAAAAACATAATGCACAAAAGAAAGTTATGCTAATTCCTTAGTGATTGGCAAGTGGAATAATCCACTAAGATACTTTGAATCCTACCAAAACCACCACAAAAAGAGAAGTATGGCCAAAAACATTGACAACACAAGAACAGCAACGTTTACGACCAAGGTTAACCAATAAAAAACACTAATTTCTTTTCATGGCAATACCCAAGGGAATGCTTAATAAATGAAAAATAGAACGAAATGCGCTACGATATATTTTAATGAAATACAAAATACAAAGCATTACAATTTCAAAATCAACAAAGACAACAATAAAAAATAATTCCCATGTTCATTCAAGGAAAAGTTCAAGCGTCAAACAAAAGAATTGTCTTTCAGAGAAATTGGTGCCAATTATTCACCTGTAGTCCATTATTACGAAACTCTACTTCACACAGCGCTCCCCCCCTCTCTCTCTCTCTGTCTCTCTCTCTGTCTCTGTCTCTGTCTGACCAAGTACAAGTTTTAAACAACCTAACTTCCCATAAGGAAAGATTTGCAACAAACATGCAACATCTCAAAACTCTTCCAAATAATATAACTTGTGCCACTGAGTTAAGAGAATGGCAGCATATAGGTGACCTGGGGGTGACCCCAAGAATCACTACCTGCAAGGGAAGTTTATTGTGAATATATTGTGAGAAATGGCGAATGATGAGTGTAGTATCACGGGATAATAAAAGCCAATGAGAAACACATAAACTTTCCTCCTCAAAAGGGGAAGATTTGATTAGTTGATCCAGTGCGGCGTATTAGGAAAAGACAGAGTCAGAGTGAAAGGCGAAGCAGAGAGGTTTGTATTAGTTTAAAGTCGAAAGCCGAGTGGGCCACCTCGCGTGGAATTCACCTTGATTGAATTTCAAAGAGAATAACATTTCTAGTCAATAGAATCTTTCCTCCTCTCGGAACGCAAATTGTAATGAAAATTCTAACCATCAGATCTAACCAAAAGCATTGAATAAAGTCGAGCAATAACTGTCAACACAATCTTTGTTGACTTCTTTTTACAATGACAAGTGATTTAACGACTTTACAACGAAGATTCAAAGCTTTAAAATTATACTTTAGAACACGTTACCTACCACACACACACACACACGCACACACACACACACACACACACACACACACACACACACACACATATATATATATATATATATATATATATATAAGTGTAGTGAAGTCAAGACTTGGTAACTGACAGTTTCTTGTCTATGCGATTTTCAAACCAATATGTTTGCTTTTTACTTATATAATGTTGTGGGGTGCATTATGGGAAGAGTCAATCATTTGATTATGGTTTAGTTTGTGAGGCATAATAGGAGGCTGGTTTTCTTTGTGTGGGATTTGGGGGGCATTCAAATTTACTGATGTATATATTTCGTAGTTATATATATATATATATATATATATATATATATATATATATATATATCAAACAGGACATTCATATATCTCACATAAAAACTTTTCAAAAACTGTCTACACCACTTTCTACCGTCTTAATCTGGTTCTGACCTTTGCCCCCCGCCCCAATCATGCTTCTACCTTTCTTTCTCTATCTCCAACGTTTCGCTTTTATCTTTTTCTCAATTATGTGTCAATCTGTATAAACTAGTCATTCAGAAAAAGTTTTGAGAGACGAGATATTAATTGAATCGAATGTTTGTGTTTGTTATTCACCTTTCTCGCATATTCTTCACATTTTGTCGGATTTTCTTAATCTGTTATCCCCCCACCATATATATATATAGAAGGCTATCACAATGCAGGTGTAAAGAAAAAATAATAATACGGTAACAATGATGTTGTGTGTTAACCTGTATTTAATTCTTGAATTTTCGAGATAATATCTCTTTTTCAAAAGATCACTGGAACTGAAACAGTCTAGTTTTTATTATATATATATATATATATATATATATATATAATATATATATATATATATATATATATGTATGTGCGTGTGTGTGTGTGTGTGTGTGTGTGTGTGTGTACATTCTCTCTGTCAATGCTCTCGCTATAAATATTGCAACCTTTATGATATATTATGGCTTCATAATGCACTCCATAAGTAAACTAGATTATAATTATTCATATTAATGGTCTGATTATTTTTTTTCAAGACACACAGAGAAGATATTATTGAATAACAAATATCTATGAAGAAATTATAGACTATTTGAATTTGTTAATGTGGTTTGGAGTCCAAGACTAACCAAGGACATAAAGCTCATTGAGGGAGTTCAAAGGAGAGCTACTAAAGTAATGAATAATTTAAAAAAAAATTCATATAAAGAAAGACTTAGGAAGATTGACTTACCAAGTCTGGTTTATCAATGTACAAAAAGGGATATGATTGAAGTCTACAAATATACCCATGGATTTTTTTCAACGAACTTTGATTTATTAAACATTGCTCAAAATATCAATACCAGGAGTCATAAATTAAAACTCCTTAAAAAAAATTTGCAAGACAAAATTATTTTAGTAACAGAGTAGTGAATATATGGAATAAACTACCATCATCAATAGTGAATGCCCCATCTCTAAACCCCTTTAAGGCAAGGTTAAATAATCTGTGGAAATATTTATAGATATTCTGTAGAATTAAGATGAATGTTTATAAGGAACAGCTGACAGGTCTCATACCTAATATACTTGCTGGAAATAGATATATTATATTATATCATATCATATCATATCTTATTATAATGGAGATTATGTGTTTGTTTTTCTGTAACCGAAACTTTAGCACTACTCCAGTCACTATCCATTTAGTTATCATACATCACATTCTCGATGAATCATTTTTATTTAAGCCTCAATTATTAATAAAATTGTTTTTTATTATTAATACTGCTAGCCATATGTACATAGTAATGACATGAAATTGTATTTATATGTACAACAAATAGCGCTTTACAGTGTGAACGGCAAGCCTAATTTGCATATTGATATTTAAAATTTGATTTTAATAAATATCTGCTTGGTATTGTTGATTTCTAATTATTTGATTTTATCTTAATGAATATGAGTAAAAATCTCGGAGATAAATCTTAAAAGAAATTAATTAACAAAAAGAAATAACTGTAATTTTATTCTTTACTTCCTAATTTAACTAAATAGTTAAATTAGAAAAGTTTAGCAATGAAAGACGGGGGCGATGGGAGAGGAAGCTACAGCTGTTATATTTTTCGATTATACCCCTCTGTGTTTCAAATCATTTTATCTGCATTCTTATTTAGTTTCTTTAGACTTTCTAATTTAATATAATATATTATGACATTAATACTTGCACCCGGAGGGTGCATATATTTGCTAGTTATATTTAAACACATTAATGATGTATAGAGCAGAAATGACATGTAAGTCAATTACAGTATAATATGGTTATTTGTTATTAAAAAATATTTACTTGTATATGTCAATATTGTTGACATGCCTTTTATTTTGCCCTATATATATATATATATATATATATATATATATATATATATGCTTATGATTACGATAGCATTGACCTTGCAAAACAACACCTGCTGTTGATGATAGATGTATAATTTATTTTTTATCGATTTGCATTCTCTTCTGCTGTGTCTTATTTGTCTGCTGACGTGCAAGTAAACAAGAAAAGAATATCAAAGTCCTTAGCAACGAATATCGAAGAACTTAGCAACGAAGCCAATATGCAGTTGAACCTGATAATTCATTGCAGCAGATACGCTGATCACGTGGTTAACTGCGATAAACGAGACAGATTTGTATGCTTCTATTGCAAAAAACTCTTAAAGCTCTTAATTTGAATATTACTAACGAGTGAACCTCGTAGGTAAAGGTGGTTGGAAGATGTATTACAATTCCACATCACCAGACTTGAGGCTATTGAATAAATTTAAATAGGTAAGTTTAAACACTTTAGGTCGTCGTATTCAGTCGATTTTATCGTAACAATACACTTTACACAAACAGGTGGATTCTCGGGTTTGGAGTGAAGTTTTCTCTTAAATTTTCTTCTAATTCTTTTTAGTATTTTTAGTCTAGATGTTCATTTAAGCAGACTTATCTTTACTTTTCCAAACAAGTTCTTGTTCTAAGAATTCTTTTAAAACCCAATCATTGAAACTTCACGAGAAAAATGTTGGTATCAGTGTGAAACATTTTTAAGATACCGACATTTCAAAGTGGGGAAAAGATGTTAAAATGTGATTTTCAAAGTGCTAACCAATTCTGTCTTATCATTCTTCCTGGATACAGCATAATGTGTGATCAAAACTATAGCACTTGTGATTGAAAAGCCAACACAGGGTAACATCACCCCCCTCCCCCAGGGCCTCAACATTTTCATGTCATCTACAAAAAGGATTGGTAATCACCTCCCAACTTGTAAACTTTTGTTTTTAATCAAACGTTCATCTAGACCTTTCCTCTTGAGTGAGACGAAGGGAGAATCTTCATGAATAATTTCTCTGCTATTGTTTAAAACCCTTTCTGGTTTTCTTTATCAAGTGTTATTTCTCCAAAACTCAATCCACTTTCATTGGCGGGCAGTCCCCGTGGCGTAGTGGCTAACGTGTTGGACTGCGATATCGTAGTAATACTAATACAATCACTATCGGAATAATACTCTTGGGAAAGGTATGAACGCCCTTGTCATCCCAGCAATGAGTTAAATAGTATCACTACTTTCTAATACAAGGATTGCTTTGGCATTAAACAACCCACGAATGTTGATATGCCATTAAACAAAGAAACCAAACCAAACTTAACCCTTTTCCTTCGGATTTTATAGCTTTCCAATAATTTTCTTAAGTCATACTTATTCCTATTTTTGGGGTATCAAATGTTAAAATAGGAATAACTATATACCCTCACCCCACACGAGCAGGATGCATCACAAGGTCGATTTCTTAAACGGAATTTTCCGTTGAAAAACAGTTTTCATTCTCCTAGACTGATTGCTTAACCAAGATTAAAGAGCCAAGTCTGTCCTACTATTTACCCATAGCTGGAGGGAGAATAGTTGGATTCATACCTTTACCTAGGGTATTAGCGCTATGTGGAATGCAAACAGCCTCGTCCAGAATTTGAACTCGTCTCGTCGTGTCCATTTCCTGCGACGATAACCATTACACCACACGTTTACATTTTATCTTGTTTCCCCAATATACAGACATTTATGTCTTTTGTATCTGTATTTTTTGTAAAATAATTTTTACAAAAGTTTTCATGTGATTTCTATGCATTTCCCAAATGCATTAAGGGTCTAACCTGCTATTTACCCATAGCTGGGGGGATAATAGTTAGATTCATACATTTCTTAAGTCTATCAGCCCTATGTGAAATAAGTATGGCTTTAGAAAAATCTGTTCATCACCCTAACGCTTATCTTACTCTATTGACTTGTTCTCTTTTATTTTGCTGAGTTTTCACAGAACTTGATTCCTTTTAAATTCCTTTTAAATCAGTCAGTGTTTATTTTCTGTTTCTAAGCAAATATAGATTTTCTCGTGGATTCTGTTGTGTAGGCGGTGGAATAATATTGTTAAGGGTTGTAATAAGGCTGACCAATCTGATCACATAATTATGACTGATTACTACCGCCAGTTTGCAAAATTTAACTGTCATATAGTACCTAAATGATGAAAATGGAATCGTCTGTTTTCCTACAAATAATGATTGATGAAACCACGGAAGAGATAAACAACGATATCTCACGGGGCTTGTTTAGTCAACCCAGCAATTGTTAATTACTCTGTTCACCTTGTATATTTGCTGAATTAAACCTTCTTCCTTATCCTTAATATTTATTCCTAATATTTCTCTGTTAACGCTGATACTCGAGTTACAACATTAACAATAGTTTTTTCTTCTATTTAATTGCAAATCTTATTCTCAAAATACTAATATTTTTAATAGTATTTGATAAATTGCTTTTGGAGCATTGTCAAGTACAGTATATTAATATTTATATTTTTGAAGGCAATTACAATGCGTATGTCGTATAAAATTACAATAAGTAACAATTAAGAATAATCATGACAAGCAAACTCGGTGAATAACGTGTACGACGTGTGGAACACCGTCCAGCTATTTCAACCTTATTAGGTTTTATCAGCAGTGCATACCTACGATCTCCCTCCGACAGAGATCGAACCGGAGAACCCAGCGTCTCTCGATGACTTAAAGAGAGAGTTGTAACAAACAAAAAATTCTCTTTTATTGTAGAAAACACATTTAGATATTTAGAAGCATTGTAAATCATTTATAACATCACACCAGGGAGAAGCAACAGAAAATTGCACGTTCGCAATTCTCTAAAAAATGAAAAGCAGGCAAAAAAAAACAAAAAAAAAACAAAACAAAAAAATAAAAAAACAAAAACAAAACAAAACAAAAACAAAACAAAACAAAAAGACAGAAATATAAAACAAAATAGACAAGGTTTTTGTCGGAACAGTCTGAAAAATTGTCTATCCAAACTTGTTGAGGATCGATCATTCCATTTATGTCAGGATGTGCGTTCGTTTAACTCAATCATCACATTTGTTCTGTGAGGATTTGAAAGGTCAAATGTCCACCTTCACTTCATGATACAAATCAATTATTTCCTTCACAAAGTCACAACTATTCATCCACAACAAAAAGCAAATAACATATGGACATTCTTATTTATTAATCGCGTTCCCAGAATTTAAACTTATCTTTCTGATAGAAGTAAGCTTTCTGATTTGGTTTGGTTTCTTTGTTTAATGGCATATTAACCTTTGTGGTTTATCTAATGCCAAAGCCATCCTTATAGAAGAACAGTAGTGGTACTATTTAATCCCTAGCTGGGGAAAAGCTGAAAAATAGAAGAAACTAAAGCAATCGCCAAATTAAAAATGGGCAATTCAAAGTCAAATCATCCAGAAAAAAGTAAAATTGTCTCCAACCCTCTTCAATTTTTCTGAAATTTAGTACAGGTGTGGACTGTGTTAAAGTTAGACATTCCCCAAAATTTGAGCTTTCAATTCCAGCAATTGGCTATGAAAAAATCAGAAAACATCAGTAACTTAAAATTGGTTGACTTTCAGACTTTTTCGATAGCAGTTTCGGATTTCCTGGGTAAAAATGCTTTTATAAACCAATTTTTAGGATTAGGGAAGCTCTAGAACTCATTTTACAGACAGAAATAGATTACAAAAAGTCGACATTTTTCGCGAACCACACTAAATTTGGAGAGCTAAAAATCAACATAACTCCGCCAATTATTGGCATTGGAAGCTCAGATTTTGGGGAATGTCTAACTTTAACATAGTCCCCCACCTGTACAAAATTTCAGAAAAATTGAAGGGGTGGGTGACATGGCCTGGATGAATTGACATGGAATTACGCAGATCCAAGATTAATGCGATTATTATTTGTTAGAATTAAAACGTGAATACATAAGTGGAGCAATTTCATTTTTTGTAGAAATGAAATTGTAATAATACGAATCTTAATAATCGTATATTTTTTGTAATTATTATCTTAAAGGTTTGCAAAGGCGATCGCTAAAATGAAATTTATTATTTATAGAAATTATATTATAATTATTTGAAACTACTTGAATTACAATGGCGATGGAACATTAGACTTTCAAAAAAGTTGCCAAAAATCATCAATTTAAGAAGTTAAAAAATTGCTAACTTGGAAATGTAACTGTGTTACTTGTTCAAATTTGAAATTTACCTTTAAATGTAAGTGAATGATGAATGCTAAACAAAATATTTTGAATTTTAATATTTTGTATTTTAATATTTTGCCCAAAGCTGAAAGATCACGATACAACAAGAAAAGAAAAAGACAAAATATAGGTATCGTTATTTTATAAATTCAATTTGTAATCTTTTTTGCTGATATATTTTTTCTCGCGGAAATGACATTACTTAGCGTATAATACACTTGAATTTAAACAGTAAAATTTTGAAACTTATTGAAAACTTTGTTTACATCTAACATTTTCAGAATATTCAGTCACGAAAATACATTGAAAAATGTGCACCTGCTGTTATCATCATTAAAATCAGATGATTAATAGAGTGAAGGTGGATAATTAACCCAAACTATTGAGGCGCGATGGCTAACGATTATCATATTAGGAACTGATGAGCCGAGTTCAAATCCTGGACTCAGCTGTTTGCATTTCACTTCGTGCTAATGCCCTTAGTAAAGACATGAATCCAGCTGTTCTCCCCCCCCATATGGGTAAATAGTAGTGCTGACTGGACTCTTTAACCTTGGTACGGCAACCGGTCTAGGAGAAGGATTCAAACCAGGACTACTAAGCTGTTCTCCACCCTCATCCCCATATGGGTAAATAGTAGTGCTGACTGGACTCTTTACCCTTGGTACGGCAACCGGTCTAGGAAAAGGATTCAAACCAGGACTACTAAGCTTAAAATTGACTTAGTGTTACAAACTGCCCGTAGTGAAGGCTTTGAGTGAATAAACTATTAGGTCGTAAATTAAATTTGGAATTGATTTATTCTCGATGTTTAATCATTTTTAAAGTATTGTATAAACAAATATCGCTTTTAAGCACCGTTTAGACTGTTTTCCGGAAAGTTCATTATACGATAGATTATTATCATCCATTGATAAAGGCTGTTCCAATAGATAAAGCTGACTCTATCAAAGTCGTATATGGATGCATTTAATTTCTCTATTAACATGAGAAATACAAACAGGATTTAAGCTTTATCTTACAATTTTAAAAATCCTAAAATCCTCAGGAAATATACACATCAATGTTTAACTTAAACTTTAGACACTAAAACTTTTTAGAATCTCCATTAAAACCGATGTTTTTTTTTTCCTTTTTTTCTACCTAAATCGATAATTTGATTCTAATCACAGGATATACGAATAAGCGATTTAAGAAAGTCTTCATCTTGAAATGAATATTATCGATTTTTCATAACACTATCATAAAAAAATATACATGAAATTTAATAAACAAAAACGATGTATTTAGCGAGATGAAGTTAAATCACAAAAACACATTTAATCTACTTATTGTGATTTGAAAAGATGATCAGCTTTTGTAAACTGCATCAACTTTATATTATACCATATACAAAAGAAAACAATCACCGTATAAATTCTTATTTTAAATCTATTTTTATGCATAATTATCCTATTGATATTCATTATTTTGTTATATCTTAAGTAACAATGCAAAGTTTTCCAATTCAGATGGATACGCACACATAACTTTAAAGACTTATTTATTCATTAATGTTTTTAAAGAGTTTGAATAAGCTTTTATAATCAATATTCTAGTGAAAAAAATTCCCGTATTCTGGTATTTTCTCTTATACACCATAAGATTTCATTGGAAGATGCAAAATGATACAAAATCGTTCGATGAAAATTGGAATGAGAATTACTGAAAGGATTTGACTTGATAAATTCCTTGATTTGACTATTCTCTTTTAAATAAACTCGCATAAGATAACACTGGTTTACAAAGAAATTGAGGCAAGCACAAATATAACCGTTTTAACCTAATTTGGGGGTGCTGAATTCAGATTTGAAATTCGTTTTTACTCATCACCTCTAGTTTTTTTTAGATATGCATACTGTACATTTTGTACACATACTGTACATAAAAGCGTATATGCATTCAGGGTTAATTTCTAATATTGTGTGACTTATCTCTTCTTTTTTAGTTATTATGCAATAAATGTAAGTGATAGCATTACATTATATATATATATATATATATATATATATATCAAGACGGATTTTGGTAGTTAAGCGTAGCCAACACGTCTCAATCAACAGCCAGTAGTGCACTGGCAGTCAGCGCAGGAGGCTGTCTTCCCTCGCAGCGCAGGAGGAAGGTATCCCTCGTTAATTGTGTTACAGAATCTTTTGGGTATATATTTGTATTACAATTTCCAACGACGCACATTTTATTGACTTACATATGATTTAATTTTACTTTGTTGGGTGCTCTTGCGTGACATCCCGGAGGCAAAATACAGCAGATCATCTAAGAAAACACACTTCTAACTGTCTGCGGTACTATGAATTGTGTACATTGTGTGATCCAGGTATATTTATTCCGTCAATGTTCTTTATCTATCCTGTTTTATCTGTAATAAGCTGCTGCAACTGTTGAAATAAGCACGTATATACTCTGTATATACTAAAATGAGACTATTTAAAAGACAGAAAACTAAAGGTGATAGAGCAAAACTGTTTATAAATTTGAATTCAGCACACCCAAATTAGTAAAAAACACCTATTCACATTCTTGCCTCAGACAAAAAATATTTTTTTGAAAACCAGTGTAATCCTTGTGGCTAGGAATTACATTGACTCCTACAACGTTTCATTTTAACAAAACATTGTGATTTACGTTGTATTTAATATAAATCGTCAATAATTATTTCTTTGAAGAGACCTACAATATTAGTAGGCCAAAGAAACGTATAAAGAAGAATTGTCTTTACATGTTGTACGCGCAAGTTATTTTGTTTATTTATGTTGTTTGATCATGGCATTTTTTTGATAAACCAATCATCATCATCATCATCATCATCATCATCATCAACAACAACAACAACAACAACAAGGCGTGCCGACAGCACTGATTCCCTTGACACACTCTCACCATTCTTTCCTATCCGTCATCGTACTTGGTAAGTCCTCTTGACGGCATCCAGTGTCCGCACGGATGAATGTAATTTTTTGCTGGTTGGTTAACACTGGTGTGTCCATGTATAGGAGTCCATAGGAAAATGTCATTTCCTTCTGCAGCAGGGCACAGCATGTCTTGTTGATCTTACTTTGATGGTTTGTGATATGGGAGGTAAATGGTTGCACCACTTGGACTCGAACGAAACGCCTGGAGAATATGGTAGATAGAAACTACACAAACATGCTGTAAGCTGTTTTGAACAAATCCTGGAAGCTGTACCTTGTAAACCAGCAACTGTAAAACCAACAAAATATCTAATTATGTCGAAGACAAAATTTGGATAAAAGATAAGTGAATTAGCGGTAGAAAATCTTGATATAGCTAAAGGAAAATTAAAATCAACCCTTACTACTGACATGTCTTTTCATTGCTGTGTTCAATTCCTTTCAGCTCATCAGCTTCTGCTACAGACACACTCACACTCACACTCATACTCTCTCTCTCTCTCTCTCTCTCTCTCTCTCTCTCTCTCTCTCTCTCACACACACACACACACACACACAAACAAATACATATATGCAAGTAAGTATGTATGTATAATTAAGCTGGATGAGAGCTGCACGATGATGTTGCGTGCTGCCTAAAACAAATCCTGGAAGCAGCATGCCACAAGGAAGCAGCTATCCGACCCCCCTTCCTTCTATTACACAAATCATCCAGAATGCTGAAAACAGCTTGAGAAGCAAGGACGAACAATATCAATGGAAATATTTTCTTATTCTCGCCGGGGCTTCTTATATTTTCACATTGATGGCCACAATGCGTCTCCATTTTGTTTTTGATCTTGCTTTTTGACGTGAAATTTTCCTGTGGACACCTACACATAGACACACCAGTGTAGGTCGACCAACAAAAATATACATTAATCAGTTCTTTGCGGATTCTGGATGTCGTGCGGAAAAACTATCGGGAGCAATGACCGATGAATAAATATGTCTTATTATCCATTTCAATCTTATTTCTTTAATATTTAAATAATCGATTATTCTTTTGATAGATCTTGTAATTTTTCTCAACTGCGAATAGTGTTGCTATCAATCTTGATTTTCTAGTAAAACAGCAACGTTAAACTTACAGTCTAATCCCCCATCCACCTAAAATAAGAAAAATCCGGAGAAAAATGATCAAAAGATAAATACCAAAATAATAAATGAAATACAGGCTAAATGAAAAAGTAAAAATAAATTAAAAATGAGATAAAGAAAAATGTAAAAAATAAAATAAAAATAAGATAAATAAAAAGTTAAAAAATAAGATAAATACAAAAGTGAAAAATACATTGAATACAAAATACAATGACCCACATATGTGAGTAACTTCACAAAACCGAATCTTAAATTCATGCATTGAAATTGTTTTGTTATTGTAAGTTTATATAGTATGTATTTACCCAACTCTTCCACACGAGCAGGATGTAACAAGGTCAAATTTAATGTATATTATATTGTGTTATATAGACATTGGGAATTGTTGGAAAATATGTTAAAACATGACCAACTGTACATAAGGTGGTTTATTTTTTCCTGTGAGTTAGTAAATTTTTAGCCACCGGGAAAGTAAAATCAATTACAATTAAGATCTTGATATGCAAACAAATCCTTAGT
This sequence comes from Doryteuthis pealeii, assembly GCA_023376005.1. Classification (NCBI taxonomy): domain Eukaryota; kingdom Metazoa; phylum Mollusca; class Cephalopoda; order Myopsida; family Loliginidae; genus Doryteuthis; species Doryteuthis pealeii. Next base: position 105,113,902 of record CM042152.1, read on the forward strand.
CGACCGGATCTAATTAGGCTGAATAATGGCTGTCAAATGAATATACAGTATGTACAAACAATAAAATAGTCTCTACCCCTCTCTCTTTCAATAGACCTAGTAATTCACAGGGCTTAGCTTCGTTTGACACAAGGTCAGAATTATGGGTCTACCCAGTGAAAATCAGATACATTAACAATAGTCTGTTCACCATTAAAAAGTTCACATCCTTATAAACATAGGGAGATTGAGTGAGACAGTGAAATTGAACCAATGAAAACTATTTTTGCTGGGAGAACAAAAAAAACCCAAAAACTTTTTGTTGCAGGAACGAAAAATACTTTTTGCTGGAAGAACAGAAAACTTTTTGTTGGAGAAACGAAAAATAGTTTTTGCTGGAAGAACGAAAAAAATTTTCTGGAGGAACGAAAATACTTTTTGTTGGAGAATCAAAATGATTTTTGCTGGAGGAACGAAAAAACTTTTTGATGGAAGAACGAAAAATAATTTTTGTTGGAAGATTTCTAGTGAATTGTGAAGCTGAAACATACCCAAGATGATAATAATAATAATAATAATAATAATAATAATAATACGGATCACCTTATCTCAGCAAGAAGGCCAGATCTAGTGTTGATTAACAAAAAAGAAAGAACTTGTCAACTGGTGGATTTTGCAGTGCCAGCAGATTACAGGGTGAAGTTAAAGGAAAATGAAAAAATTGACAAATATCTGGACCTTGCCAGAGAACTGAAAAAGTTATGGAATATGAAAGTGAAAGTTATACCAATTGTAGTTGGTGCACTTGGAACAGTCCCAAAAGGATTGGAAAAGGGCTTGGAAAGTTTGGATATCAGAGGAAGGATTGAAACCATTCAGAACACTGCACTGCTGCAATCTGCCAGAATACTCAGAAGAGTCCTGGAGACCTGAGGAGACTTGCTGTCACTCAGACTCCAGTGAAAGACCATCAGCTAACACTGATGTGAAAACCCAAAAGGAGTAAATAATAATAATAATAATAATGGCTATTTAACACGGATGTTTTTGCTGATCTCTTGAAGGTGACAAACCACACAATAGATGTTACTCACCGGTATTGCCTCTATGACTTGGAGCACGGCCTTGGAATCCTCTGTCTTAGGCCTTACCTTTCAATCTACACACGGGGTGAAGCGTACTACGATACTAAAATCACAGCGAGTACCTATCCTGGCTTGAAGAATTTCCGTCACGTGATATACGCGCCCCAAACTACCAAAATATAGCAAAAACTTTGACTCCTCCTCGTATTTCAATTTCAAAAAAGTTTGCTATTCGAGGATATATTAAAAACCTGTCTCCATAAATCCAGAAATTGCTCTTTTCAGACTAACATTTGCATTAGTTGTTATAGTAACATTCTGGCTGTTGTAAACTACGGCCTTATTCAGGGATTGTATTCGTCAACCTTTTGAGAATTTCGAAACATTCTTTTGTCTATGGAATATTAACTTTGCAATTTTATGATGCCGTTCTTTGCGTTTTCCCAACTGAATCAGAGAAAAAAACATGTTATTTTTTTCCATATCAAACGCCTCCACATGCTGTCATTTCAATTGCTGTTGCAGTTAATGTGGCTATCATAGCATACTATACGCATTCATTCTTTCAATCGCCTTATTTGTAAATTATATTCTTACTGTTATATCCTTATTCCAGAGATGTTGGGGATGACCGTTCTCTTCACACAGAATTATTCATGCCTGCTTTCACACTTCACACATTGTGTCTCTTCAATGCTATTCAAATTCAGAAGCAATTTATATCTGTTACGACAGCTACATAGAATTGCATACACAGTTTCTGTTTTTATTTCGATGGAGCCTTTGCTCTTGTCATATGTCTTTGAAGCCTGGGACTGCTTTTCAATTCTGTCCTTCATACAAATACAACTGACATTTCTGACCCTCCTCTAATGTAACAGACAGCTTGCGACAGGTTTTTTTTCTTTTAAAACTTATACCTCTGTTCGTATATACTAATTATATGCTTTCAGAGTTGTCATTATTCTGAAGAGAATTCCCTATAGTGATTATTTTTATTTGAAGGCGCTGGATGGTTGAAACCGAAGTTCAGGTATTGTCCGGAAAATATAGTTTACACGATACTGATTTTTTTTTTATCCATGTACATAAGATGATTTATTTTTTCCTGTGATTTTGTAAATTTGTATCTCGCTGTACATTTCTCAATTATATAATTGAGTGGTATCATTGCTATGACAAATAGAAGTGGTGATGGGGAGTCTCTCTGAAAGATACCTCATTGTATTTTCACGTCTGCTAAGGTCTGTCCTCCCGTTGTCAATTCTACTTTCCAATTTCCCATGGCTTCATTGATGAATCTTATTATTTTGCCTGATATCTTGTACTTCTTCAAACACTCGATTATCCAAGTTGGCTGGAACGTTTATTATTATTATTATTATTATTATTATTATTATTATTATTATTATTATTTCGCACTAGTGTTAATTGATGCTATTTCACTGGAGTTTGAGTGACAAGTTCCTTAAGTCTCCAGGACTCCCTTGAGCATTCCAGCTGATTTCAACAATGCTGTTGTCTGGATGGTCTCAATTCTTCCTCTGATTTTCATTTACTGTAGTCGTTTTCTAAGCTTTTAGAGACCGTTCCTAGTACCCCAACTACTATTGGTATCACTTTCACCCTCATATTCCACAGTTTTTTCAATTCCCTAGCAAGTTCTAGGTATTTGTTTTCTTTCATATCCCTCGTGATCTGCTGGAACTGCAAAATGAGCCAATTGACGAGTTCTATTTTTTGTTAATCAATTATTATTATTATTATTATTATTATTATTATTATTATTATTTCACTCCGGTGAGTTTTTCACCAGCGTTCGCTGATGGTCTCTTCACTAGGGCGAGTCTCCAGGACTCACCTGAGTATTCTATCCGATTTCAACAATGCTGTTGCCTGGATGGTCTCAATTCTTCCTCTGATTTCCAGTTTTCTGTTCTCAGTTTTTTCTAAGTTTTTGGGGGACTGTTCCACGTGCACAACTACAATTGGTATCGCTTTCACCCACAGTTTTTCCAATTTTCTAGCAAGGTCAAGGTATTTGTCTATCTTTTCGTTTTCTTCCAACTTCACCCTGTGGTCTGCTGGAACTGCAAAATCTACCAGTTGGCAAGCTCTCTTTTGTTTTATTAATCAATACTAAGTCATGTCTTCTGGCTGGGATATAGTGATCCTTCTTCATCTCAAAGTCTCAGAGAATTTTATGTGTTTCATTCTCAAGAACAGATTCTGGTTTATGCATATTGTCTGTTGGGATGCCATTTAATATTTTGTTTATCTTTCGGTTTCTATCATGACTCTTTTCCATTCTATATTGTAAGTGTTGTATTGTCCTCGGCCGGAAAACGAAGCTTCCGGCAAAAAAGACAAAAAAAAAAAAAATATATATATTTGAAAAAAGGGGAAAACGAAAGCGAGGCTTTCCGGTCAAGGAAGCAGGAGAAGATAAAACAAACGTCCGTTATCAGATCAAAAGATAAAGATGCGTAGGCGTGTCGTCAATACAAAAGCCAGAGTGTCGAGTCGTCAGTTAGACAATCAGACCGCAGAGACGCCAGCCGGCAGCCGAAAGGACACTTCACGTCTCCCGTCAGCAACCACCCCTCGGGTACGCATTGTAAGCTCTGCGCCATCACCACCCACACACCGAAGAAAATAAAGAAGGGTCCTCTCTTTGTACATACGTATCTGTTGTTTATTGAAGTCCAGTAGTCGGTAGTAGCTATTACACATACTTCGCTACGTGACCATACATACCCGCAACGACTACTTACACGATTTAGAGTAGTGAAGAAGGCCATAACGTAACATAAGGTCAACTGTATTCGGCCATTAATTTCGTTACCGTGTCACATTTAATTTACAGAATTCATATAAATAATTGTAAATGAATAAACCGTGTAATTGTAATTTGCATTTAATAGTTATTTCTTGATAAATTGTGAAGAATGAGACAACACTATGAAATTTCAGACTGGATTAGACATTTCTTTATCCTTCAAGTCATATCTATTAATAATGGAGATTCGCTTCCGGTTTTTGTCTGTAACAAAAATTACGTCACTGCTTACGTCACATTACCCCAAATCGTCAAAACAGAATAAATACACTCAAAATTTGTACATGCAATATTAGACAGTCCTCAATGCTTTTTAAAAACAAGTTTTAATAAATACGTGACTGGTATTATATATCTATATACAGTTTGTTTTATTTTTGTTTACATTTCAAATTGTTTTATTTTTTAATCCTTTAATGAATTTGATGATTTTACTTACTTAGGGTACAAACTTGCTGACATTGAATTTTTTACTCTCACCCCTCAGGAAATATGTTTCAAAAATCTATTTTTACATCGCCCGGAGGGTGTTTCTTATTTTGTACTAGTTCTTTTAACGATATTACGCTAACAAAAACACCGCTATGATGTACGATTTTTAAAAATATAATACCATTCAAAAATTCCATGATAATATAGATTGATATTATTCCATGTATCTCTGGTGATAGTCTTGGAAGATTAGATATTGATTCTCCTTGAATGTTCCTGGACAGCCTCAATTCCCTATCAAAATTCTAATTCCTTTAATCCTGACTAGCGGAACCTGTGGATATACCACAGTATATTTTAATTATTAGAACATTTGATATGTATACTTTAAAATCTATTGCAAGAAAAAATATGTAAAAAGTATAATAATCTTGATTTAACTCTTTTTCTCTCTCTTTCCTTTTTTTTCATCCACCCATTTTTCGATTTGATTCCTTTGAAACAGCTTAGTGTTATCGCTTCTCGCTCTCGCACCCTCTCTCACTTGTAACTCCGCTACTTTAACACCCCTACAAAATCCCCTACCAATTCCACAACTATGAAGCTTCTCCGAATCGAACACCTGCCCCCTCGATTTAAAGGGGTAGGGCTGGGTTTATTGCCCAGTGCCTGAGGCGCCCCCTTGAGGGGGAATGCAGAGGGGATAGACGCAATTCTTAAACCCGCCACCAATGAGTGTCGGCTTGTAGGTGGTCCCACGTTAATAGGGCCTTGTGCATGACCTTGTACAAGTGGGGTACGGGGATAATACACTTCTCCGGATCGGAGGGGGGGTTAAAGTGTGTCACGCGTAGGTAGATCGGTATTTACTAGCGTATTAATATATAGATTCTGATTCTGCGTAAACTATTATGGACACAACCATAGCTTCCATTATATCTTCGGTTCTCGAGCAAGATCCTTTTTCGAAATGTTCTCGTTCTTTTGCCTTCATCTTGTTTTGATCCTCATCTTACACTGTAGAGTTGCATTATAACAATGCACTGAACAATATCCAAAGAAGGAAGATCAAAAAGCTTTTGAGAAAACAATAACAACATTTTGACACTAAAAGAACATTTTAACATAGAAAACAGCAAATTTCAAAAGTAGGTAATTTTGACAACAAGAGAAAGTAGATAAAGCTAAGAACGCAATAGAAACATCTTTCCGATCAAATATGATGAAGCACAAAAGCACAAGAAAATAAGAAACAAACATTGCAAAAATTAAGTGAAAAACAAACAAGAAACAATTTGGGAAAACTTTAAAATAAATATATCGACAGGAAAAAATGCCCCCCGAAACTAGCCAGTTAGAAAACACTAGTGTAACAAATTAACCCCTTAAGGAGCGGGTTAAGCAAAAAAAGTAAGAACATAAATAAAGATAAATAAATAGTTAGACGTAAAACAGTAATTATAAGACGGAAGAAAAAATGACGTAACCAGGATGACCTTTGGTGTGATGTGTATATTTCACCCCCCCTCCCCGACACACAAGTATAGTTTATGAGTGTCTTCTTTATGAAAATACCTTGATAACTAAATAGTTAAAGTTACAGATACGAAAGTGCGAAAAGATAGACAGTTTTCTTTTAACAAAATTTGTTAACTGGATTACAGTGAAGATTATGCCATAGGGTTATGACGTAATTAAGATATTTCTTTATTATAACGGTAGTCACAAACTATGAGAGAGAGAGAGAGAGAGAGAGAGAGAGAGAGAGAGAGAGAGAGAGAGGGGAGAGAGAGAGTGAGTGTTTGTGTGTGTGTGTGTGTGTGTGTGTGTGAGAGAGAGAGAGAGAGAGAGAGAGAGAGAGAGAGAGAGAGAGAGAGAGAGAGAGAGAGAGAGCAATCGTACAATAGAAAAGAATAACCAGTATACCTGGAGACAGATGGTCACAACTCGAAAGTGGGCGGGAGTCAGAGAGTTCAGACGAAATATCAAAAGATTTTGAATTTCAGAGAGTTTAACGTAGTTTACAGAATAAAATATAATAGTTATAATTCATTTCAAGTGAAATTCCATCTAACGTAATAATGCGCATCTAATTAAGGAATAAGCCTCATCAACATCAGCAATAACCTTCATTGTAATCAAGAAAAAAGTAATATAAATCAAGAATAGGCTTCCTTGAAACCAAGAACACGCCCCTTCCAATTTCAAGAATAACCCTTCAAATCCACTCACTCCATTTATAAGGAAATGTTCCCACAATACTTTATTTGATATTAGGTGTTACAATCTGTTCTCTTTTATATTGCCAGGCATACAGCGACAACAAAGTACTTTACTCATCATGGGATAATTTTCTTGCATCTGCCATCAGCTCACACACAGATCCAAGCCGTGCTATTCATGCGCTGAGTTGGGAAGGGCCAGTATCAAATCTGGAACCTTGTAATATATATCATTAAATGAGGTCTCATTATTTAACTGCACTTTCTACGGTCGTGAAATGGACCCCAAAACATACTTTACTAGGTTTAACTCAGCTCCCACCTCTGCTGATAATAGATAATATTCTTGCTATGAACTTTTCCTATTCAATATCTCATGCATACCTATTTAAAGGAGTGAGTGTATTTAATGCATACTTATTATAGGTAGGAGTGTATCTAGTAAATACCTAATGAAAAGTGCATATATATCTCATACTAGAGATGTTTATCTAATACATACCTAATGAAGGAGGTGGGGTTGTATCTAATGCATACCTAATGAAAGGTGTGTGTTTATACAATGCACGATTAACGAAAGGTATGTGTTGGTGTATCTAATAAATACATAATGAAAAGGTGTGTATTAAATATATACCCAACAAAAGACTGTGTGTATATGTGTGTGTATAGGTAGCTAATGCATACCTAATGAAAAGGGGTGTGTTTGTCTATAATGAATACCCAATGAAAGGATGTATGTGTATGTGTAAATTTAATGTATACACAATGAAATGTATACCCATACAATTGCACGTTTTGGTTGGATTAATTTATTTGCAAGATAGTTTCTCATTTATTCAAACATCTTTTTGCCAACGAAGCATTTGTCTAATGTTTTATTTGGCATCAAAATAATATTGAGTAGATAAATAGTTTTATACGATATCTGTAACATATTTTCTTTATGAGAAAGGTATAATACCGGTGTGAAAACTCAATGAGTAGAGGTAAAGATAATCCTTTTTAGATAATCCCCCGTAGATATCTCATTTCATATTTTGATATAAGGACTTAGGCCTAACCGTAAATTAAATCAATAACTTTAACCGTCTAAATGTTGGTTTTAGAAGTGAATTTTTTCCAAGCAATTTGTATAATTGATTCATTAATTTGTCAACATTTATATTTGAGTTTTATACAAATATTCAAATAGAAATAACCGCCGGCATAAACATTTACATCGTTTTCCATTCATTTCTTCATTATACAACTTGAAAAATTTTGTTTCGAGAAAAATAAAAAATAATAAAAATATGTTGCATATTGCGTAAAAATATATAAATGAAATCACACAATTATGCAAACATATGCACCACGCACGTATACATACACACACATACGAAAACACACACACACACACACACACACACACACACACACACATATATATATATATATATATATATATGTATATATATATATATATATATATGTGAGTCAAAGATTAATCACACTTTCGCAATAACATATGTTTATTATTGCCTTATTGCGTTTTGCGCATGCGTACTTATAGTTGGTACTGTTGTGGTCAAGTGATCGAAGTTTGAGCCTGATCATACCATTTTGCTTGCTGTTTTTACAGTGTAAGCATGGCCGCTCCGCTAGCTGTATGCACTAAGAAAGTGCCCCAATTTATCTGGTCGGGAGGAGTGTTGTCAGCGGCTGAAATTCCTCGGAGGCTTTTAACTCTATACAGAGTGTACTATCCCGTAGAAGTGCGTATGAGTGGATAGAAAAGCTTAAAAGAAGCCGGACAATATTCATCACTGATGAGAAGATTTAGAAAGCTCGAGAGATGGTAATTGCAAACCGGCGAGTAATCATCGATGAAGTAACTTGTTCTTTGCAGAATAGTCATGGTTCTGCCTATCAAATCATCCACAATGAGCTTGATAAAACAAGTGTGGGTTCAATTTTTGAATTTCTCAAGTATAACAGTGCATCAACAAATATATATATATATATATATATATATGTGTGTGTGTGTGTGTGTGTGTGTGCTTCAAAAAGAAAGGAGACATTTCCACACTTGACGGTAAGCCTCTTAAGCCAGTAGAACAGTTCACATACCTAGGTAGCAATATCTCATCCACAGAAAGCGATGTTAATACACGAATAGGAAAGGCAGGGGCGGCCACAAACAGACTATCAGTAATATGGAGATCCGATCTCACTGAAAAGTTAAAGCAACAATTCTTCCAGGCTGTGTTTATATCAGTGCTGCTGTATGGCTGCACCACCTGGACCCTAACAAAGCGCATCGAGAATAAGCTAGATGGTACCTGCACAAGAATGCTGCAATCAGTCCTGAACAAGTCATGGAAGCAGCACCCCACAAAGAAGCAACTGTATGGTCGCCTGCCCCCCATCACACAAACAATGCGGTTGAGACGGACTAGGCATGCAGGACACTGCTGGAGAAGCGGGGATGAGCTTATAAGCGACGTTCTCCTGTGGAAGCCAACACATGGACATGCTAACGTATGACGCCCACAACTATGCGAGGACTCGGGATGCTGCACAGAGGACCTCCCAGGGGCCATGAGTAATAGGGAAGGTTGGCGAAAGATTGTCATGGATATCCGTGCTACGCGCGCGACATGATGATGATGATGATATATATATATATATATATATATAATGTTTTAGTTTATATTTATCTTCATTGGAACAATTTTGCTACCATTGGTTTTTTGCTCTGTAGCAGTTATCAGGCAACGAAAGTGTTTTCATCATGCCTGATGACTGCTACTAAGCAAGAAACCAATGGCAGCAAAATGGTTCCAATGAAGATAAATATAAACTAAAGCATGTTATTTATTATTAAACGCTCTATCACAGATATTGAGCATTCTTCTAATAACACTGTACGTTGGATTACTACCGCTTCTTCAAGTATAATAGTGCCAACCATATGCATTGATATATATATATATATATATATATATATATATATATATATAATAAATATTAGATTAATATCCATATTCAACCCCGATTTTAAGTGCATTAACAAATAAGGAGATCTTGCTGAGAAATACATTTTCTTTGATTTGAACATTCTTAGCAATCTACTCTGAATATCAACATAGAACAAACAAAAAGTAGTGCAATTGACAGTGGATCAAGCAAGAAGCTGCAGGAGTTGTGAAGTCAGATCAGAAACAAAATCTGAAGGAATTGTGAGATCAACCCGGAAGCAAGAACTGCAGAAGTGATGAGCTGAGATATTTGGTCGAAGGATACAGGTTAGAATATACTGTCATTTCGGTTCAAAGTGTTCCTTCAGCAAGCATTTCAAGGGTGCAGCTTCCATGTAGAATGTGGATCTTGTGCCTGAACATCAAACGAAGATCCGAGTGCATAGTGACATGGAATACATTCTGGCATCTGAAAATCTATAACATGGGTAGCCAGAAATACATCAACCCCATCAAAATTTCATTTTTCATGGAACTGAGGTATATCAGCGTTTTTTCTTTATTCAAAGTTACCTGAAAGGGAGAACATAAGTTCTTTGGAAGATAACGTGCAGATATAGACAGTCTCACATATCATCATCATCATCATCATCATCATCATCATCGCGCTATCAGCACAGATATCCATGACAATCTCTCTCCAGCCGTCCCTATCACTCATTATCATCTACGTAGCATCCAGTATCCGCACAGAGCTGGTCAATGTACGTCTTTGCTGGCTTCCACAGGAGGGTGTCACTTATGAGTTCGTCCTTGCTTCTCCAGCAGTGTTCTGCGTGTCTTCTCCGTCTTACTCGGGTGGCTTGTATGATAGAGGGCAGGTGGCCGTACAGCTGCTTCCTTGTGGGGTGTTGTTTCTACGATTTGTTTAAGACTGCATGCAGCATTCTTGTGCAGCTCCCATCTTATTCTCTAGGCGCTTTGTTAGGGTCCAAGTTGTGCAGCCGTACAGCAGCACTGACACGACAACGGTTTGGAAGAATTGTCTCTTTAATTTGTAAGTTTAGATTTCCATATAACTGATAATTTATTTATAACGAGTCCAACAAGGAGATACACTAGCGCCATATATATTCATAATATGAATTTTAGATATGAAATGCCTAAATAACTCATACAATTGATATATCTAAACGTCAATGCTTGCAGTTAGGTTGTTGATTTTTCCATGACTCTGCTTACTTTACTCACAGTCAGTGACACTGTAGCGATTCTTTGCCCCTGTTTGGATTGATGGGGGTCCAGCAGAGTTATCTTCCCTTGCTGCAGGTTTTCGCCAGTAGAGGCATAGATTATTTAAGTGGGAGACCGGGAGAATTCTTTCTCTTTCTCTGGAACAGGCAAACACTTCACATGGGTTAGACGCTTGTGCCCCTACCCTTAAGTGGGGGGCTTTGTCCCCAACCAGCTATCAGTAAGTGACATTCCTTCAGGAACTCTTTATCACTTCTTTAGGACGAATTCCTACCTTATTTATACACGTTTGTATATTTGTTAACTATGTATTGCTGTACCATTCGTAATTACCATAGATATTCCTGTTTGAATGTATTTCTATGTGCTCATTATTAAAGTCTATGTTTTTTATATCTTATAACTTATTTGCCGGAATATTTCTTGTACTTATATGTACCCACGTTGGAAGGTCACTTTAAGCCTTCCAACTTATTATAAGACCTTAAATCTTACAACACCATTGCGGCTTATTTCATGTTTTACTCAATAACTTTTTACTGCTAGTTTAAACTCATTATATTATTGACTAGTGCTCGTTTGAATATTTGCTTTGCACATAAGATATATATTTCTCTCCTTTCACTCGTCAAAGCTATATTTATCTCCCAATAACACCAACGCGTTGTGATAAAACAACGGCCTTAATGGTGTATTGGTTAGTTGAAAATGAGAATGTAAAGATGTTAGTGGGCTTAGAAGATTAATTAATTCACAAAACTTCAGTCAAGGAAGAAAATGGAAAGGATGCTCCGGTTAGATTTATTTATTTAATAACATATCAACATCTCATATAATACCTAAATAATGAGAATGGATTCGTCTGCTTTCCTATAAATAATGTCTGACAAAATCCCGGGGAGAAACAACGTGATCTCACGGGATATTTTAAATTCAACCTAGCAATTACTGATTACTCTGTTCATCTTGTATCTTTGCTCAGTAAACGAGTAGAGTACAAAATCGCTTACTATGATGTCACAGTCATGTACGTTAACCACTGCGCCACGTGGACTCCCCTAAAATAAAAAGGAAGAAAAAACTGGGCGATTCAAATCTGAATTTGGATAATAGGGGATAACACCTGAGCAGAGGATGAAAAGTTACCTTTATATCTCAGTGACACACACACACACACGCGCGCACAGACACAGACACAGATAGACACACACACACACTGATACACACACAGACACACAGACACACGTACACAGAGACACACACACACACACACACACGCACGTGCACCGCACACAGACACAGACAGACACACACACACACTGACACACACACGCACACACGCACACACACAGACACACACACACACAGACACACCCACATACATACACACAGACACACACACACACACACACACACACACACACACACACACAACCAGTTGTCAAATTGTGCCTCACATTACCAGAAAATTGCAAAACTTTTGACTCCCCCTAAAAACATTTTAGTCAGATGAATTATTTCTTACAAAACTATGCAGCACATTTTAGTTGGATCTGTTCTTCAAAGAAAATGTTCAATGACATTTTTGAGTCAATTTTATGTTTCAGTCAAATGAGATTCAATTGAAAGTGCCATTCGCACTGTTCTACACACAAAGAAGTTTGTGTTTTCCTCTTTACCATAAAACAATCACAGCAATTTCTCAAGCAGACAGACGAGTCTTAATTTATTTTTGCATAACATATTCACCCATAAATATTGAAAGTAATTAATGAAAATTGTAATCCACATTCATCAACCGGACACTGGAATGGACTAATCAGTCAAGGTAGACAGAATTGATTATTAGCAGTCACTAACAGAATCTCATAGACTTAGCAGTTTTGGTTTGACGTCTAACAGTAAATTAAGCAGTTAAATTTTGATTGTAGTCTTTGGTTTTGTATAATTAGAATTGCAGAAAATTGATACGCAAAATCCAGTGAAATAGGGACATCGAGGAAGTTGTGTATTTTGAGAATGGTGGAAGGGTCTTTCTTAGACATTTTTATGTCTGAAAAAATCACGAAAAATATCTATGAAGTATCAACCTGATTTTCTTTTACCAATAATCTTGAAATGTCACTGAGTAAACTACGATTAAAATGGTCGACCTCTCCCTATCTCCTCAAAATTTTTCATCTTTTCCGGATTAGCTCAGTCGGTAGAGCGTTCGGCTAGAAACCGCAAGGTTCTTAGTTCGATACCGGTCCTCGCCAACTCAGCGTATGAGTAGCAAAGGGATCTGTGCGGTAAAGCAAGGAGCTGATGGTAGGTGTGGCGCTCCACCTCAGACGCAAAAACAATCTCCTTGGTCTAGCCCTAGTGAAAAGAGGATAGACTCCCTCGCTGATTGGCTGGTACCGACATTAGGCCGCCCCGACGACTTATAGATAAAAATGATGAGAAGATGGAATGAGGCTAACAAAATTTATTTTCTGAATAACTTGTATGTATTTACCAATGTCCCAACTCCCCAATACGAGCAAGATGCGACAACTGGTCAATTTCTTGGAGTAGAGTTTAACAGATTTTAATTCAGAGCTTTCCTTCTCGTATACTAGTTGCCTAACCAAGGTTTACACTACTATGTACCCATAGCTGGAGAGATAATATTTGGATGCATACTTTTCCAACAGTTTAGCGTTATATGAAATGCAGACAGTCTTTTAAGGATTTGAACTCGTGTCACCGTGTCCAATGCCTATTATGATAACTTTTACACCACGGCTACCCCCTCCCACAAACATGATGAGTACTATAAACAAGGTGCAATGGTTTCCGTCTTTGTAAATGAATACGGCGGATCGAGTTCGAATTCTGATAGCACTAGCACTAATGCACTTGGAAAAGGTATAAATCCAACTTTCAGTTATAGCTTAATAGTGGAGAAGATTGGGTTCCTTAACTTGGGTATGGTAACCAGTTTAGGAGAAGGAAACCTCTAAATCCAAAACCTATTAAAATTGACCTTGTGTCACATCCTACTCGTGCAGACGGTTTGGGTAAATACAAAAATAAAAGGTGTGATAAAAATTATGGATAATAAAGCTTGAAACATTTTAATTTTAAAATTTAACTTAAGACGTGTGCACAGTTGATCATCATATATGATGAAATGATCATGTCTTGATGTCAGTGTAAATTAAAAAAAATATATACGAAGTCAGTCTTGATATATTTTGAACAACCTCCATATTCACCAGACTTAGAAGCTTCTTGTCACTTTTTCTTGTTTCCTTACAAACTGAAAATCTATCTCAATGGTAAGCTTTTAGGATATGAGGGACATTAAAAGAAATAAGACGGTGCAGCTATTTATCATAACAAGTGAAGAGTTTCAAAGGTGCCCCGACCAATGAAAAACTTACTGGAATAAGTTTTCCGAACGTTAAGGAGATTATTTTAAAGAAGGAGATTATCGGCAAGAAACGTCAAATACATGGGCCAAATCTGCAGTGCAAAATAGGAAAAGAAATCTTAGGAATAAATTTATATATAGTTATTGACTATAGAAACTAATAAATACGATTCTTCGAAGTCTGGAATCGGGAAAATAAAGAGATTCTGCTGTGGGTGGTTATCTTCGTCTTTGCTATATTGGCTTAATTGATCCGTTGTCAGAACTGGACATTCAGCAATTTAATGAAGTCGTGATTCAAGTGGATCAATTTCCACGTAATCTTATTAAATACTGACCCTGACGCCAATTCGATCATTATGGCCATGCTTTTTCAAACTGACCACAATCTTAAGCTCATTGAACGAACGCAAATCGTTTCTACAGCGATCCGAATCTTTATTCTTTTGGAGAATATAATCTAAACTCGATCAGATTGCACAAGGCAGAATTAATTGACTTAGAAGATTATAACGTAGAAAAGTCTTTTATCTTTGCAAATTATCTACTTGAAAGACATTAGATAGCCTCTCAGGATTCTTTATATTCCCGCCTCACTGTGTCATATCACAAACAAAAAAGAATTCTGACATTTAAAACTATTCATGCTCAAACAAAACCAGTGGTTATATCGTTATTGTTTAAAAAAAAAAAGGACCAATTAACTAGTGAGAATGAAGTAAGATTATAAAAAATTGCATCATTTTTAAAAATCATACGCTTCGTATTTATTTGAGAAAATAAAGTATAATCAACGTGAAGGCAGTTCTGCTAGACTGATTTCTCATAGAACATGACTAATAGAATTATCAACAAACTTCAAACCTTTGTAAATTGGTGCCTAAGGCAAATTTTACACATCAGGCGGTCTGTGAAGTTTTCCACCACTGACATATGTGGGAAAATAATCAGAACATCATCAGGAAGGGCGTGAAGAGGCAGAAGTTGGGGTCAGACGCATTCTATGTAAACCAGCTGGCAATGTCACAAGACAAACACTGGACTGGAAAGAGGAGAAGAGCTGGAAGCCAAAAAAAAAAGTTCCGGTAAAGGTCATTTGAAAGTGAAACAAAGGTGACCAGACTGACAAAGGGTGGTAGGTACGAAGTTGCCGAGTCAGCAGGTGCAGTAAGGAATATACAGGAATAAACTAAACTAATATAGAAGGAATAAATGAATGAATGTTGTATTTATATATTGTGGTCTTCTCTGAATGGAACACTCTATGACGGCCTTTACATACAAAGCGATGTGTGTATTAAAACAGTTAAAATCCCCTTCCCATTCTGTAAGTGAAGACAGCCAAATGGTTAAGGTGCCGGACTGACACCCAACCGACCGGAATTCAATTCAGGCTGTAGGTAGCTTAAAAATGTCTAGCCACACTGAAGAGACTTGATAAGTATAATTTTTTTTCAGACTAAATTTTAAGGAAAAAACAAATTCTTTTTTTCTCGCCTATTTACGGTTTAATCTTCTTTAAGTTATTTATATGGTTAGAAAGTGAATAAAATAATCCTTCTAAATATATAATTTGATTGAATTTTTATCAATGGAATTATTTTTTACAACGAGTTAAAAAATAATATTTTGCTTCAGTCAGCCTAGAATTCCTAGTATAATTTTTTCATACTAAATTTTAACATAAAATCAAATCTTATTTATAGCATATTTCTGTTCCTATCTTAAAAATATTTATTTGGTTAGAAAAAAGATCTTTCTAAATATATAATTAGTATGTCTTTTCATACATTGAATTATTTTTACAGCGAATTAAATAAAATATACTTTAATTCTACTCGCTTTTAGAACTATTTTTTTAAAAAGCTTATTATCTAATACCAAATGTCAGAAGCCGAAAATAAAAAAAAAAATAAAAAGTTGGATATTTGTGTTCAAGGCAGAAATAATTTATCGTTTTGTTGACGGAGATTTCAATCATTATTCAAATAACTTTTAATCAACTCAATAGAATATATGTTACTATAACTGTTCATTGTTTTCTGTCTTGTACATATATTTTGGGTAAATTTGGATTGAAAAATCGGCCGTTTAATCAAGTGCAAACGAAAGCAAATAGGCAGAATTGCTATTAAATTGTTTGGCTCTAGAAATCTATCTTTGTCGGACTATTGCCGCTTTTATATACGGATGTTATTAATAAATTCTACCCATGAAATATTAGTTTTATGAAAAAATAAACCGTTAGCATAAGGCAGTATATATATATATATATATATATATATATATATATATATATATATATATATATATATATATCCGTTTAAAAGAAAATGTATCAATTGAAATTGAATTTATGCATTGTTGCTAATAATAAACACATTTGTTCGTGTTACAAAGAATTCATTATCGTCCGTAATTCTCATCTATAAATCGCAGCAGTTTTGTGTGCCTCAGTTAATCATGCATATTTTCTTCACACCCATATACAGCAGTTGATTACTTCTGAGGTACTAAGTAATTTGCACACCTACTTATCTTTTTGGAATACTTTGATTTTTCTTATTTTCTACATACCGTTGGAATTACTTCCATGTTTTAGCACTCATATAAATATATATTTAAATGTATATAAATACTATTTTTCTTAAATAATCAAAATTTAAATCAAACCGTATTTTCTAGATAGGTTAAATTCTTTCTTTCTTTCTTTCTTTCTTTCTTTCTTTCTTTCTTTCACACTCACTCACTCTCTCACACACTCTCTCTGTCTCTCCCCTCTCTGTCTCTGTCTCTCCCCCTCTCTCTCGGTTTTACTCTTTCTATTTTCTTCTCCCGTTACAACCTTTTTAGACTTGTGTCTTCTACCTTCTTCAAGTGGTTTTTGTTCTTCTTTAATTTACCTTCACTTCTGAGCTATTCTCTCTTCACTTTCTCCTTCCCATGTTTTCTTCTTATTCCTATTTATAACTCATATGATTTAAAAGTTTTTCAGTCGATTAATGCTTCTGCATTGTTAACATGACTGATGTTATATCGAAAAAATTAGAAAAGCAGCAGAGCTTATTCATACGTAAATAATCCCATCATTTTATACGGGAATTATTCTTGTTTATCCTAATGTTTTATGTATTCCCTGTTTAGAATTTTCTTTCCCAAACACCATCATTAAAAACGAAAACTGATCCACCAAACACTAATTAAGCAGATGTACTTTTTATCTATTTATTCTCACTTCAAAAATATTATTGTCAGAAGTTTTGAGGATTGTTTGAAATTTAATGATTGTTTCTACACTACTTTAAATCAGGCAATCAAAATTTAAAATGAATATTATGTGGAAAACTAAATATTGCATTTTGTTTTAGATGCGTACTTCCTAAACTTATTTATCTTTGAGAGAGACTCGTTGAAAAACACAAATATTTTGGAACAGTTTATATGTAAATTTTTAAAAATATTTTAAAAAAGAGCTGTTTTTCAGAATAGCCCACCGTGTAAATTTAATGCTTCGTTCAAATCACCATTCTTTCCATGAACTTTTATTGTAGTTTTCGGTAATATGAACCTTTGACGCCTTCAACAATATCTCGAATTTTAAAATGCAGTGTTATTTATATCTTTCTTCTGTGTTTCACTCTTGTTATCTTTGCTCTTCTGAGTGATTTTGTGGTTAGACAATTTCAATTATATTTCTGATTACTATAATTTCAGCCATCTGTGACTCTGAACAATTTTTATATGATCTGATGATTATTGATCAAATTATTCTTCATTTGATAATCTTTTATCGTTCATTCAGTCTTCTTGTCATAGACACATCAGCTATTTAGAAATGTTGATTCAAAATTATATTCGTTTCATGGGTTGGAGTCTCATTGTTTACAACTGACAAAGTCTAAGGATATACTTGTGTCATTCTAAATGACTTTTGGTCTATTATATTTCCTCGTCTGGGTTTAATCAAAATGTCTATGGAACTTGTAATTTATAAAGAATGATATTTGCATTGCTACGAGGGGAGAGTCAAAAATTAACCGCACGCTTGAAATTTCAATGTATTTACATAAAAGCAGACTCCTTTTTCGGTGTACTTGGTACAATATGTCACCCAGATCAGATCAGACAGAAAATATACATCATACACACACACACACACACATACAAAGGACTTTTCTTTTACAAAAACTATTTCCCTCATATATATTCACTCATAAAGAACTTTTCTTTCTCAATTTGACATCATATCTATTTCCCTTTGAAGCTTTGTGTCAATTTCAACTAATAAATTTCCATTTTGTTATTGTTGCATACATTTATTTTCAACTTTCATTTATATGACAGATACCATGTCACACACAATATCTTCTGTATTTCTTCCTTCATCTCTTCTCTATTTTCTCTCTCACTTGGCTAGCAGGCAACAAAGAGAGGGTTTTTGTTCAAAACTCTTCAACAGGTTACTATCCTATTGCTAGATGGTTGCAAACAGGGAGAGTCAAAAATTATCCGCACTCTTTTTTTCAATGTATTTACATAAAAGTATGTCATATTTCTATAGACTTCTTTTTTCAGTGCACTTGGTACAATGTGTTACCCAGATCAGGTCAGACAGAAAATTCAGTACCTCATAAAGTGATATTTATCTATATGTACACTGTACAAATAATAATAGAAGAGTAAGAGAATGTATTTGTTCAGATTGGGTATGAAGTCTCGATCATACTGCTTGGTTCTTTCTTTATGTAACATTGAGATAGAGGAACAGTGTGATCTTTATACATTGTGTACATTAAAAGAATACCTCAATATTTTCTGGATACAATATGTCATCCACATCAGGTCAGACAGAAAATTAAGTACCTCATAAAATGATATTTATCTATCAGTGGCAACATATGTACACTGTACAAATAATAATAGAAGAAGAGTTTATCTATCATTTGCAGAGATATACTTTAATTAAACTAGTTGTATTTTTATTAAATATCAAACCAAGAAATACGAGGAAGAGTCAAAAATTATGCGCACTCTTGTTTTTTCAAAGTATTTACATAAAAGCAGAGGATAAAGAAGTATTTCTTATATAGTCTCCTTCTTTTTCGATGCACTTGGTCCGACAATTCACAAGCTTACGTATTCCTCCCAAGAAGAAGGTTTTCGGTTGGTCGTGCAACCATTTATACACCGTTTCTTTCACATCTTCATTCGTGCGTCACGCTTAGCCGGCTATTGTTTTAATATCTGAAAAATATCCAAATCTTTGTGTTCATTACTAAGAACAACAACGAACACATAGATGAAGAAGACCCAAGAAGTCCCTAGAAAGCAGAATAGAAGAACAGAGAACCAGTCCAGATACGCAGGTAGACGATAGACGACTATGGAGGAGGCCATATAGTAGAGTAGACGAGCTGGCCAAGAAGACAGTATAAGATAAGTACAATATAAGAATGAAATGGGTTAAATTGAACAAAGGACCTAAATTCCACCATCATATGTTACCCCACCGAAAAAAAATACCAAAAATCAGGGAATTAACTGAATTTAATGAAATGTTCCGTATTGATATATTAATGAATAAAGGATAAAATGCACCAGTTATTTTATTTAAAAAAATATTACATTTTATCAGGTCAGTTAACTTTGAACTACGTATCTTTGAGAATCTGTGTTACGCCTCAAAGATACGTGGTTCTAATTAACTGACCTGAAAAAATCTAAAGTCTTTTAAATAAAATAACTAGTGCATTATATCTTTTATTTATTAATGTATCAACACTGAAAATCTCATTAAATTCGGCCATTCCCTGATTTTTTGTATTTGTTTTCTTTCGGCGGAGTGACATACAATGGTGGAATTTAGTTCCGTTAAGTTCGATTTAACCATGAAAGGGCTATAAAAGAACACGATAGAAATAAGCAGAGGCTATGCAACATTTAATGAAATTAAAAAAAAGCTTTCTTTATTTCTTTTTTGTTATTTGTGTCTTTAAAAAGAATTTTATATTTGAAATAGTTTAAATAGAAGATTTCAAGCTGTCCATAAATACAGATTAAGATAAGTAAAATATGATAAGAAAAAGTAAAGTGTTATACAACACGATATCGCAGTCCAACACGTTAGCCATTGCACCACGGAGACTCACCCACACCTGATTTGAAGTGAGACACCAATATTTCAATAATGGAAAAGGGCATTGAAAACTAATTGGGCAATTATAGCGCTTTAGTAAATATGTTTTTTTGTACCTATACAAAAGCCAAATTCATCGTAGGATAACAAATTATGTATTTAGTTTGGTTCCTCTCAGTTTATTTTGTCTACTTTGGGTTCAGGATAAAATTAATGTCTTGTGGGAGAGCCTTTCATCCTATCACACACTTTTCCATCGTTGGAATGATGTAGCCAGTGTGTCTCTCTTCAGTCGTTAATCTTATATTAATTTACCAACCCCTCCGCACGAGCAGGATGTGACACAAGGTCAATTTCTAAAGCGGAGTTTAATAGGTTTGAATTCAGAGTTTTCCTTCTCCTAGACTAATGGCCTAACCAAGGTTAAAGAGCCCAGTCTGCCCTACTATTTACCCATAGCTGGAGGGAGAATGGGAGTCATACATTTCCGCTAAGTGAAATGCAATTACCACGTCTAGGATTTGAACGCAGGGCGACAAGTCCATTTCCAATGACTTTAACCATTACACCACGCACTTCCGTTAATCTTATAGATGGTTGGGTAAGTTATATGTTAAAAATTTTGGTATATAAGGTGTTCTCTAATTCCCCACAAGGATTTATAGACTATGCGAGATCGTGTGGTCTATTCTTTAGCCAATCACTGACCATACTGCGTGGCTGATACATTACATAAGCACTGATTCTTTCACAGTATACTAGCGACCATTGACGAAGGAACTTAGGATTCTTTACCCGAGAAGATTACCAAAGGATTCATTATTGGGGACTCTTTACCAAGGATCCCATTCCACTGGACAAGTGCTCTTGCTTGAAGGCCAAAAGATGGCCCATAAAAACATAACACTATATTCATTGGCTCTATCTATTCAAGAGTTTCCAGTAAGAACTAGTTTTGTCGTGTCTAACAAACAGCATCCATTCTTTCTAAATCTTTCCAGCATATTACGCATGTTTTATTCCAGCAGATTATTCCCTATCATATCTGTATGAAAGTCTCTTTCCCCAGAAGAATACATATATTTTTGTTTGACAGAATTTGGTAGCTCTACATCAATTCGTTTGGTCGTCTATGGAAGACAAACAAATGACAGAAATGGAAAGGGCGAGACGATTTCAAATCCTGAACGATATTGATTGCATTTCACATAGCATTAATTCCTTTGGTAAATGTATAAATTCAACTATTCTCCCTCCATATATGGGTAAATAGTAGAGCAGACCGGGCGATTTAACCTTGTTTAAGCAACCAGTCTAGGAGAAGAAAAAGTCTGAATTCAAATCTGTTAAACTTCGCTTAAATTGTCCTTATGTCACATCCTACTCGTATCGAAGGGTCAGGTAAATATGTATGTATAAAACACATAAGACAGACAAACACAGTCTTGCAAATCTATTAATAATGGAGATTCGCTTCCGATTTTTGTCTGTAACAAAAACTACGTCACTGCTTACGTCACATTACTCGAAATCGTCATAACATAGAATAAATACACCCAAAATTTGAACATGCAACATTAGACAGTCCTCATTGTTTTTTAAAACAAGTTTTAATAAATACATGACTGGTATTATATATCTATATATAATTTGTTTTATTTTAATACATATTTAAAGTTTACATTTCAAATTGTTTTATTTTTTAATCCTTTAATGAATTTGATGATTTTACTTACTTAGGGTACAAACTCGCTGACATTGAATTTTTTACTCCCATCCCTCAGGCAATATGTTTCAAAAATCTATTTTTACATCACCCGGAGGGTACTTTTTATTTTGTACTAGTACTTAATATACATTTTTTATATTAAGATATATATTTTTGTATAAAATTCACTTGGATATGTTTTTCTTCCCACCAACAGCATTAATCCTTTTAAGTGCAGGATTAATAAGTGTCATATCGTCTCTTAGGATGGATTTCTACTTTGTTTTTTCCTTTGTAATAACATTTTGTTACATCTTTTACTTTTGACAAAACTGGCCAACTGGTCTTGTTTAAGCTGATTTGGATTATGAAAATATATTTTTTTTATCATCGGGCTTATTGACGAAGCTACTTATAAATCTTTAATGTATGAATATGTTTAAAGTCAGTTAAAAGATATTAGAATGAAGACCAATTCAACAGAGTTACAAATGGACTACACCTCTGCATAGGGGTAAAATACTCCTAATGGGGCCACCTGTTTAGCGTGGGTGGAAACATGTGATGCTTATGGACGGAATCCTGGTGGCTGAGCAGTCTATGACATTTACTGGCCCTTACTTAGGCTAGACAGGTGGTCGGGAGGCCCCCTCCGATCAATCAGATGGTCACGTTAATCCCTAGTATCTATTTTCTCTTATATGTCAATTCCCTACCCTTTTTTTCATATATGTGCAAGAAGGAGGTAGCCAAGGGTTTTAGTGTTCCAGATATGACGTTAAACTGCATCTGGTGAAGCCCCAATTCTGCAGCTGTAGGGAGTGAGAAATACCTCTTCATCACCATTTGTCCCAAGTCCCCTCTGATCCGGAGTGATAGTACCTCTTAGGGTCCCATCTAAGGATTAAATAGATAAAAAATGAGTTAAAATATAAATAAAATTCTTCTGCATAAAATAACCCAAAGGTTGATAAACCGTAATAACCAACCAACCAACCAACCAACTATTCTTTCTTTCTTTCTTTCTTTCTCATAAACACGCAACACACATATATGCATGTGTATATATATAGTTTTCTATCGTTCTTATATTAAAAATCAACCACCTACTGATAGATTTTGGTTCACTGTTTCTATTTAAAAGTATTTTGTTCCAGTTACTTTCTCTAAGATTACATATATGTATTTTTACCTAACCCCCCCGCACAACATCATTTTTAAGCGGATTTTAACAGGTTTTCAGAGTTGTCCTTCTACTAGGTTCGTTGCCTAACCAGGGTTAAAGCACCCAGTCTGCCATACTATTTACCCATAGCTGGAGGGAGATTAGTTAGATTCATACATTTCCCAATGATATTAACGCTATGTGAAATGCAAACAGCTTCGTCCAGGTTTGAACTCTAACCATTACACATCATACACCTCAAATGCAAATTTTCTTTTCTGCTCAATATTGTAAAAATATAAATTCCGAGTCGAGCGTAGCAAAAATTACAAAGTAATACAATATATAATATCATAATATTATTATTATTATTATTATTATTATTATTATTATTATTATTATATGTAGAATTTACTGATGGAGAAAAAAGTGCTCAATTCGGAGTTTTAGGTGAGATTTGAGGCCTGATAATCCCCCTGAGAGTGGGTGAAAATGGCCAATTTCGTGCAAAATTAAAGTGCCAATTTAATATGATTTTCTGATAGAGCACGATGACGAGTATCACATAGTAAATGATGGTTGAATTCTGTTAAGAATTGGGGGAGATATGGGGCTTCAAAGATGCCCCCAAAATGCCATTTTTCAGCCATTTATGTCTATAATAATAATTATTATTATTATTATTATTATTATTATTATTATTATTATTATTATATCTTTCAGGCTTCTTAATTGATAGTCTAATCGTCTAAATCTTTGTCTAAAACGAACTTACAAAATATAAGATGTGTCTCGTCTGAAACGATTTTTAGTTGTTATTTTCGGCTGTTAAATGTAACAGAAAAAGAACACGGCTAAATATATGTAACGGCTAAGATGTGACAAGTGCAGCAACAAGAAAATAGATTTAAATATAAGATATATTATCGATATATAATCTGCTTAAAGCATCCTATGGCGGCTTTTAAACTCGATATCGTGTCACATTTTATTTTCAAGTAAAGTCGACGAAAGCGATTGTGATATTCGGCTGATACCGACCTATAGGTCGGTATCAGCCGAATATCACAATCGCTAGACCGGGGAAATTGTTTTATGTGGCTGAGGTGGAGTGCCACTCCTACCATCAGCTCCTGCAGTTTACCGTACAGATTCAAGCTATTCTTGCTACTCATGCGCTGAGTTGGAGAGAGTTAAACCGGTACAGCATTTATATTATGAGTAATTGCAAATAAACACATTGAGACAAGTACACAAAAGTTAGAATTTAATAGCAATTTTCCCTGTATAAATATAATGATCTGGGTGAGCGTGAATGCAGGCACGATAACATATCGGATTGAAAATTATTTTATTCGATGATTAATACCATTTTAACAATATCACATTACCAGGTTTATTTTTACTGTTACAGTAAAGTACATAGAAAATCCTGTAAGCATCATCCAACAAGAAAATAGCCAAATGGTCACCTGCCTTATATTACACAAACCATCCGGATGAGGCGAATAAGACATGCCAGACATCGCGGGAGAAGCAAGGACGAACTCATAAGTGACGTTCTCCTATGAACACACACACATGGACACACCAGTTTAGGTCGTCCAAAAAAAACCAAAAAAACCTACATTAATCAGCTCAGTGCGGATTCTGGATGCCCTGTTGAAGACCTGCCAGGAGCAATGACTGACAGGGACATTTGGCGAGGGAAAATCATGGGAATCCGAGCTAACAATGCGACCTAATGATGATGATGAATGTAATAAGGAAATATTTGGACCATATGATCTTTAGGCACCCCTTTTTGATCTCGATTCAGAACGACATGTTTTTCATTTACACCGTCAATATCCGGTTGTTTGTTAGGGATTAGGGTTAGGGGTTCGGCTTAGGGATTAGGGTTAGGGTTAGAGTTAGGTTTAGGGTTAGGGGTTAGTTTTATAATTAAAAGAAAACTCTAAAAATCGTCTGTTAACAAACAACCGGATATTGACGGTGTAAATGAAAAACATGTCCTTCTGAATCGAGATTAAAAAGGGATGCCTAAAGGTCACATGGTCCAAATATTTTATTTAAAAAATCTGATATTTGATATCATGATTCTAGTAGTTCAATCTTATCTATTGTCAAAACTACCCATTTACATCGAATATACTCGCTGAAATTCTAACAATCTTGACCATTACTTTAAGTTCTTTCTTGTTTTTGACAATAATTTATGGTCACCTTCCTACAGCTGCTGGTTGAAAACTTTCTTCATAAATTACTATGATCAGTTACAATATCTTATATTCAGTTGTATCATTAGCATGACAAATTGCAGTGGAGGCAGTCAATCTCTCTAAAATGATTGCTCGTTTTATGTTTAGCTCGGCCCGACATCTTTCTTCTCTGATCAAGTCCACTTAGTTCTTCCTTGGTTTAACTATGAAATGTCAAACGCTAATGAGCTCTGTCTGATAAGATTGGCGAGCCGGCCTATGTTTAGTTTAATTTCGGATGATTCAGCACTACGGCAGATTAACCAGGACGCAATTCAAATTCCTAATCTGCAAAGATTCTTTTAAATGGAGTCAATGATCGAGTCCTACTTATTGAAAATCCATTTTATATTCTATAGGGGGTATAATGTTCTCTGATTGGTGATAATCCAGGGAAGGTGTATTCTCTATTGGTTTTTTTTTTCTAATTCAGTTTTGCCGGTTATTTTGCTATTTTGTATATTTTTCTCTCAACATAATAATTTGGCCGTCTCCTTTAAAATTACAGAATTGGCCAGAATGAATGACTCACATGACTTTTTCCTACACATTTCCGGCACGCAGTGTTCATTAATTTTGCACGTGATAGTTATAATTTTTTAGAAATTTAAAAATTATTTATCGACCTGGGAAGTGTTGGTTGTTTTAGTTGCAATATGGCAGCGATTTCGGGAGTGGTGTATCCTTCTTCACTGAGAATTGTGATCTGTGCATTCATCTCTGATAAAAATTTTTTACCAGACATAGACATTACCACACTTTTATCAGTATAATTCACAGTTAAATCACACTTCTAATCACAGGTAAATTCCACCTGAACCAGAACATGTAATAAAAATTAATACCCTTTGATCGGCAAAACAATGTGTCATCCAATCTGATCACGTGTAAAATGAATGCACACCCTGTGATAGAAAAGTACCAGAAAAATCATGAGAATCATCCATTCTAGCCAATACTGTACCTTGGTTAGAATCATCCATTCTAGCCAATACTGTACCTTGGTTAGAATCATCCATTCTAGCCAATACTGTACTTGGTTAGAATCATCCATTCTAGCCAATACTGTACCTTGGTTAGAATCATCCATTCTAGCCAATACTGTACTTGGTTAGAATCATCCATTCTAGCCAATACTGTACTCATCCATTCTAGCCAATACTGTACATTGGTTAGAATCATCCATTCTAGCCAATACTGTACAGAGGCCAATACTGTACCGTTAGAATCATCCATTCTAGCCAATACTGTACCTTGGTTAGAATCATCCATTCTAGCCAATACTGTACAGGTTAGAATCATCCATTCTAGCCATACTGTACTTGGTTAGAATCATTTCAGCCAATACTGTACCTTGGTTAGAATCATTCCAGAATGCCAATACTGTACATTGGTTAGAATCATCCATTCTAGCCAATACTGTACATTGGTTAGAATCATCCATTCTAGCCAATACTGTACTTGGTTAGAATCATCCATTCTAGCCAATACTGTACCATCACCCATTCTAGCCAATACTGTACCTTGGTTAGAATCATCCATTCTAGCCAATACTGTACATTGGTTAGAATCATCATTCTAGCCAATACTGTACCTTGGTTAGAATCATCCATTCTAGCCAATACTGTACATTGGTTAGAATCATCCATTCTAGCCAATACTGTACCTTGGTTAGAATCATCCATTCTAGCCAATACTGTACCTTGGTTAGAATCATCCATTCTAGCCAATACTGTACATTGGTTAGAATCATCCATTCTAGCCAATACTGTACATTGGTTAGAATCATCCATTCTAGCCAATACTGTACCTTGGTTAGAATCATCCATTCTAGCCAATACTGTACTTGGTTAGAATCATCCATTCTAGCCAATACTGTACATTGGTTAGAATCATCCATTCTAGCCAATACTGTACATTGGTTAGAATCATCCATTCTAGCCATACTGTACCTTACTGGTTAGAATCATCATTCTAGCCAATACTGTACTTGGTTAGAATCATCCATTCTAGCCAATACTGTACATTGGTTAGAATCATCCATTCTAGCCAATACTGTACATTGGTTAGAATCACCATTCTAGCCAATACTGTACCTTGGTTAGAATCATCCATTCTAGCCAATACTGTACATTGGTTAGAATCATTTCTAGCCAATACTGTACCTTGGTTAGAATCATCCATTCTAGCCAATACTGTACATTGGTTAGAATCATCCATTCTAGCCAATACTGTACATTGGTTAGAATCATCCATTCTAGCCAATACTGTACATTGGTTAGAATCATCCATTCTAGCCAATACTGTTTGGTTAGAATCATCCATTCTAGCCAATACTGTACTTGGTTAGAATCATCCATTCTAGCCAATACTGTACATTGGTTAGAATCATCCATTCTAGCCAATACTGTACCTTGGTTAGAATCACCCATTCTAGCCAATACTGTAGCCAATACTGTAGGTTAGAATCATCCATTCTAGCCAATACTGTACCTTGGTTAGAATCATCCATTCTAGCCAATACTGTACATTGGTTAGAATCATCCATTCTAGCCAATACTGTACATTGTTAGAATCATCCATTCTAGCCAATACTGTACATTGGTTAGAATCATCCATTCTAGCCAATACTGTACCTTGGTTAGAATCACCCATTCTAGCCAATACTGTACCTTGGTTAGAATCATCCATTCTAGCCAATACTGTACATTGGTTAGAATCACCCATTCTAGCCAATACTGTACCTTGGTTAGAATCATCCATTCTAGCCAATACTGTACCTGGTTAGAATCATCCATTGCGTACCTTGGTTAGAATCATCCATTCTAGCCAATACTGTACCTTGGTTAGCATCCATTCTAGCCAATACTGTACCTTGGTTAGAATCATCCATTCTAGCCAATACTGTACCTTGGTTAGAATCACCCATTCTAGCCAATACTGTACCTTGGTTAGAATCATCCATTCTAGCCAATACTGTACCTTGGTTAGAATCACCCATTCTAGCCATTTGTACCTTGGTTAGAATCATCCATTCTAGCCAATACTGTACCTTGGTTAGAATCACCCATTCTAGCCAATACTGTACCTTGGTTAGAATCATCCATTCTAGCCAATACTGTACCTTGGTTAGAATCATCATTCTAGGTACATTGGTTAGAATCATCCCTTCTATACTGTACCTTGGTTAGAATCATCCATTCTAGCCAATACTGTACCTTGGTTAGAATCATCCATTCTAGCCAATACTGTACATTGGTTAGAATCATCCATTCTAGCCAATACTCATCCATTCTAGCCAATACTGTACATTGGTTAGAATCATCCATTCTAGCCAATACTGTACATTGGTTAGAATCATCCATTCTAGCCAATACTGTACCTTGGTTAGAATCATCCATTCTAGCCAATACTGTAGAATCATCCATTCTAGCTACTGTACATTGGTTAGAATCATCCATTCTAGCCAATACTGTACATGGTTAGAATCATCCATTCTAGCCAATACTGTACCACCCATTCTAGCCAATACTGTACCTTGGTTAGAATCATCCATTCTAGCCAATACTGTACATTGGTTAGAATCATCCATTCTAGCCAATACCTAGGGTTAGAATCATCCATTCTAGCCAATACTGTACCTTGGTTAGAATCATCCATTCTAGCCAATACTGTACATTGGTTCATCCATTCTAGCCAATACTGTACATTGGTTAGAATCATCCATTCTAGCCAATACTGTTACAGAATCATCCATTCTAGCCAATACTGTACTTGGTTAGAATCATCCATTCTAGCCAATACTGTACATTGGTTAGAATCATCCATTCTAGCCAATACTGTACATTGGTTAGAATCATCCATTCTAGCCAATACTGTACAGTACTGTACATTGGTTAGAATCATCCATTCTAGCCAATACTGTACATTGGTTAGAATCATCCATTCTAGCCAATACTGTACCTTGGTTAGAATCATCCATTCTAGCCAATACTGTACATTGGTTAGAATCATCCATTCTAGCCAATACTGTACATTGGTTAGAATCACCCATTCTAGCCAATACTGTACAGAATCATCCATTCTAGCCAATACTGTACATTGGTTAGAATCATCCATTCTAGCCAATACTGTACATTGGTTAGAATCATCCATTCTAGCCAATACTGTACATTGGTTAGAATCATCCAATACTGTACCTGGTTAGAATCATCCATTCTAGCCAATACTGTACATTGGTTAGAATCATCCATTCTAGCCAATACTGTACATTGGTTAGAATCACCCATTCTAGCCAATACTGTACCTTGGTTAGAATCATCCATTCTAGCCAATACTGTACATTGGTTAGAATCATCCATTCTAGCCAATACTGTACATTGGTTAGAATCATCCATTCTAGCCAATACTGTACATTGGTTAGAATCATCCATTCTAGCCAATACTGTACCTTGGTTAGAATCATCCATTCTAGCCAATACTGTACATTGGTTAGAATCATCCATTTAGCCAATACCAGGTTAGAATCACCCATTCTAGCCAATACTGTACCTTGGTTAGAATCATCCATTCTAGCCAATACTGTACATTGGTTAGAATCATCCATTCTAGCCAATACTGTTAGAATCATCCATTCTAGCCAATACTGTACATTGGTTAGAATCATCCATGCCAATACTGTACTTGGTTAGAATCACCCATTCTAGCCAATGTACCTTGGTTAGAATCATCCATTCTAGCCAATACTGTACATTTTAGAATCACCCATTCTAGCCAATACTGTACCTTGGTTAGAATCATCCATTCTAGCCAATACTGTACCTTGGTTAGAATCATCCATTCTAGCCAATACTGTACATTGGTTAGAATCATCCATTCTAGCCAATACTGTACCTTGGTTAGAATCACCCATTCTAGCCAATACTGACCTTGGTTAGAATCATCCATTCTAGCCAATACTGTACCTTGGTTAGAATCACCATTCTAGCCAATACTGTACCTTGGTTAGAATCATCCATTCTAGCCATTCTAGCCAATACTGTACCTTGGTTAGAATCACCCATTCTAGCCAATACTGTACCTTGGTTAGAATCATCCATTCTAGCCAATACTGTACCTTGGTTAGAATCACCCATTCTAGCCAATACTGTACCTTGGTTAGAATCATCCATTCTAGCCAATACTGTACCTTGGTTAGAATCACCCATTCTAGCCAATACTGTACCTTGGTTAGAATCATCCATTCTAGCCAATACTGTACCTTGGTTAGAATCACCCATTCTAGCCAATACTGTCCCTTGGTTAGAATCATCCATTCTAGCCAATATTGTACCTTGGTTAGAATCATCCATTCTAGCCAATACTGTCCCTTGGTTAGAATCATCCATTCTAGCCAATACTGTACCTTGGTTAGAATCATCCATTCTAGCCAATACTGTACCTTGGTTAGAATCACCCATTCTAGCCAATACTGTACCTTGGTTAGAATCATCCATTCTAGCCAATACTGTACATTGGTTAGAATCACCCATTCTAGCCAATACTGTACCTTGGTTAGAATCATCCATTCTAGCCAATACTGTACCTTGGTTAGAATCATCCATTCTAATACTGTACCTTGGTTAGAATCATCCATTCTAGCCAATACTGTACCTTGGTTAGAATCATCTATTCTAGCCAATACTGTACCTTGGTTAGAATCATCCATTCTAGCCAATACTGTACCTTGGTTAGAATCACCCATTCTAATGAGCAGAATTAAAAGACTAAAAATAAGGAGAAAAACAACAAATTATTGTTTTTCTCCTTATTTCTAGTCTTTTAATTCTGCTCACTTTGTGTACACTTTTACAACTATTTTCCCGAGGAATCGGTCCCCCATCTAAGCCACACCTCATCCAAAGCACAGACCTTCCCGCCTCATTAAAAGAAACTAATCCTGCCCATTTCAAACTAAGACACCAACCCTCCCTCCCCCAAATTGATAGATTTAAAAGCGATGTTAATTTGGGAAATTCTCAGTAAGAGTCATGTTCTTGTGATTACCTGAAGATGCCATATTAATACGGTTGAAATAAATTATTGTAATGAAGCAAGTTTAGAGTCTTTTCTTTATTTACTATATATATATATATATATATATATATATATATATATAATATCTGTTTGTGTGTGTGTGTGTGTGTGTGTGTGTATATATTTGATATAAAACGAGTTACAAGAAATTAAATTCTTCTTAAATGCATTTTTAAAATCTATATTGGGACAGAATTAGTCTAATTAGTCTCATTCTGGTTTGATATTCCGCGTGAATGTCTTTTTTTCCCTTTGTGTCAAGCAAGAATTTTGCCTACAATTTTGTTCATCGGCCGAAATCAAACCATTCCCTTGCATTAAGCCATTTAATTGTCATATATTCCATTCACTTAGCTTTTAATTTAGTTGAGTCAGTCTTGTCGGTTCATTCATCAACGTCGTCTCTTTCATCTTTTATGATTGATTGATTAATTTTAACGGCAGGACAACCCGACTAGGGTTATTTTATGTGCAGTTTCTTAAATCTTTTGCACATGGTCCTATCAAATACGAATAATTTTAAACAGACCTATTTGAGCCATACATGGTACTAACACTCCTGGCAATAGTTGTATCTGGGAATAATGACTATAAAGGGGTAGTCTTCAGATTTACAGAACTGGAGTCTCACCATCAGATGCAGTTTAGGGACACATCTTTTTCAGGAGGTGATCTTACCCCAATCAGCCATCGTATTATTCTAAGCCTTACCGAGGGGGCGAGTTTAATCTCTTATGAAGTCTGTAGAATTTAGTGATGCACCCATTAAGAATTAATGTTCTTTGTCTTGTATTAATTTTAAACCTGTCAAATTCTTTTCAAAGTTTTTTTTTTGCATGGCTTAAAAGCTTCTTTCCTATGCTATTATCTCCTTCATATTTCCACCATTTTCTGTGGATCTTAATGGAGAGATACCTTTCAATTAATAATGAGGGAGATTCAAAAATAATCCACACTCTTGTTTTATGAAGCCGGCTTCATCGTCGTGGATTTGATAGGCAGAACAATAACTAATCTGTAGAAGACAAGCTACACAATCGATGATAACGCGCCGATTCGCCATCAGCATTTCTCGAGCATGCTGAATCATCTCAATGGCGGAGGTTGACGGGCGTCCTTCTCCCTCTTCGTTCGTCACGCTAGTCCGGTCACTTTTAAACTTATTTATCAACTCTTACACACCTCTACCCGGCACTGAAAAGCAACGTGACAATAATAAAGATATGTAATGGTGAAAGTACGGATAATTTTGTTATTCTCGCTCGTACATTGTTCATTTAGAAAGTAAAGAAAAAAAAGGAGAAATGTAAAATTTAAAAAAAGTTTTTCTTTGCTATTTCATCGAAATATATTTTTGTTTATTTTGTTTACTGTAATTCATCAATTGTTTCAAACTTTTCTCCAAAGATTTTTTTCTTTCTTTTTAGTTTTTATAAAGAACGACCCCAGTTTGTGCAATCATCTTTCACAGCGTCTCTATGGTGCAGAAATAATGCAATTGTAACGTAATAGACTGACTTCACCACATCATTTTTTTGTCAGTCAATCATAATGAAGTTTGCTAGCAATCAAGATGAAAAACGTAAATTTACTTAGGGTTGCACAGTGGAATAACCTTAATTTAGAAAATCAGTTTTTTTGTAGATGCAATTTTATCAATATTATATTTATAACATTGTCATATTTTGTTTAACTCTGTTAAATATTTTCTAGTTCTTCTATTGTGATTTTGAAAGTTTTTCTTTATGCCGCAAAGTTCTGAGAATAAAAAACATTCTTTGTTTAATAGAAATGTTTTCCATTTAAAATATTTTAGATCTATTTCGAACTATTCAAGTATTCGAACTTACTTACTAAGTAACTGAAAAATAGATGTTGATATTAAATCAATAAGAAATTCATTTTTATAAACATATCCATATCAAAACAAGAGATCAGAGTTATTTTTCATTATTTCTTGGGAATATTTATGGAATATATCCAACCGGCTCTAAACGACCAAAATATAAATAATTTGGAATTTACTCTTTTAAAGTTCTGTTATAAAGATATCTTTTATTTAAGACGTTAAAAAGTTCACCCACAAAAAAATAAATAGAAAAAGTGCAGCACATGTTTATTGAACAATGTGTGTGAAAAAACTAACTCAATATTAAATGCATGTATACGTGTGCTTGTGGAGGCGCGTTGTGTAATGGTTATAGTAGTACGAAACGGACAGGTCGAGACGAGTTCAAATTCTGGACGAAGGACGTTTGCATTTCACGTAGCGCTTGGGAAATGTATGCAGCCAATTATTTCCCCTCCAGCTGTGGGTAAATAGTAGGGCAGTCTGCGCTCTTTAAACGTGGTTAGGCCACCAGTCTATGAGAAGAAAAAGTCAGAATTTAAACCTGTTACACTCCGCTTTAGAAATTGACCTTGTGTCACATCTTGCTCGTGCGAAGGGGTTAGTAAATATGTATATGTATATATGTATGTATGCATATGTGTGTGTGTGTGTATTGTGAGAGAAAGAGAAAGATATATATATATATATATATATATATATATATATATATAGAGAGAGAGAGAGAGAGAGAGAGAGAGAGTGTGTGTGTGTGTGTGTGTTTTGAGTGTGAGTGTGTCTGTAGCAGAAGTTGATGAGCTGAAAGGAATTGGACAAACACAGCAATTAAGAGACATGTCAGAAGCCAGATTCCTTTATATATATATATATATATATATATATATATATATATATATATATATATATACGAGAAGGATACGATACAAGGTTAATTTTTAAGCGGAGTACAGCAGGTTTTAATTTAGTTTTCTTTCTCCTAGACTGGTTGCCATACCAAGCCTAAAGAACTACCCTACTATTTACCCATGGCTAGAAGAGAGAAAACGTGATGCATGCATGCCTTTCCCAGGGTATAAGAACGAATTACGTAAAAAACTTAATTTAGGATTTGAACTTGGTCTTATCCAATCTATTTTCTGTGACGATAACCGTTACGGCACGAGCGTAAAAGACGTTAATGATCAGAAATTAATTTTTGCAAATTCCTTGAAAGTAGGCAATACATAAAATTCATCCCTTAATCATTTTTGTTGAAAAGTCCTAAAGAAACTATTTTGTTTTCATCTAAATGTTCATTTCTTCTTACCACGTGTTTTAACATAATAAATAAAAAAAGGACGAAAGTGAAAGTAAATCGATTTACTCACCGTTAAGATCTGAAAGGAGACGAAATCGATTACGCAATGTTGAAATTGATTGCACCTATTTATAAGAATTCACCGGATCGAATGGATCCTAAAGCTGATTGAGAATAATTTGTGAATGAATATTCTGATTGGATAAAAAAATATTGATGTATTTGTTATCCGGAATTTTATTGACTGGAAATTATTGATAACATAATTCCACATTTGTAGACGATTTGATTCTCGTTTATTTTTAACTTAGTAACTTTTTGTTCGAATTGAGTTTAACGTTCGTTGCAAATTGATTGATTTATTTTAACGCCATCTCAAACCTTCTAGGGTTATTTTATACCAAGAGGTTAAAGAATTGCGTTCATAGTACGTTCAAATTTGCATTTTTGTATAGTTATTTCTCAAATTATTTTTTGCATAGTTCTATCAAATACACATACATTTTAAACCATAGGTGGAACTCTGATAGGTACTGTCACTCCGGGTCAGAGTATTCCTGGGAGTAATGGTACCGTAAATTTTACTTCTTAACATAAAGCAAATGACATTTCGTAACTCGGAAAAAAATGGTAAGTTGGAGTAAGTCAAGATAACACTGTATAGTTATTTACTAAGTTTAGCTTAGATGTGGCACAAGGCCAGAAGTATGGGGCACCCAGTGAGAATCGAACTCACTAACAATGGTCTGCTAATCTAGCTTGCTAACCATTACACCAAATGAGGTGCCCAATAAAAATAAAATAGTTATTTACTAAGTTTAGCTTAGATGTGGCTCAAGGCCAGAAGTATGGGGCACCCAGTGAGAATCAAACACTCTATCTATGATCTGTTTATCTCAGTCGGTAGAGCATGCGCCGAAGAATCGCATGGTTCCGGTTCGATACCGGTCCTAGCCAATTCAGCGTATGAGTAGCACAGCTTGGGTAATCTGATATTGGAGCTGACGGTAGGAGTAGCGCCCCACTTCAGCAAAAGCCATCTCCCTGGGATAATACTAGTGCAAAGGGGATAGACTCCCTCCCTGTTTGGATGATATCGACAATAGGCCACTTTACTTTTTAACTTTTTATTACAGACTATTTTATACGATTGCTTTCTTCAAACACTGGTCGTAATCGATAATCTTTGGGAATTTAGAATTGAACTCTTTTACCAATCCATGGTAGGTGGGTAGATTATTCTCATTCTATTGTCAACGCATCGGTATATTTATACTTGTTGAAGACGACGGAATATATCTTTATAAATTTCAAGTGCAGACGTTCAAGTCTTCTTGTTTTAATAACTAAGGCACTTATCTAAGCAACCCCTTTCAATAGACTCTTCTAACTGAATAAACCCTAAAAACCTCCAAAATAAAAACAAAGTAAAACAAAGTAAAATATCCAAAAAAGGTAAAGAATTATTGGATTCTAATTCATGCGTAAATTTTATGGTGTGTTCAATTTTATTTAGGCTATCAGTAATCTTGTTTATGTCAAGTTCTTGTAGGTAGATGAGTAAAATATCATCGATGTAACGATGTAATTAGACCAATTATCTCTGGTATTGGTTCTGCCCCCCATAATATTGCCAAATACTTAGCCAAAACCCTATCCCCTTTATTAGGTACTATTAGCGAAGCACACATAATTAATTCTGGCTCACTTCTCAACAAATTAACCAACATCAATATAAAAAACAAATCCTTAGCTAGTCTTGATATAAAATCTCTGTTAATATTCCGGTAGACAAATGCTTAAAACGATTACAAAATCACCTATCAAAAATTAACATTAACTTACCTCTATCCATCTCTAAAATAATTAAAATTTGTACTTTATGCACATCACATTGCTATTTCCAATACAACAACATCTATTATAAACAGAAATTTGGTTTGCCCATGGGATCCTCTCTCAGTGGGGTTCTCGCATGTCTTTATCTTGAGTTTCTAGAATCTGGCCCTTTTCGTTATATAATTCCAAAGAATTCTAGTTATTTTCGTTACATCGATGATATTTTACTCATCTACCCACAAGAACTTGACATAAACAAGATTACTGATAGCCTAAATAAAATTGAACACACCATAAAATTTACGCATGAATTAGAATCCAATAATTCTTTACCTTTTTGGATATTTTACTCATAAAAAATAAAGACAAATTAGAATTCAAAGTCCACCATAAATCCACCTGTAAAAATGACCACATACACTTTTACTCTCACCACAATACCAGCATTAAAAAAGGAATTATTATTGGCTTCTATCTTAGAGCCCTCCGTATCTGCACTCCTAAATACCTAGACGATGAGTTCAATTATATAGAAAATTCCTTTATAAATCTTCTTTACCCTAAATCTTTCATACAATCTGCTAAATCCAAAGCTCTCAAAATCCATAAAGGAAAACAGTCACAAACCCCCACTAATACATCTTCTAATATAACAAAACTTCCCCATAGATACATAGTTTTACCTAATAACCCTTCCACTAACTCTATAGAAAACAATTTACACCACCTTGGTATCAAAATCGTTACTATTTCATCCAAATCAATTAGAAGCTTACTCAATGTGGGGTCTCACCATCCTATAAATCCGAGGCTGGTGTTTACGCAATTCCATGTAAAGATTGCGACAAAAAATACATTGGGGAAACAGCAAGAACTCTCAAGAAGCGTTTATATGAGCACAAACGCGATATTAAATTGGGCAATTTTCAGAACACCCTCCTCCAACACATGTCTGAAACTAATCATAACTTCAATTTCAATGATGCCACAATATTAGCCCATATTCACAACAAAGACTACGACAGATTTTTGAAGCCTGTGCAATTTCGCATTTGCCCTCTCTTAATAATCGACATGTTTTTTTTCAATATATCTCCGTTTTTAGCTAAAATAGTGTTAAACAATTACAAAATACCAGGCTTCATTTAATTATTTATTTAGTTATCATTCCCACTTTGTTCCCTTAATAACCGACATGTATTATTTATTATTCTCCGTTTCTAGTTAAATAGTGTTAAATAATTACTAAATACCAGGCTTCATTTAATTATTTATTTAGTTATTATTCCCACTTTGTTTCCCTATGTTCTCTTAAAAATAATCAGTCCATCAATACTTTTTCTCGTCTTTTGCATTTCTTCGAGTGGCGTCACGCGTCATGACACCTTCGCGTGAGTAGATCGCGACTTGCCTTTCAAAATTAAAACGCTGATCAAATACAGTTACATAACTAAAAAGATTTTTCATCTCCTGTCACATATAAAAACATCCATCATTTTCTTCACCCCAGAGACATCCTGATGAAGGTTCAATGTAACCGAAATGTTTTAAACATCGATTATTAAATTCATCCCAATTTCGGAATACTTGTTTTTTCAAATTTTCTTTATATTGTCGGATTTAATTTCCATATTTACTCCCATATATATATATATATATATATATATATATATATATATATATATATATATATATATATATATATATGAGGTTAAGAGGATTGAAATAAATCCGAAAGAATGTGGTAAAAGAATGGAGGGAAAATGTGGACCAAAGAACAACTCAAACAAGTAGATGTAGGAGATATATTTCGTCTTGCATTGAGCAAGACTTCTTCTGTCGTTTATTTGAACATTTGTGCATCATACATAAGTCTTGCTCAATGCAAGACGAAATATATCTCCTACATCTAATTGTTAGAGTTGTTCTTTTGTCCACATTTTCCCTATATTCTTTTACCACACACACACACACACACACATACACACACACACATATATATATATATGGATTTATACCTTTCCCAAGGTTATTAGCGCTATGTGAAATGCAAACAGCCTTGCCTAGGATTTGAACTCGGGTCGACAACTCCATTTCCCACGGCTCTAACCACTATGCCACGCGCCTCCATACTATATATACTCTCCATATATTCTCCCCCAGCTATGGGTAAAATAGTAGGGCAGACTGGACGCTTTAACTTGGGTAGGTAACCAGTCTAGGAGAGGGAAAACTCTGAATTCAAAATTCCTGATGCCAGTCGTTGATTGGGTTTGTGGCATTCCTTGTGCACCAATTCTTTCCTATCAACTGTGCCAAAAAGTGTGGAATGGTCCTACACAAGCCTTCACCACTATAAACAAATCACTGTGTTGGTTGCTCATTGGATGAACACTCATGCGTCGAAAATCGACAAGAGAGTCCATTTATATATATATATATATATATATATATATATATATATATATATATATATATAAGAAGTAAATACACAAACGATGTGTTTTGATAAGGCTTTTTTAGCCGACAATTTTTGGGAGAATATGTGCTTAATTGAAGTCGTACCTAATTTTGAAAGTTAATTAATTAATAATTAATTAATTAGGCAGGCATACCTATTCAAATGTAAGGCTAAACAAATCGAAAAAAATCATTCAAAATTGTTTTTTACTCGATTTGTTTAGCCTTACATTTTAATAGGTATGCCCGCCTAATTAATTAATTATTAATTAATTAACTTTCAAAATTAGGTACGACTTCAATTAAGAATATATATATATATATATATATATATATATATATATATATATATATATAAAACAGATAGACTGTCCTTGCATATTGGGTATATTAGAACATATTCAGGAAAGGAGTATCAAGTGTTTATCTGTGGATGTTATTGAATAAGAATTTAGCTTAATATAATGAATGTTTTTCAACAAGACGACAAAAAGTTCAAGTAAAAACAATTGAAATAACATGCACCAAAGTTGCCTCCATTTTCTTTCTCCTTATTTCAACTTGCTGACTGAAAATAGCGGCCAAAAGTTCAAGTGATGACCTTTCTCTATGGAAATAATTCTCAATTGTAAAAGCTTTTATTAGCCAGTAGCAAAATAAATACTTAACCGAAAGAAGTTTGAATTCTCTATTCACTGCAATTCGACCTGAAATTACAATCGATGAATACAGATAATTTGAACGTCATTATTTGGCTGTTGCAGCTGACTTTAGTTTAAGAATAGCCATTTTGCTTTATCACCTGTCTGATATTGCATACTAGTGAAAGATTAAGGAAATTAAAGAATATACGATGTTCCTATTTATGTCTACATCTCAACATGCTCATTTAATGTTATATAAGTATCTGTTAAATCATCATCATCATCATGTCGCGCATACAGCACGGATATCCATGACAATCTCTCGCCAACCTTCCCTATCATTTATTGCACCTGGGAGGTCCTCTGCGGAGCAAACAGCATCTTCGCATAGCTGGTCAATGTAGGTCCTTGCTGGACGCCTCACACTTGCTTCCACAGGAGAACGTCGCTTTTTCCTTAAATTTGTTAAATCATAAACTAATGTAACGAGATAACGGAAGGTCCTGGCTTTTGTGAGCGAGAACTACTATATTAGAAAAGGAGGAAGAAGGACATAAGAGATGATAAAGGTTTAAAAAATAGTGATGAGCCAAAACAGGATGAACGATGGTTTGACCGTAGCGTGACCCCGAATGGAGAATTGAGTGTCAACCGGAAGTTTCGGGTGTTGACCGGAACCGGATGTCACGTGGTTACGTTGAACAACGAAGAAAGGGATCGGTCTCTTTTCGATTTGGGACGTCGTAGGGCACGGACCTGACCTTGGGTCCCTTATGGGATCACAGTAATCTAGGAGTATAGTTCTCTCTATTTCTCTCTGCCTTTCCTCCTCTCCGATACAGCACACGAGACGAACCTACACTGGAAATAAAGGCTAGCAGTTGTGACTAAATATTTCTCGCGTTGTAATTTTTATCAACACCATTTTAGCACTGTGAATTTGAAGGACGTGGACGAGACCCGCTATACAATATACACCGCCGCCGCCGCCACGCTACAGATATCGTTTTTGTGCTCGTAAAAAAGGGATAACGGTACACCAAGAAATAATCAGCTGTTCTTTTTTAGAAATTTCTAAAAATGGATTTACATTAGTTTGTAGATAAATAATTAAGTTTTGGATTATTACTAATTTCTATTCGGGAAGAAATCCATTAGAAAACGAATAATACGGTTGTTTAATTTCTATTCATAACTAGTGAATTAAATTAGTAATTTGTTTTCTTTAATTGAGTCTAAGACGTTGCTTTTCAAGGTAGATACATTATCTTACAATTTCTATGGATTGTAAACATAAACCACGGTGGCAATATATATATATATATATATATATATATATATATATATATGTGTGTGTGTGTGTGTGTGTGTGTGTGTTTGGGCAGCATTCTTTCATTTATACATGTAGAATTAAACAAAAGTCACATCTCCTGTTTAACAATTTTATTTTTGATCTTTTCGAGTTTTCTGGCCAACTTTTTAATGTTTGGGTGGAATTCGTGGATAAGTACACCAAAGTGCATGTCCCGAGTACTTTCGGCACTTCGAAGTGCCATCATCAGGGGTGATGTGTTCCAGTTTTTAAAAAATTATATTAATGTGGGGGCTGGAAGGAGAAGAATTGGCGAGAAAGGTGTTATAGGCAAAAAATAAACAAAAAAATAAACAAAAACTCCAAATACTAGAAGCTTTATACATAAAACAATACAAACCATCCTTAAACAAAATTAATTTCCAATGCAGTACACACATTTTAAAATTCCTATAACACCTTTCTCACCAATTCTTCTCCTTCCAGCCTCCACATTAATATAATTTAAAAAAACTGGAACACATCACCCCTGATGATGGCACTTCGAAGTGCCGAAAGTACTCGGGACCTGAATTTTGGTGGACTTATCCACGAATTCCACCCAAACATTAAAAAGTTGGCCAGAAAACTCGATAAGATCAAAAATAAAATTGTTAAACAGAAGATGTGTCTTTTGTTTAATTCTACATGTGTATATATATCAGTCATCCACAGACACGTGTTTCGACGTTTACGTCTCATCAATGCGGCTCGACTTTATTTAACAGCTACCTCTAGCCGGGAGCGAAACCCGACAGAATTTTCGTCTGCCAAGCTCCTTACCCTTTCGGCTATCAGCGACTGTCAGTCAGGGTTGAACAATTAATTGATACATATTTACAGGATATATGTTTTAACGATCACCAGAGAACTCAAGTCTGTAAACAACAGGCGAGTAAATGTATTACGCTAAACGGTGAGAGTTCAACTAATGTCTCCCCTAGAGTGCTCTATCAAGAAGGGAGCATATATACATAGCATATATATACATATACAGTAAACCATATATATATATATATATATATATATATATATATATATATATATATATATAGTTTACTGTATTTATAAATAAAGGCTGCTCCATATCGGCGATAGACCATATATATCTAAATTAGGATAGTGTAGACACAGAGTCAAGGGCTTTTCCTGACCAATGCAATCAGTAGACAAGTGGTTCCCACGCGGACTGTATCCTTTAATATACTGTTGTGTAGGGCATATGGGAATGACAACCTGGAATTCAATTTTTAGTGTCTTGTGTGTGTGTGTGTGTGTGTGTGTGTTGTGTGTGTGTGTGATTATGTTCGTATGTGTGCATACATGTGTGTATGTGCACGTGTTTGTGTATGCGCACGTGGGTGTGCACATTTAAAAGTATTTCAAATGTCGCTGCACGATGTAGGGGATTAGATACTTTACATACTCTCTGTCTGTCTTCTGTCTGTCTCAAACGCAAAAAGGTTCATAATATATATATATATATATATATATATATATATATATATATATATATATGATGGTAGTAATAGTAATAGTGGAAAAGAGTTAAGGGTTGGCCATGGTTTCGATCTAAATGATCTCATCATCAACTAAGTCTATAACATTACTTAGTTGAGTATAAGGTAGGGTCCTGATGAGATCCTTTAGATTGAAACCATGGTAGACCTCTTACGCTTTTCTACTATTACTATTCCTAAAATTTTCCTTCCTTTCAAAGATAAATATTACTCTGTATATAATCTAAAAAGATTATTATACATTGAGCTCTCTGTAGTGATTTAAAGATTCACTGTATTTATACATACTGGATCATACAATAATAATACAGTGTGTCTTAGAAATCACATATAGAATCATCTCTTACTACCAAGTCTTGGATACCTTACATCTCTCTCTCTCTCTCTCTCTCTCTCTCTCTCTCTATATATATATATATATATATATATATATATATATATATATATAAATAGTATTGAAAATAAAGCGAATAGGGAAAAGTCAAAAGCTGAAAGAACTTTTTTCCTTCAATAAATCAATCCTGCTTGGATTTCGATCTCTAAATAATTTCTTTAAAGAAAATCTTCCTTCAGTTTCATTCAAAATATTACTATGACATTTCTTTTTTTTTTTAGTTATTTTCGTAGGTGCCCTAATCAAAAAGTTTCCCTCCTCCCCCCGAAAATAGGGTAATTGATTGAACTAACAGAGAATATCGAAACCATTCACTAAGCAAAAGACAAGTCTCAAATAGGAACTGAAATATTTACGCTTACGGCTATAGACAGCATCTTCTTTATATACAAAGTATAATATATTCACTTGTAATCACACAGACTTGTGCACAAACACGTACGCTTCTTTCTTGATAGAACAAATCTATTGTTTGCTTTAAACTGACACTTTGTACTCTTTTATCATATAACATGTTTACATCGGTACTTTCGTCTTTCGTCTTAGATGTAATAGGCGGCTTGTTATACAGCACTGCATGATAATACTGTACGAACTTATAAAGACAAATAGGTTTATTATTGTCCAACTTATTCCATTTATGAAGAATAAATAAGCCAGTATTTGAATTAGGATGATTCGAGTTGCTTCTTTTCCTGTGCGCTTCAGTTGTTGACTTACAAAGCAATCAATTATATTCATTCAGTTTTTACTATGAAGGCATCATTTTATGTCCCTTCAAATGTTTTATCTGTTTTTCTCTTCCCTCGAGTTTGTAACTTCCGTTTCTTTGATCAAAGCCTTCGACGTGTATACCAAACAGATTTTAAAATGACAAGAAATAACTATCTAATTAAGAAGGTAAATGCGAGGATAAATATTAATACTTGTGAAAAGGTTATTTGAATAAATAAAGCTTTCAACACGGAAGAAAACGGAAGTAACTTACGTAAATGTGTTTTGATATCTTTAAAGATTCATTCACAACATA
The DNA here is from genome assembly GCA_023376005.1 of Doryteuthis pealeii. Taxonomy (NCBI): domain Eukaryota; kingdom Metazoa; phylum Mollusca; class Cephalopoda; order Myopsida; family Loliginidae; genus Doryteuthis; species Doryteuthis pealeii. The sequence goes on from CM042152.1 coordinate 105,157,805, forward strand.
CTGAGAGAGCATCAGACAATAAATGTTGCTTTGTATTAAGCTACAACTTGTCGATGATTCTAACTTTGTTTGAAAGATCTACTAAAATCGAGTGATGTTAGAAAAGACATAGGAAAAAGCATGGACATTTAAGAATGTGGTTGATTGATTTTAACGGCATGGCAAACCATCTCAGATTATTTAATACTTAGAAGTTAAGGATTCATGTTCATTGTATGATTGCGTGACATTCTGCACGACAGTATGAAAGTAAACAAACAGGTTTATGGTCTGTTTGAGATGGCGATTTGCCGACAATTTGGGAGAATAAGTGCTTAATTGAAGTCATACCTAATTGAAATTTAATTAGTTGATAATTAATAAATTAGGCGAGCATATCTGTTTAAATGTAAAGGCGCAAACAAATCGAGAAAAAGTCGATCTCAGTATGTACATTTCGGCATATTATGCCTCATCAGTAGAGCTATAGACAGGAGACTGCTCTGTGTGTGATTCGAACCCTGACTGCCAGGCGGGGACTCTAACCATTACACTAGCTGGTTTCCCAATTTTCTCGTTTGTTTTTGTATAGTTGTTTCTTATGAGTTATTTTTGCCCACTGTCTTATTAAAAATGAATAATTTTTAAATATATCTATTTGACCTATAGATATGAACCTAACAGGTACTACCTCTGAGAGAGTAGGTATTTCTTAATGGATCATCATCATCATACTGTCGCGCGGCAGCACTGATATCCATGACAATCTCTCACTATCCTTCCCTATCATTCATTGCCCCCGGAAGGTTCTCTGTGCAGAATTAAGTATCTGCACAGAGCTGATCTATATACGTCTTTGCTGGGCGACCCACTCTGGCGCATCCATATGTTGGCTTCCACAGAAGAACGTCACTTATGAGTTCATCCTTGCTTCTTCAGTGGTGCCCAGCATGTCTTGTTCGCTTCACACGGATGTTTTTTTTTGTGATATTGGACAGGTGGTAATACAGCTGTCTTCTCGTGGGGTGTTGTTTCCTCGTCTTGTTTAATATTTAACGCAGCATTTTCGTGCAAGTCTCATCTAGCTTATTTTCCAGGCGCTTCGTTAGAGTCCAGGTAGTGCAGCCGTACAGTAACACTGATACAACTACGGCTTGGAAGAATTTTCGCCTTAATTTGTCAGCAAGATCGGATTTCCATATCACTGACAATTTGTTTAAAGCAGCCCATGCCTTTCCTATGCGTGTATTAATGTCGCTTTTTGTTGATGAGATATTACTACCTAGGTACATGAATTGTTTCACTGATTTCAGGAGTTTACCATTGAGTGTGGAGATGTCTCCCTCATTTCTAAAACATGTCTTAAGGGATACAGTAGGCATATTCTAGGTGCTGAGATGACGGGGGGGGGGAGCAATTATTTCTATTCAGTAATAATCATTTGTTTGCACAGATTTATACGGATTCAAATAACTAACAATATTATTTAGTAAGCAATTATAGCTTCAAACGACTCTTCTTAATGCAAATAATTTACAGTTATATGGCATTAAGTATTCCAACGAATACAAATAATTTTTACACATACCTAATTAACTCAGAGGTGGGGCTCTAGCAAGTACTAGAACTCCAGATCAGTGGGCCTAGGGGTAATGGCTACTAAGGGGTACTCCACATTCCCCCCAGATCTTCTGAACTTAATCTTCACTATCAGATGCAGTTTAGTGTCATATCCAGGACACCCATTTTTCTGGGGGTGGGTGGGAGCAGTGTTACTCCTGTTCAGGAGATACAGTCAACGTGTTCTAAGCCACACCCACAAAATGGATTGAAAAAGTTGCAAGAACATGAATTTCTTTTTTTAAATTAAGTAGTTGAATAGTTGTATGAATTATCCAATATGGCCATTAGTGTCCAATACGGTGTGCACGGTAATTGACCGCAATTAGTAAAAACGTATTTTCTGATATTCGGTGTCTGCAAATTGATCTTTCAGTCCGTTCAAATTATTCACAATTTTATTGACGAGAAAAATGATTCTTGAGAATTCTTTACTATTAAAAGTATTAAAAGAAATCTAAAGAAATAACTTCAGCTTTTTTATTCTAATGCACAGTTCTTGTGAATAATCGAAAAATGTTTTCAGGATGAAGGTCTAATGCAGAGTGTCTACAAATTGGTATAAATTGGTTTTGATTTCAGATGAAATTGGAAATATTCAATTATTTCTCATTATGAAACGATATTTTCTATTGGTAACACAACAGGTTGGTTTGAAAAATGAATTAACATGTTGATCTGTTTCATTTGATGCATCGTCTTTGTTATCGTATCACACAAGTTAAACAAAGACAATATATTAATCTTTGTCAGTTTGGCTTTAAAATCATTTAGAGATCTGCATACATTTGATTTTCGTAGGATATTCCATTCAATAATTTGTGTCATATTTTTATCTTTTAAATCGTAAATATATCTAGATAGAGTTGTTGCCTTTCTAAGCTTAATATTAGTAAATGAAGGCTTTTGGTTTGTAAATCTAGTTTTGAACACCCGACTTTGTGCATCCCACATAGAATTTAGTTAAATTGAGAGAAAAATAACGTAGCGTTCAAACGTTATTATCGGAAAAATATCTTTAATTTAGCTAAGGAATTACATCGACTTAGTTAAACGTAGGTAGGGTCCTGATGAAATCCTTCCAATTTAATTGAAACCATATATATATATATTATATATATATATATATATATATATGTGTGTGTGTGTGTGTGTGTGTGTGTGTATGCATAATTATTTTTATGAGGGGCATTATATCTTATTATGTAAACTAGCAAATATATGCACCCTCCGAGGGCAAGTATTTAAGTTTTAATGTAATAAAATATTATATTAAATTAGAAAGGCTATTGAAACTAACTAAGAATGCAGATAAAAGATTTGAAACAGAGGGATGTATAATCGAAAAATAGAACAACTGAAACTTATTCTTCCATCACTCCCGTCTTTCATAACTAAATTTTCCTAATTTAACTATTTACTTAAAATAAGAAGTAAAGAATAAAATTACAGTTATTTATTCTTGTTAATCGATTTCTTTTAAGATTTATTGAAGAGATTTGTGTTCATATTCATTAAGATAAAACCAAACAATTAGCAATTAATAATACTAATCACGTATTTATTAAAATCAAATTTAATATCAATGTGCAAATTAGCCTTCCCGTTCACACTGTAAACCGCTCTTTTGTTGTATATAGAAATACAATTGCATGTTATTAGTATGTAGATATGTCTAACATAATTCCGGTTTCATCGTTGATCCCAGGGGGCCATCCCCCCAGGCAACACCTGCCCCCTTGATGTATTACCCAGTGCCTGAGGTGCCCCTTAAGGGAGAATGCCGATGGGATCAACGCATTTTTTGTGCCTACCACCCATGAGCCTCGGCTCGTGGATGGGCCCACTTAAAAATGTCCTTGTGTCACGCTCTTATAGGTGGGATGAGAGGCAAATATCTATCTAACACCGGTTTCGACCGGGGGTCCGGTGGCTTCGACCCTGGACCTTACAAGCTAACATCGTTGATCTCAGGGGTCCATCCCCCCAGACAACACATGCTCCCTTGACTTAAAGGGGTAGGGCTGAGTTTATTGCCCAGTGCCTGAGGCGCCTCCCTTGAGGAGGAATGTCGACGGTATCAACGAATTTTTTTGCATCCGCCACCCATGAGTCTCGGCTCGTGGGTGGTCCCACATTAATAGGGCCTTGTGCCTAACCCGTACACGTAGGGTACGTGGTAAATATCTAGTATGTAGATAAGGCCAACAGAATTAATAATGTAAAACAATTTTATCAATAATTGACGTTTGAATAAAAAATAAAGTCATGGAGAAGGTAATTGTGACTTGAATAATGATATAGTTTTGGTTACAGATAGAAAAAGCACATAATCTCCATTATAATAAAATATAGTCATAAAGTAGGAAAAAAGGAAACTTTCGATCGAAAACATTTTCAAAATTGACTTTTGTTAACGATTAAAAGTCACAAACAAAATATAATTCATTTAAAAGGGACAACAAATAGAAAAACTTGAGAGAGGAGAAAATATTACTAATCCCCCGAATGTTTTACTGATTCCCCAAATATGACTAATGGATTTTTGATCCCTTTTGTCTACTAAGGCTAGGACGATATGCAGTAAAAGCAACTGCCTCGAGAATGACAAGGTGTTTCTTTATCCTAGCATTGTTTAAGACAGAGAATAACTCATCAGAATAACAATTCCTACATTAATATATATCACACAAGTGTTTGCCAATAGCGGAATGTCCGGATGTTGATTGGTACATGCCATGCTATTCGCACTTTAAATCTCTGGAATAATAGAAATTTGTAAATGATTATACTTTGTTGCAGGGTAGGTAAGATCTCCTTCTATGAAGAGGAAAAATGTGGTTCTATCCATAATTATATTTAGAACCATCTTTATCACCATTTTGACTACCTTAATTCAATGCATAGGAGTTTCCAAATTTAGACAATCACTCGACAAAATAAACAATTGTATGACAATGACATTATCTTGTACAAGGGAGAATAAAAGAATTATCCACATTTTCGTTGTCACATTACGTTCTATGCATGCGTGCTTATAGTTGACATTGTTGAGGTTACATGATCGAAGTTTGGGCCTGATCACGCCATTCTGTTTGCTGTCTTTACAGTGTAAACATGGCCGCCCAACTAGCAGTATGCACTAAGGAAGTGACACAATTTCTCAGGTCGGAAGGAGTGTCAGGGTTTGAAATTCCTAAAAAGGCTTTTAGCACAATACGGAGACAGTGCACTACCGGGTAAAAGTATGCATGATTGAATAGAGAAGTTCAAAAGTGACCGGGCAAACGTGACGCACGAAAAGGGAGCAGGACGTCCATCAAACTCCATCACTGATGAGAAGATTCAGCAAGGTCGAGAGATGGTATTGGCAAACTGGTAAGTTTATCATCGTGGAAAACTGTTTTTAAGAATATTTACTTATATTTTTTATCACAATCGAACCTATAGAATTGAAAATTTGTTATTTTCAATCTTTCGTTCTCTGATATTGGACAATACTGTATATTAAGGCTGGGATGGACAACAAAACAGCAGATGTAGATTATACAGAAATATAAATCAGACTGTCTAGTATTAACTAAATAAAAGCAGCAAGTTGGCACAGGAGTATACAAATAAACATGACTGGGTAGGAGAGATTGTCCACTGTGACTTGTGCAAACGACATTCATTAATGTTTGACCTTTTATTGGGTGACCCGTTTAAATTTCAATTTCTCACATAATCCATTTTATTTCTGGTTAAACTTTTAAAGATTAGAATAGAATTCCATTTGGAAAAAAGTTCTAAAATAAAAAAAATGAAAGGATATTGTTTGTAAAAAAGGTGAAATGGAAAATAGAACTAAACAGATGACACAAGAGAAGTAAATTGGGAAATTAAGAAATGAATGCGAGAAAAAAAAAAGGAAGAAGAAACATATGTACTATTTCTCTGAATTTTTCAGATGAGGTTTGATCATTAGTATTATTTGTATTATTCGGACTATTTTCCTAATCTTCATTGTTATCTGTACAACGTTTCGGTCGATGTGCCCTCCGGTCTTCTTCAGGTATTTCTTGTCGGATTAGGAAACCTTTTGGGACTCGGGAACCTTCTCGGACTCGGGAACCTTCTTTTCGAACTCTGGAACCTTCTTGTCGTAATCGGGAGCCATCACGGAACTTTGAACCTAACCCTTTATTCAGTCCACGGGGGTATCCTGTTCTCATTCCGTTAACCATAGCTGGGGTATAGGTGTTAAGCTGTGTTAATTATTATTATTCTATGTTACTGTTGCCACTGTAGTCTAGAGATAACTGTCACTTAGAACTGTCTTAACCTAACTCCTTTATCCACTAGGCTATGTGTCCAATTGGACAATTGAGTGTGAATTTTGGGAACTTATAAACCTAATGTCTCGTTTTGCCTAGAATATCTACCTATTCACTTATGTGTGTTTTTTATACCTAGAAACAAATGTATTACTTAATCGAGTGAAGAAAAAGAAAAAAAGATAGAGATAAAAAGAAAACTGAATAAATTAGAGAACAAATAAAAAAATAAAGATGACCCACATCAGTGTCAGTTTGTAGATTCGAGATGAATTTAAAGAAAGGGAAAGGAAATGTCAAAAACAGCGACTGGTCGTATGAATCAGGACTAGAGACGAAGACAAAGAAAAATTATCAAGTGAATAAAAAGAAAACGCAGAGAAACATTGTCTTCTGTTTTTTTTTCCAGATCGAGATTGTATTTTGCTCTGAACATGGCGCCATCGTGTAACTTTTGGTACGGATAAAATTATGGTCTGTATAAGATTTTACTGTCCACCCATTTCTTTCTAAACACGATGATGAATGTTTCTTAGTAAGCTGCTTACGTAATTAGACGCCAACTAGTCTAAGAGGTATGATATTGAACCCTCTATTCTCATCTGATGCAATTATTTCTTACCTTTACTTACAATGACAACAGCAAGAAAAACGATAAGCTAAAAAAGTAGCAATACAAATCTTTGCTATAATAACAGCAACAACAGCAACAACATCTAATATCTGGCAGGATACTTTGTATGTAATAGTTAACAAGCTAAGATAACTCTTGGGTGCTAATTATAAAGTATTTCCTCTTTTTATGTAAATAATTGGGATATAAATTCTATAAGTAAGACAGTATGACATGTAACTTAATATTTTTTGGCGGCGATGAAGTCAGTAATAATAATGCGATAAATCATAATAACAACAACAACAACAACAACAACAACAACAACAACAACATATGCACAGAATCAGAATCTGTCTTGAAGAATGAGACGTATAAAATTCTCTGGGACTGGAAAAGAATATGGATGAATTGGAAATCAGAGGAAGAGTCGAGACCATCCAAACTACAGCATAGTTAAGAGACCTGAGTAGACTTGCTGTCACTCAGCTTGCAGTGAACCACCGGCTAAGGCGGGTGTGAAAAACTCTAATAGAGCGAAATCCATTCAGAACACTGCACTGCTGCAATCTGCCAGAATACACAGAAGAGTCTTGGAGACCTGAGGAGACTTGCTGTCACTCAGACTCCAGTGAAAGACCATCAGCTAATGTTGATGTGAAAACTCAAAAGGAGTAAATAATAATAATAATAATAATAATAATAATAGTAATAATAATAATACAGTTTCTTTTGGTGACTATTGTTGGGAATCATATGTTAGGTTTTCTTAAATTTCCAGATGTTATTCGCGTTACACTTCAATATTCTAAATCCTCTTGATACTTTCTAAAATCTGAAATTCTCCAATTTCACAGCTGTACTCCAATAATTATGAAACAGAATTCTCCACTTTTCGTAACTCATAAGATAAATTCTTAATTATTATTTTCCCAAGCTGTTTCCGTTTTATCCAGTGGTTTGTTAGGACTATCACACTCAATCTTTAACAAATTCCACTTTTGGTTTTTGTTGCACATATGTTTTAATAAAAACAGAAGTACTGTTTTGTCCATTGTCCTAGAAACATTTCGGCCAGATTTAACTTGTTCTAATCAAAGTGGTTATTCCGTCATCTTAGTACAACGTGAATAAATTGTTGTTGTTATTCGCGAATATTTGTTAAAGCAACCTGTAACATATAGGCAACGAAGAGATTTTTTCATACATCATTTGTTACGTTTGGATAAATTTGCATTGAATCTGAATACATTTTATCTTACATGGATGTGCATGGACCAATCTTTCATAGGAAATGATATCTCACATAACACTCAAAAAGAGACTAAATGCAAATGTTCTCAATAGACTTCTCTCTCGGTTTTTGAGGTGCACATAAATCTTCCAAGACTCTGTACGTTTTTTTTCCATGGCGTTGAGAATTTTATTTAGAACTATCAGAGAGAAGACATACAGAGTCTTGGAAGATTTATGGGAACTTCAATAACTGAGAGAGAAGTCTATTGAGAAAATTAAGCATTTGTTGCTTGAGCATTTCAATCAAAAACCTCTCGTAATTGCAGAAAGCCAGCGGCTTAATAGAGCCAAGAAAAAGGAGTGTGAGTCTAATTTCTTAGACTTAATCATTTATGGTCTACATAAGAATTTGGGACATTTTTAAAAAGAGCAGAACGAGACAAACTTGTGTGTTGGTTAAATAATGAGAATATTTGAGAGGACATGTCACTTTCGAGGACATTTCACTTATAAATGCTTTTAAAATGCCTCCGGTCGTTGAAGTGGCGGCTGCCAATATGGCTCACATAAAGAACAAAGACAGGAATGACACGCATAGAAAGTTTGAGCAAAACAGAGTTCAACTCGGGTACAAAAGGGGAAAAGGTTGTGTTTTTGGATGGAGTAGAAAATGACACGGAGAAGTATAGAGTCTCCGGTAAAATTGATTTGAGTGTTAAAAAATCATTTTAAAGTGTGTGTGTGTGGGGGGGATGTTGTATATTTGTTCGAATAGAAAACGGAGGCATCATTTCGGTCATTGTTCTAAGGAGCATCGACCTATTCTAATAAAAACGCGGAACGGGTTATTTCACCAGCTCAGTTTAACTGGAATACGATGTTATTATTCATGAGTATTTGCTAAAGGAACGTGAAACAGTTTTCTCTGTAGGTTATACAAGTCTGTTTGCATAACTATATGTAGCGTAATTATTAAGGTCTACCGGAATTTTGGATTAAAAATAAAACTGTATTCGGATTTCTAGAGAAAGAGAGGAAAAGGAAATAAGAACAAAGAAAGGTTACTGGGGAAGAGTAAACACTAAGGAGTATTTGTCTCATACCTCACTTGTATGGGCTGGGCACAAGGCCTCGTTTTAATGTGGGCCCACACAAGCCGAAGCTCATGGGTGGGAAAGAACAAAAATTGCGTCGATCTCCTCAGCATTCCCACTCAAGGGGGGCGCCTCAGATGCTGGGCAATAAACCTAGCCCTTCCCCATTAAATCAAGGGGGCAGGTATTACCTGGGGGGATAGGCCCCTGGGATCGACGCTATTATTTGTACTTTACCCTGATCCAGTGGCCGAAGCACACTGGACCCCGGCCCTGAAGGACGAGTATGCAAGGTAAGGAGACCCTACACAAGGGAAGGGTAAACACTAAGGGGGTGCAAGTAATTTGACCGGAAAATGACCCCGGAAATAGAGTTAAAAATTAAAACCGGAAGTTCAGGGTGTTGATCGGAAACGGATGTGACGCTACGACGAGAAACGGAGAAAGAAGAAAATCTGTCTCTTTTCCTTTCGGTCGTAGTAGGAGTCAGACCGGGGTCCTGGTCCCTCGTGTTAGTGTGGGGCAGCGGTACAATGCAGGATACAATGAAAATAGAATAATTTGACGATCCTCCCTCCCTTTCTCTCTGTCTCTCCTCTCTGAAAAAGATCACACGAGCCTAGAAATAAACACAAAGCCCCTTGTGACTATACAACTTGTGTGTATGTTTTTTTTCTGACGTATCGGATACAAATAACGATGACTGCTACAACAACTTGAGTTGGCTTATGCGACACATATCACCCTGTTACATATATTCATTTATATTCTAAAATCCTATAAATATTTACCCTTTCTATTCTAAATTAGAACTTCAATCTTGTTCCTCTTCTTATGTTTCCTTATATCATTAAATCTATTTGGTTTGCAAAAGTCCAGTAAACTTCTGCTTACTCAGTGTTATTTCTGTTTAGAATTGCTTGTTTGTTTTCGTTTACTACATATGATTTATCTTGACGTCTCTTGTCCTCATCTGTAATAGCATTTACGGTTCTATTAGCTCCCTTCGATTTTTTCCTCGGCGTCATTATCTCCACTATATTGTCGCTCTTTTTCAATTGTCTACTGTGCATGTATTTTTGAGTCATTATGACTTCGATAAATATTGTTTGTCCCCTCACTTCTCTGTGCAGGCGTTTTCCTATTTATCTTTTTATTTTTATTTTTCGTCCACGTTTTCTTTGATTCTTTTTTGTCTTTCTTTTGTTACTTGTTTTGCAATTTCGAGAAGTAATCATTATTTTCTCTTTCTTTCTCTTTTCAGTTTTATGTATTGCTTTTTTCATAGCCAGATGCGCATCAACTTTTATGCCGATTCACCATTTTCCACATTCTTTTCCCCTAAAACTTGTCAATGTTATTTTGAGTGTAAACAATAATGCATCTTGATTCCTTACTTTATCCAGTGATCTTACGATTGCAATTAATTTCTTATATAAGGAATTAATAATAATAATAATAATAATAATAATAATAATAATAATAATAATAAATGTAGACTTTGCGGTAATAGAGATGAGACTGTTAACCATATACTCTGCGAATGTAGCAAACTAGCACAACGAGAATACAAAACTAGACACGACTGGGTTGGGAAGGTGATCCACTGGGAATTATGCAAGAAATTAAATTTTGACCACACAACAAAATGGTATATGCATAAACCAGAATCTGTTCTTGAGAACGAAACGCACAAAATTCTCTGGGACTTTGAAATTAAAACGGATCACCTTATCCCAGCAAGAAGACCAGACCTAGTGTTGATAAACAAAAAAGAAAGAACTTGTCAACTGGTGGATTTTGCAGTGCCAGCAGATCACAGGGTGAAGCTAAAGGAAAATGAAAAAATTGACAAATATCTGGACCTTGCCAGAGAACTGAAAAAGTTATGGAATATGAAAGTAAAAGTGATACCAATTGTAGTTGGTGAACTTGGAACAGTCCCAAAAGGATTGGAAAAGGGTTTGGAAAGTTTGGAAATCAGAGGAAGAATTTAGACCATTCAAAACACTGCACTGCTGCAATCTGCCAGAATACTCAGAAGAGTCCTGGAGACCCGAGGAGACTTGCTGTCACTCAGACTCCAGTGAAAGACCATCAGCTAACACTGATGTGAAAACCCAAAAGGAGTAAATAATAATTAGCAAAAAAAAAAAACGCCCTCGAGACGATGTAAACTTTTTTTTTCGAAAAATATTGCCTGAGGTGGGTGGAAGTTAAAAATTCAATGTCAGTTAACTAAATTTTATTCAGTTCAATTCTGTCGAAAAATAAATTCTTTAAAAATCATTTTCGATAAATAAAATTTATTCAAAAAATATTTGAATGTAATATATGTTGTTACGCTCTTATTTTATTTCTTAGAGATTTAATGAATTTCATATTTATTACAGTCAGCATTTTTTTTATTAGAGTAAGCATAAATAAATTGATAAACTTTATTTATTTTATTTTTAAAGAACAAAATAAAATGTATATAAATTAAAATTAAAAAGCTATTTTAATAATCTAATACCCAATAAGAATAGATTTATTGATTAATATTTATCGTTTAAACAATGTATTAAATACAACTAACATTTAATTACTTTGCTACAATTAATTTACATAAATATATTGTAGATGACAAATAACATTAATTGGGGACGTCCAATCGATTTTGCTCGATAAATGTTTACAAGATATGAAAAGTTATAAAACGTATCTAAAAATTATTTTATCGTAAAAATCTTTGTATTATTTGAAATAAATAAGATTAAAGAAAACTCTAATATTTAAAAAATATATACATCATAGAATTCCTGAAATCCTGTTTTAAATTAACGTTTATGTTGAATTTTGGCCGCTCAAAAATAAGAGGACCTAATGATTACCATTAAAAATGAGAAAAATAAAAAACATAAACATTTTTTGCATTAAAAATCGTTCTTAATTCATTTTATTAGAGTTTTAATAAATTTAATATTTACGAAAGTAAGCATTAAATTATCTTAATAACTTTATTTAATTTTTAAAGAACAAAATTATATTTATATAAATTAAAATTAAAAGCTTTTATTTTTTAACGATATTTTTGTCCTGATTTAAGGCAGTCGGTAGAGCGCGCGGATAGAAACCACAAGGTTTCTATTTCGATACCAGCCCTCGCCAACTCAGCATATGAGTAGCACAGATCTGTGCAGTAAATTAAGGAGCAAAAACAGTCTCCTTGGACTAACGCCAGTGAAAAGGGGATATACTCCCTCGCTTTCAGGCTGATACCGACTTTAGGGCCACCCCGACGACTTTACTTTTTTTTTTACTTTACTTATCGTGATATTAAACGCTTCTTTGTATAGCGTCATTTAGAACATCTACTATTGATCCAAGTACCTAATAATGGCGTTGCCAATGGTAACATCAATTACTCAGTGCTTTGTTACAACTGATAAATGCTGCAGCGAACCCATTCCTCCATCGGATGGATTATCTACTTTGGAAATCTGATCTATCTGATAAAATAAAGCTACAATTCTTCCAAGCTGTATCCGTATCAAAGCATGCTGGACAATGACGGAGAAGAAAAGAACAAACTCATGTGTTGAAAATACCCGAAACTTCTGTTCATCACATCGGGGTCACCAGTTGTAAGATTCAAAGGTTATGACAAAGTCATAACTCGTTGAAACGCAAACAAACTTCAACACAGGTTGAGGGACAAAACATTTTATATAATACAGCACATGAATAAACAAGATACCTAAACAATGGAAGATAGAATAGTGTACATAAAAATACGTACATAAAAGTCACTGACAAGATAATATAAAAGTACACGTAATTTAAAGGTACAGACATGAGACTAAGAATAGTCCATGCTGTATAAATCACTTACAGTAACAAGTAGCAGATGTTGAGGGCAGAAGCCCCAACGAGAAAGGGGGTAGACTGTGTCTAACCCATGTGGTCTCGTAGTGAGGAAAGAGAGTAGAAAAGAGGAAGAGAAATTCGAATCAGCCGCTTAAATACAAGAGGCCCCTAGCGGGAACCAGCGACATCAAGCGGGCAGACAACTCCCCAGGCAAATGCGAAATTAACCCCTAGACTTCCAATAAACTAAAGGAACAATTCAACTGAATCATAGTGATGTATTTTGCAAAATGATAATAATATTTCCAAACAAGAACAACAACAACAACAACAACAACAACAACAATGATCTGACTTTGCCATTAAAGTGGATCACAGAGTAAAATTAAATCAAAGCAAAAAGTTCAATAAATACCAAGTCCTTGCCAGAGAGCTTAAAAAGTTGTAGTACATAAAAATGACAGTGATAATAGCCTAAGAGCGGTCGAAAAAATCCCAAAGAACCTTAGAAAGAGACTGCAGGAAGTAAATAATCCAAAGAAGTAATGAAACCGTCGAGACCAAAGCACTGTTGTAGTTGACTAGAATATTGAGCTGTAGAGGCTTGTTGTCACACGGACTTCAGAGAAAGCCACCAATTTCTACTAGTGTGAAAACTATCAAAATGGTAATGAATATGTAAGGAATACTAATGAAAGACTGACTCGAGGAAGTGAACTAAAAGAGATACAAAGTGAAAAAAAAAAAACGTACAAGAAAAGACGGAATAAGAACGAGAAGAAAACATCTGGGGAAATTAGCTGCATAACCAACGCTTCAGGCAAAACAAAAGACACAGCAGCAAAAGAATCCTGGTTTTCCTCTTCAAAATGAAGGAAGAAACACAACGGCTAATTATGGTTAATCGGTCACAAACAAATATTACAAGCAACAACAGATAAAAATGTAGAGAATCCGAAATGTACTATGTGTAACGAGAAGACGAACCAATCTACCATATTGTGAGTAATTGACACAGAAAGAATACAAGTGTCGACATGATTGTGAAACCAAAATACTATACAGGGATGTTTTCCGTCAACGCGGGTTCGAAATACACATTAAGTGGTATTATAAGAATGACTCCTATATTTTTTTTTACAAATAATCAGAGATCTTAAAACAATTATTGTAGTAGCCATAAATTAGGATTTAGATTTTTTAAAATTGTGATTGAAAAAGAATAGAACGAAAATTAGTTTGGAAATATTTTAGAAACAATAGATAATTGTTTACAATGTAGATTATCTAAGGACAAAGGATTGTTTACAAACGAGAAATAATAGTTGAAAATTCCAATGATAATATTTATATCAATAGAAAACTGAACGGTCATTGGAATGCCACAAGTAACAGAATCAGCTGATATTTGAACATTCCGATGGCAATATCTACGTCTTTAGAAAACTGCCGATATTCAATGGAAGGCACACAGATCAGCTGATTTTTGATGAATAATTAAAATTATAAAAAAGGAGTTTAGGGGGAGAAATGACCAGACAGCATCGGAACATCACCAAAATCACACAGAGAGTTGAGACACGTCAAACAAAAGTTTCGCTCAAAAGTCACAACAACTCATCCGTCTCACACCTTTTCTCTCTTTCCGACTTGACAGTGCATAAGCAAAAAACATTCTGTAGTGAGAGAGGAGATCTGCCTCATGAAACACAGTGTGACGGAGAGGGTGGCGGGCGTGAAGACTTGCCGTATTCTCGAAGGAAGCGAGCTAGGCTTTGCCTGGTGTGTAGGACTGACCTAGAGTCGAACCCGCTTCCTTCAGAATGTGAGAGCTGTGGACGATCGGTGAAGTAGGAAATGGCATAGTGGCCCGGATGTGGGTGCTCGCACCGTGCTGGCGAGTGTCGCACGTGCTACACGGACAATTATGAGTGAGGAGCCCGGATGTGGTGAAATTGGGGTGTATTTAACGGACTTATTCTCACAGACCAGGCAGAACGACTTGCAGTAGTATTTTGTTGTCGAGACGAGCGGGACAAAGAAATAGTTTTGGATATTGGATTTTGGAGCGAGATACAGTTGGGAGTGTTTAGACTGTCGATTGGAACCTTGAGTCAGACTTGACTGTGACCCCCCTACTGATTAGACATTCTTTACTTACTTTGTTTTGGTTTGAAATCACGGCCAGTCACTCTTATCAATGTAAGTCTTTTCTCATTCATAAATACAATACAAACAATACGGACGCACTCAACATACACTACTAACTACAGACACATATCATCTGTCACCTCGTTGAAAGAACAAAACTATACCACTTGTATTTATGTATATAAAATTGTTTATTGTATCAATTTTGTCTTCTCTTGTTTTTTGCAGAGACTACATTTCCGTAGTAATATACATTTAAATTGTGGGAATCAAAACTCGGATCTTCTTTAACCACACAAACACCAAACAAATTGGTCCCTACAGTATCAACACCCATCGGAAAATATTGCAATGGATGATCAAATAAAAGTAGTTTTGAAATCAAAAAAGTATTATCTCTCATGTTATCGTATGTGTCGATTAGAATGTAATGTGTAGGGAGAAGGATATGAAATATGATGACATGACAAGAGAGATAAGGAGAATGTGAAATGTCTCAACTAAAGTTAGACCAATACTTATTTATGCTTTGGGCATCATAAATCATAGCAGTTCTTGAAAGATATTGGAGTGACCAAACGAATTGCATTAATACAGAAATCTACAATACGTAAGAAAAAAGATACTTGATATCTAAGTAGATCTTACTCATGTGAACCAATAATAATAATAATAATAATAATAATAATAATAATAATGTAGACTTTGCGGTAATAGAGAATACACGACTGGGTTGGGAAGGGGATACACTGGGAATTATTCAAAAAATGTAATTTTGACCATACAACAAAATGGTATATGCATAAACCAGAATCTGTTCTTGAGAACGAAACGCATAAAATTCTCTGGGACTTTGAAATAAAAACGGATCACCTTATCCCAGCAAGAAGACCAGACCTAGTGTTGATAAACAAAAAAAGAAAGAACTTGTCAACTGGTGGATTTTGCAGTGCCAGCAGATCACAGGGTGAAGCTAAAGGAAATGAAAAAAAATGGACAAATATCTGGACCTTGCTAGAGAACTGAAAAAGTTATGGAATATGAAAGTGAAAGTGATACCAATTGTAGTTGGTGCACTTGGAACAGTCCCAAAAGGATTGGAAAAGGGTCTGGAAAGTTTGGAAATCAGAGGAAGAATTGAGACCATTCAGAACACTGCACTGCTGCAATCTGTCAGAATACTCAGAAGACTCCTGGAGACCTAAGGAGACTTGCTGTCACTCAGACTCCAGTGAAAGACCATCAGCTAATGCTGATGTGAAAACTCAAAAGGAATAATAATAATAACATTATCCCAGTCAGAAGATCTAACCTAGTAATTATTAACAAGAAAAAAGAACTTGTCAACAGGTAGACTTTGCAGTCCTAGCAGATCATATGGTGAAGGAGAGAGAAAACAAGAAGATGGACAAATACCTAGACCTTGCTAGAGAATTGAAGAAAAAACTGGAATATGAGGGTTAAAGTGATACCAGTTGTAGTTAGTGCACTAGGAATAGTCCCACAAAGTCTAGGAAACAGACTAGAGGAACTGGAAATCCGGGGAAGAATTGAGACCATCCAGACAACAGTATTATCAAGATCAACAAGAATACTGCGAAAAGTTCTGGAGACCTGAGGAGACTTGTTGTCACTTAGACTTCAGGGAAAAACCATCAGCTTATGCTGGTGTGAAAAACCCGCCAGAGGCGAATAATTATAATACACAGATGAATAGGAAGTGTAGATTTTGTAGTGACAGAGATGA
This sequence comes from Doryteuthis pealeii, assembly GCA_023376005.1. Taxonomy (NCBI): domain Eukaryota; kingdom Metazoa; phylum Mollusca; class Cephalopoda; order Myopsida; family Loliginidae; genus Doryteuthis; species Doryteuthis pealeii. The sequence continues at coordinate 105,174,410 of CM042152.1, forward strand.
AACAATTAATCACATAATAAGTGAATGCAGCAAACTGGCACAAAAGGAAAACAAGAGAAGGTATGCATCAAATAATGGAAAAATGACCAATTGTATCAAAGTGAAAATAGATAAGATGAAACAGAATAACAAGTGTAGATTGTGTGGAGACAAATAGGAAACGGTTAATCACAAAAAAGTGAACGCAACAAACTAGCAGAAAACTTGCACAAAAGGTGTACAAGACGAGGCATTATGATTGGGTGGTAAGTGTGATACTTTGGGATTTGAGCAAGAAATTAAAATTTGGCCTTGCGTTCAAATAGTATATGTGTTGTATACCCTTTTCATCACTTTCTTCTATTCTTCTTCTGTTCGTCCTTTCTATCTTCTTCTTAGGGACTTCGTCTTGGTGGTCGGTCGCACTTAACTCATTTTTTCTTCTAGATCAGTCTTGTTACCAAGACATTCACCAACCACAAAAATGTGTTATTTTCTTAAGCTTTTATTTACCTATACATTTCATGTAACTAAATATATGACTAACATAGCGCGCGTATGCTGAGTTCCAGTTAAGGCAGGACATCTTCACTGCCTGACGCCCAACTGAAAACTGAGGACCCAACCAGGTCCCACGTGACTTCACGTATTTCGCGGGCTTTCTGTACTATTCCATGGAAATTCCCGCCCGTGATATGAAAAGGGTCATCCCTTTAGAAATACAGGGATTGACAATAATCTTATGCAACCGCATAGATTATGTAATATATGCACAAACAGAATCTACATAATAAGAAGCATAAAATTCTCTGGAGCTTTCAGATACAAACGGATCACCTAATCCAGGCACCTAAAAACCATAAACAATCATTTCCCATCGTTTTATCTGTATCAACTCATGGCGTTTCTTAATGAACCAGTGTTCAGATTTCTACAAAACTTTACCTCATCGTGGCACACAAATTCTCATATTGGAAAGATGATTCATGACCGTCGCCCGTCAATCACAATTTCCGCTGTTGTCGAAATCGTTTTTAAGCGTTTGTGTGCAACTGGTCCATTGCACCAAGGATGCAAGAAATATCTTTTTTGAAATTGTTAAAAACAACAAAACAAAAACAAGAACAAAAAAATAAAATAAGATAAAATAAAATAAAATAAGCAGTTGCTGCTTATTTTATTTTATCTTATTTTATTTCATCTGTTTATTTTTATTTTTTTCAATTACGACTTCAGCTTGTTCCTTTCGTTGATATGGAAATGTTATCAAATTCTTTCTTTGTTAAATCCTCTAGTATCTTTTATTTGAACATAGAAAACAACATTGTATTGAAGTCTGTAGTTGCTCGATTCAATCGGCGGTAATCCGATGCTTGTCGTCTTTTTTATCTTCAGTAATTCTCAGTCAATTATATCTGTCTATCTTTACTTCGTCATACAAGACTTTTCTATCTCTTCTTATATTTCTTGATCTTGACGTTATGGAGATGAGCAGTCTCCACATTATATCTCTCTTCCACATGGGATGGGATGTAATCACAATCTCTCATCAGATTTTCTTCTAAATCTTCAATACCAAAAATATTAATAAGAAAAATAAAATAAAATAAAGAGACAAATGAAGGAATTGCAGACGAAAAGAATGGCTATTGTAGCATAAAAAGAAAATGGAATCCTTAGTAGCAGTTCGTTAAAATGAGTGCATTAGGACGAATTACATTATATCAGAAATAGGTAAGATTCAACAAAATATCTAATCTCACTTCTACAGAGACAAAACGGAAGAGTAAATCTTTAAATAAAAGATTTTAGCAAACTGTGCAAAAGTAGTAACAACCAAGTAGAGACAATTTAATTTAAAGTTTCATACAAACAAAAACGTGGAAGTATAAGAATTTCGAACTGCACAGTTTCATCTGCTAAACGACTTGACGTCACTTTGTGTAGATTCTTTAAGATAAGTCGGTCGTATTTTTTGAACGAAACCATACAAGCCACGAGTCAGCTCCACATCGGGTAAAAGAATAAAAAAAAAAACGAATCCTGAGAATCCTCATACATGGCAGTCTTTATTGATAACAATTTCGGTTAAATCAAACTTAACGGACCTAAATTCCACCATTGTATGTCTCGCCGAAAGAAAAAAAAAAACCCAAAATCAGGGAATTAACCGAATGTAATTAAATTTTAAGTGTTGATATATAAATAAATAATAGATATAATGAACAAGTATTTTATTTAAAAACTTTAACATTTTTTCTGGTCAGTTAAATTTGAAAAACGTATCTTTGAGGCGAAACAGATTTTAAAAGATACGTTGTACAAAGTTAAATGACCTGAAAAATGTAAAAGTTTTTAAATAAAATAACTGGTGCATTATATTATTATTTATTTATATATCAATACTGAGAATTTCATTACATTCGGTTAATTCACTGATTTTTGGTATTTTTTTTCTTTCGGCGTGACATACGATGGTGGAATTTAGGTCAGTTAAGTAGGATTTAACCACAATTTCTCTTCGGGTTTATCTTGGTAGTGGGTATATGTGTGACACTTCACAATATAGAATTGGGCGTTGATCTCACCTCACTATCATGATACAGATGGCAGAAATTATTATCCCATTCTGTCTAACGGTTATATTCTACCCCCCCCCCATGTTTATGTTCTTCTTGTGATCAACCACTGTGGTACGGAGTTAGCCCAACCCGGCAGCACAGTCACCACCGACCTGGGCTGCAATTCATCATCACCTTCACTACTTCGTCAAAAGAAATGGAAAAATCGACAGTATGTAGAAAAATAAAAAAATAAATGTGAAAAATAAAGGGTTATGAAGATGATTTAGTAATATTTGAAAATTTAGTCGACGTTTAAAATTCTTCGATTATTGAATATATATTAAATATATATCTATGATCTTCATCAGCATATTCAAGTATTGCTTGATGACAAGGGCATATTCATTTTTCAAAGGATGAAAGAAAGGGATGGAGAACATTTTATATGTTTGAATTTGCGTTATTTTGAAAATGCAGCATCTAACTGATTTGATTCTAATTAGTGTTCCTTATTTGAAAATTGCGAAAAATGATAGAATTTTAAGTTTACTGGGATTTTACGCTATCTTAAGTGTCGTTTAATTTTTAAATTTAAATGCTTTAAACTTAGAGTTTAAATAGATAGATAAATATACACTAAATGTTTTAGAAAATACATTAGGCTTTTATTTTCCAGCACGAATTACATTTTGAAATAGAACACTACTAACATCATTGGAATGCTATGATTTTTTTCATTCTTTCCATATTAAAAATTGAATATAACTCAGAAGATAAAGCATCGCATATTGACTGTGTCCTGATGATGGTTTGATATAAAAAAAAGGACGAAACGTTTAACGTTGACATATAATTCAACTATAATAAAATCATCCACTGAATACCTTGTTTTTTTATATCTTATACATTGACATACCGTCGGATTTATCTGTATTTTTCCTGATATATATATATATATATATATATATATATATATATATATATATATATATATGTGTGTGTGTGTGTGTGTGTGTGTTTGTGTGTGTGTGTGTGTTGTGTGTGTATTTTGTATTGTAAGAAGGACAATAAAGTGCTCGATTACAGGTGTAAGAGCTATATCTATTTCTTATAGAGTACTATACAATTAATAGGCATCTGGAAAGGTTGGTTTCAAGTAGCACATTAGCCGCTTATCTTCAAGACAAACGTACAGGTAAAATTGTTTATATATTATGTAGGAAGATCTTTTCTCCTGAGAATGTTCAACTTTTGGGGCTACAAGGCACTGCGACCTGTGTTAAGTTCGTTTTTGTGGAATCTGGGTCTGAAATCCCCTGAAGGATATATATATATATAATATATATATATATATATATATATATATATATATATAATTAATTAATTAATAAAGCGGACAAATTTGGATATTAAGTGTTGGGAGAATGTTAACGTAGCGCACAATAAAATTAAACGATCTGAAAACCATATTCAATCAAATGTTGATTTTGCTGATAGCAATAATCTATAAAATTATGAAATACAGAAATTATTATCATTGGAACAATACATTTTTATGAATGAAGATTAATTCAAAGAACGAATATTTTAGATCCATGGAATCAGAACTCAGCAACATGTACGCAATTTGAAAGAGATTTTATTTGCTTATTTTATTATATATAAACAGGGAAAAAGAAAAAAAGAAGAAAGATTGACCCACAAACATAGCCACCAAGTACGTGGCTTTTTTCGGATAAATAAACGATGAGCAAAAATCAATTGAAATATATTATGTAGGCAGAACAAAATAAATGTTTGCGTTACAAATCTTTCCATGTTGACGTCTTTGCATTTCAATGACGTCTTGATTTTCAATGACGTCAATCAAAAAAAAAAAAAAAAAAGATAAAATGTAGACCATATTGTCATTATTTTGTCTAGCAAAAAAACAAAAAACAACAACAAAAAACGCTCCGGGCGGTGCAAAATTTTGTTTTTGAAAGATATTGCCTGAGTGGGGTGGATTAAACAATTCAATGTCAGAAGGGTTTTATCATAAGTAAGTAAAATCATCAAATTTACTAAGGGAGCAAAAAAGACAATTTGAAATGAAACTTAGTTCTGTCTCCCTCAAATAGAATGTTGCGCTCATCTGAATTATTAATTAGATATTCATTTTGAATATTTTACACGTACATTTTACAAAATTGTAAGTATTTATTTATTTGTATAATTTATTCAAATTCTTGTTACTGAAAAAGAGGCAAGAATAAAATAAATTTTAGAATTGATTACAAATTTCACAAATAATTTTTCCCTTTAAAGTAATACATTTTTAAAATTAATTTTATAGCTTATATAGTTTATATATTTAAATAATGTATACTTTATTGCAATGGAAAGGATACAAACGTTGAATTATAAGGAATAAGTAAAGTCGTAAGTAAAGTCGTCGGGACGGCCTAAAGTCGGTATCAGTCAATCAGCGAGGGAGTCTATCCCCTTTTCACTTGCGCTAGACCAAGGAGATTATTTCAGTGTCTGAGGTGGAGCGTCACACCTACCATCAGCTACTTACTTTTCTGCACAGATCCCTCTGCTACTCATACGCTGAGTTGGCGAGGACCGGTAGGAAACTAGGAACCTTGTGGTTTCTAGCCGAACGCTCTACCGACTGAGCTAACCCGACCCCTTATAAGGAATAGCTTTTATTAATTTTATTAACATTAATGATTCCTTATTGTATGTATTGACGATTTTGGTAATTGTGACGTAAACAGTGACGTAGTTTTGGTTACAGACAAATAGAGACCTAATCTCCATTATAAATAGATTTTTCGGATTGTTTTCTTCATTTTTTATTGTGAAATGTAAACACGCAACATTTTGGCCGCTGTAAACCCCGTCTTTCTTTAGGTGTTCCCTGTCTACACGAGTCCAGTAATGACTTAACCTGGGAAATCATTTTGAACAGTTTGATTGTTGATCAAATAAGGCGTCAAATAGTTTTTGAGGATCTCATTCAAATAATGACGTCATTGTCTTTGCACGCCTTTTGTGAAAAGCGTCATAATTATTAAAAAGAAATATAGTGGCCAAACAGTTGTGTTTTTACATAATACAATAAAGATGAGGACAACAGTCCGAAAAATCAACATAATAAGCATCAAGCCTCATCTAGAAAATTCAGACAATTTTAAATTTCTCCTTAACTATTCAACATAATCATAAATCAAATATCTAAATAGCAAGGTTAATGTTTAACGAGAGCTGGTTGTATTTTTGAGATACCTCATAATCCGATTAACATTTAAGAAAAAAAAACTCGATTAAATTTACTTTTCCATCATTTTATTTACATGGATATTCATACAAAAATTTATCACAAAATTATTTCTCATGAAGGCAATTATCTGTAATTGCATAGCACTCCTTAATATACATACATACATATAATTACATATATATATATATATATATATATATATATATATATAGTGTCATGTGACATGAAGAAAGTAATGAGATGTTCCATTATTGTGGTAATTAGATCATCCGGGTATTTTGCTAATATAAGGCATGTGCTATGAATTTTTCTAACGAAGAAATATAATTTTCTTAAATTTCCATAATCATTTAATGTAAATTATGATGATTTTTGTCAAGTTTTGGGCACATTACATTTTTTTTATTAGGCGTCGACTGATGTGTATGCAAGAAATATATTTATTGCGTATACATACATTTGGATACAAGAAATATCATTAAAGAAACTTTTAAAATGCGTTTGGCTCTGTAGATAAATATAAACACACACATACACACATATATGAATGTGTGAGTGTGTGTTAAGAATTGAACCACTAGAAATTCCGCACACATGTATAAACACACACACACACACACACACACACACACACACACACATATATAAATATGTGTGTGTGTGTGTGTGTGGTGTGTTACAATTTGAACCACTAGAAAGACAACAGGCTCCTATGGGGATGTTCATTTTGAATTTGATTAATAATGAAGATAATATCTTTTATAATTAAATAGAAATTAGATAATTTTATCTCAACCAACTATAGGAAAAAAAGTGGCTTTCATAAGTAACAAGTCTAGGAGAAGGATAATTCTGAATTTATATATATATATATATATATATATATATATATATATATATATATCAGCAGGAAGTTATTATTTAAACAGCTTTAGTTGAATACCACGGAATATTTATTCTTGATGATTTTTAATTGCTTACGTTCAATGTCATGTATTTTTTTTATATTATTGTTCAAATTTTCTATAAAAATAACAATAAAAACGCTTAGAAATCCGAGAGAAGCAATTTTGATAAAATATGATCTAACATAAATGAAATAGCATTTTACACCGGTACGAATATAATAAACATCAAACCATAGCATTCCTACCTACCATAAACCCTAGTAACAAAATACCCCACAATACCCCCCCCCCAACCGAATAAACCTCGTACCACAAAAAACCCAAAGAATGAAAAAAAAAAACAAAAGTAAAATAACAACGACTACAAAAAATAATCCCCCTGAAGACGACCGTGGAAGTGGTCGAATACGCTTCGGAATATATGGGTACTTCTCAACCATTTAGACTCCAGTATAAGAGAAAATACAAGAAGGCTTGAGATTTAACAATTGAACATCATCAAGAACAAATATCACATGGTATTCAAAAAATAATTAAATAATATATATATATATATATATATATATATATATATATATGTATGTGTGTGTGTGTGTGTGTGTGTGTGTGTGTGTGTGTATAAGGGTATCCAGTCATCAAACAGGATTAACAATAGGACTTGCCAATGGGTCGATGAACTCTCTTTTATGGTCAACACGCATCTACCATACGCAATAGTTTCTGGAAAATTTAAACTTTGTGTTAATAGCACATATAGTTCATGCAGCTACCGGTCACTTTATCGCTGGATCACAACTATGGCTATTCAGAAGTTTGTTTACATGTAACACAAGCACATACCATCATTTGCATTTTTACAACGTTTGTGTAGATATCTCTTCTAACACGTATGTGTCATCTATAATATGTTTGTTCCTCAAGTCCCATGGCGGTGGAAGAGTAACCACATGTGTAGGAAAATTTGATGGGTCCCAACTAAATTTTCTTAATAGATTGTAGGGTTTTTATTTATGATCTGGGGAAACAAATAAAGCCGCCTAACTACTACCTTGTAACCTATCCTGTGTAATTTATTTCTAAGAAACTATTGAAATGTATTTACAGTTAGCTGGAAATGGCAAGGGAAGAAAAAAGAAAAACATTGGGACACATGGATATGATTTTAGTGGTCTTTTAGATTCTTGTGCGTCAGGGACGTAGGATGTGTACATATCAGCATCTCTGCAGATGATTTAAACTCGGTTTTCTTTCTCTTGGTTACAGTCTACCCTACGAGATTTTGTATCAGTTAATTCTTTTTTGAAATTGGGAGCGTATAGTTACAAATATGCTCATTAGATGATAGAAAAAGACAATCAGAATGTCGCTATTAAGTTGTTGGGTAGGAGTTACTTTGAAGGACCTTTCGATATAGGAGCAGCCTTTTTCAGAAACTGCGCTGCTCACCCCAGCTGGGGAGGTTGAAGAGAAAATATAGACGCAAACATTGCTTGCACACTCATTTATGCTAATTAACAGCCCATGTTTAATGGCAGTTAATTTCAGTAAGAGAACTATCATATAAACAGATTTAAAGGAAAAGAAAGAAAGTCGGTTCCTGGATTCTTCACGATCAAGAGGGTTTGGGAAATGAACCATTGTGCCACCATAATAAGATTACTGCCACCGTATTCTTTAAGACAGGATTGAATAGCGACGACCAATTGACAATAAAAGAAAGGAAAGTTAAATGTGCGCTTGTGTTACATATTATGTGGTAGCATAGATTTTTGACGGACCCTGTAGCGAGAATTCAAGGGAGCCAAGTGGAAAAATACCAGATCCGTTGGTAACCTTGACCCCAGAGGCGCGAATATTGCGCGTCACGTGATTTAGTTAGTCTAGACTTCAGTTTCAACCTGAGAATTGAAGCAGAGTAGACGTGCTCCGCTGCGGTTGATCATCCCGTGCGGTGGCGAAGAACATGGGCAAGAAAAATAAATCTTGATCAAGAAAATAAAAGTCTTGTGAGTTGATTAATTGCACGACTAAAAACTAGCCCTTAAAAAGAAGCCCTTAGAAGAGACTAGACAAGATGACAGCCAGAGAAGAATAAGAGCAAACATGGCGACTAGACGTAGCAAGAAGAAATAACAAGTAAGTCTCTAGTCTGTGTCTGTGTCTGTCTCTGTCTGTCTGTTTCTCTATCACTCGAGTCTCCTCTCTCGATTGTATACCCGACGATGTTGGCTATACAACATTTAGTTTTGCTGTTCAGTCTGCTCGGACAAATATAGAATAATGGTTTGAAAACGTTTTCAGGTTAGCGCCTCCGCTGGCTTCCCAGTAGATTCATAGCGCCGCCTCAGACACATATGCGAACTGACACTATTTTTTAAACATTAAAATATGTACGTATTTGCTATTTATATGGAATAAAATCTTGGATTACCTTTTTACTTTCAGTTTTGATAATAACATATTTTATCGCAATTTTCTCATAAAATAATATGAAAATGGATAAAAACGAAATTACTCTAAAGTAAAAAAGAAAACAAAAAAACAAAAACGGAATAAGTAGAAACGGAATCAAGGTAAATTTTAAACACCAAATTGAGGCCCCAACAAGATTGAAATTAACGTGCACTGTTTACAAATCTGAGCTGGACTTTGAATCTGCTCTCTAGCCTAGCTCGGCAGCTTGTAGTAACTTGTGTGCCACTTTACGTATTGTATATAGGTGTTAAGCAAACGTTCAGACATTTGGCCCTGACTGCAGACTACGTAACAAAACTATGCATTCGTTTATAATTTTTATTCTCGTTTTATTCTGTATATACTACATACGTGTTCCTTTACATTAGTATATATGACATATATTTTGTTATTTAGATTTTGTAAAAACAAAATTTTTTGCTTAACTGCCCCTTTGCCTAACCGCCACTAGATCTTTCCAGAGGCGATATCGAGTACTTTTGGAACTCCTGATATAGAAAATTTTCAGGGATTCAACGTAAGTAATGTAACTGTGTGTTTCTTTATTATAAACTGATGTAATTGAACTTAATTCTTATTATAATCATATTACTTCAACCAGATATTTTCCTCATCTCAGAAATTCAGACAAAAAGTATTAGATTGGCACTGACACAACGATTACCCTGTCGATGGGGCGTAGAATACACTGACTGTATCCACTGCAGAGGGGGAAGACCCCCACCAAAAGAAGTGTCCAATATATGACACTAAACTGCATTTGAGGACGAGACTCTTGTTATGAATGTTTGGGCAATGTAGAGTACCCCTTCGTTGTCATTACTCCCAGTCCACTCTGATCTGTAGTGCTAAAAAACATGACTTGAGTGCTTGTAGCACTTGACACTGCATCCGTTTGTTTTCCTATTTGACCCGCTAGACCAGCCCTGGAAAGACACACTCTTTCACATAGACTAAATGTTGGAACATGATTTTCTAACCTCTCAGTATAAAATAACCTTAGATTCAACCCGTCTAAACGATAGAAAATCGTGTTTGTTATACTTTCATATTTACGTTTTAGTGTAGTTTAAAAAATGTTTTTTGTCGTTAAAATCAATCTTATACTGCCATCCCTATGGAGGACTGAGAGAAGCTAGTTTCTAAAAGACCTGGCCAGAGAGCCACCATCTACCGGTCTGTGAAAGAATTTGAATCCAACCGCATTAAACACAACCAGTTGAAACTAGCTGTTTTAAATGGGCGAATTTCAGTTCATCAACATCCAAAGTGGAGAAGTTCCAACAATGTGGAAGAGTGTGTCTCGCCATGGCTGGGATGGCGGGTCAACCGAGAAAACAAACGGATACAGTGCCAAGTGCTACTGGCACTCATGTATGTTTACTCTATAGTAGATTCTTCAGAAGTCTCAGAGGACTGAAGAGTCATTTTCATGTTCGCAGCTTCACGGGTGCTTGCAAAAGAAGAACAAAAAGTAAGAAATGGTCTTGCTTTTGAACGAGTTGACAGTGTACACAACGTGGGATAACTAAGAGTATTCATGAACGTTCAATCATCTTATATCTCTCTAAAGCAAATTCCACAAGGTATAAACATCAAAATATCGGCCGATTTCAAAAGAGTGCGAATGGTTGCAGAAAGAAAATATATATTTCATGTGACATCCTCATCAGAAAGTGAATTGATCACAACCGTTGGATAAAAAACAATTCTAGTTACTGAGTAAAATCTCCAACCAAATAAATATATTATGGAGGTGACCCTCGTATAATCGTTATCGTCGTAGAAAATGAACACGGCGAACCTAGTTCAAATCCTGGACGAGGCTGTTATAGCATTTTACATAGCGTTAGTACTCCTGGGAAAGGTATGAATCCAACTATGGGTAAATAGTAGGGCAGACTAGGCTCTTTAACTTTGGTATGACCACTGGTCTAGTAGAAGAAGGAAAACTCTGAATCAAAACCTGTTAAATCTCAGCTCAAAAACGACCTTATGTTTCATCCTGCTTGTGTCGAAGGTTCGGTAAATACACACATCGCTTGATATTGAAAATCTTAAAAACAGAATTCAATATTATCTGGTAAAATCTTACGATCGATAATTTTCAAGGATCACAACACAACACATACAGTAAAATACAAATGAAACTTTGTGACTAAAATAACAAAGACAAGGACATTAATTCGAGAATATCAATATATAATAAATATATTTTTCAATCAACTCTTATTTTTATTTGACAGTAGAAAGAGAAATTAATACAAAAAACAAATATATCACGTTAGTTAAAAGTTGAATCAATAAAAAATTTTGAGTTTGTATAATTGAAAGTTTATAGGATAAAAGATGAAAATAAAAGAATTAAAAATGATATCTGTTATAACAAAGGTAAATAACATACCAAGTTTATTTTGTTAATGGTACACTGTGAAACATACAAATATTATTTCAGGGATAACTGTACGGAGCAATTCTGGAAAAAACCTCAAACATTTTCAGACATTGATGAGTTTAAAGAGAACAGCATATAAAAATGTAAAATGTAATCCAATAATTTTAGTGTTTAAGCATTTCCGTAAATCATGACATGTGTGAAATATGTGGATGCTTTCAGCAATCACTTAGGTCATCCGGGTGTCATACTGAGGAACATCCCCTAAATGTTACCTCTCAAAACAATGGTTGCTACTTGGCAGTATCCATCTCCTCTCCAAGTAACATGTGACAAGTTGTACTAGGTTATACGGTACCAGCAGCAAAGAAATAATTCTTAATTAACCTACATGTTAAATTTATTTTTTCTAATAGAATTACTAAAAAATGTAGGTTGAAGCAAAATAAAATAAAAAGTAAATTGGTCGGGGTGGCGTAAAGTCGGTATCAGTCATACATTGAGGGAATCTATCCCCTTTTCACTGGTGCTAGACCAAAGAGATTGTTTTTGCGTCTAAGGTGGAGCGCAACACTTACTATCAGCTCCTCACTTTCCCGTACAGATCTCTGTGCTACTCATGCGCTGAGTTGGTGAGGGCCGGTATCAAACCAGGATTGAACTATCGTTTTTTTTTGTTTGGATATTTCCTTTTGGTTCATGCATCATCATCATCATCATCATCATGTCACGCTGACTGTACGAATACTCATGACTCTTCTCGCGATCGTCTATCAGTCCTCGCCCCTGGCAGGTCTTCCGCAAGGCATCCAGAATCCGTGTAGGGCTGATTGATGTTGGTTTTTGCTGGTCAGCCTACAGTTGTATGCCCATGCATAGATGATCACAGGAGAACGCCACTTATGAGTTCGTCCTTCCTTCTCCAGTAGGTCCAGTATGTCTTGTTCGTGTTACTTGGGTGGTTTGTGTGATAGGAGGCAAGTGGCCGTACAGTCGCTTTCTCATAGAGTACTGGTTTCAGGATTTAAAAAATTTCAATCCTTCATCTCTTCTCTTTCGGATTCTGTTTAAATTATTTATCATATCTCATTTTATCATAGGAATAAAAGCAAATATGCTTCATGGGTTTAATCGCGCTAATTGTGCTTGCATATGGTTTGACACTTGTTGCACTTTGTATAAAAAAAACCCAACCTTTCTTGATCGTTAGTATACTGTTGTCGGAAACTATATTTTTCTGTACGGTAATCGGTACTATGGCTTTCATTTGAGCGACAATTTCTTCCCTATCCTTCAGCCTTACCAAAACTACATCTTCACCCACAAAAGACCCTTTTTATCCACTACTGTAATGAAGTAATCCATTACAGCCTCTTTCCTCCGGGCTCAGATCATCAAGGATAGAATCTTCGTGTTGGAATTTGGAACTAATACATAAAAACCTTTTGGCCAACAGTAATGAAGAGAAAAGAAAAACTATCTTTCTGCAGAATGAGGCGAGATTTCATACCTCACAAACCACTCGATAAAGATGTATTTAGTTCCGGCCAAACATTCCCTATTCACCGGACACGCCCCTAGCTAATTTCAGATTTTCTTTTCCCGGCTTTAGATGTATATAGGCCCCATTAATGTACATTAATACAAATAAGATTAGAAATGCCTTTCGCAAGTTTGTCAACCCCTAGAACTTTTAAAAAATTGCCAGGAAGTTCACTGCTAGATCATTGATAATATAATGTGGATTCTAATGGTAGGTATTTCGACTTAGAGAGTTGTATGTGAATTATGCATTTATTTTCTTACAACCTAATATTCAACGTGTACGCATATATAGGTATATATAAGCATATGTAAACTTATAGGATTTGTTTAGATTATTGGATTTACGGCATGTTGTTGGTTATTTAATATCAAAGTCAGGTATTTCTTTTTTGTAAGCAAATGATTCAATTAACGATTCCTATTTAATAATAATAATAATAATAATAATGATAATAATAATAATAATAATAATAATAATAATAATAATAATAATAATAATAGTAATAATAATAATAATAATAATAATAATAATAATAATATAATAATAATAATAATAATGATAAAATGAAAAGAAGGATAAATACCTGGACCTTGCCAGAGAATTGAAAAAGCTGTGCAATATGAGAGTGAAAGTGATACCAATTGTAGTTGTGGCTCTTGAAACGGTCCCAATAAAGGTGGAAAAAAGACTGAAGGATCTGGAAGTCAGAGGAACAATTGAGACCATCCAGACTACTGCACTGCTGCAATCAGCTGGAATACTCAGAGGAATCCTGGAGACTCGAGGAGACTTGTTGTCACTCAGCCTCCAGTGAAATACCATCAGCTAACGCTTGTGTGAAAACTCAAAAGGCGTGACAATAATAATAATAATAATAATAATAATAATAATAATAATAATAATTTGTCTATTTTTTTCATTTTCTTTTAGCATCATATGGTGAAGCTAAAAGAAAATGAAAAAATGGACAAATATCTGGACCTTGCCAGAGAACTGAAAAAGTTATGGAATATGAAAGTCAAAGTAATACCAATTGTAGTTGGTGCACTTGAAACGGTCCCAAAAGGATTGGAAAAGGGTTTGGAAAGTTTGGAAATCATAGGAAGAATTGAAACCATTCAGAACACTGCACTGCTACAATCTGCCAGAATACTCAGAAGAGTCCTGGAGACATGAGGAGACTTGCTGTCACTCAGACTCCAGTGAAAGACCATCAGCTAACACTGAATTGAAAACTCAAAAGGAGTAAATAATAATAATAATAGCAAACTAACACAACGACAATACAAAGCTACTGAGTTGGGAAGGTGATCACTGGGAAATATGCGAAAAACTACATTTTGGCCATACAACAAAATGGTATATGTATAAACCAAAATCTGTTCTTGAGAATGAAACGCATAAAATTCTCTGGGACTTCCAGATAAAGATGGATCACCTTATTCTAGCCAGGAGACCAGGCCTAGTATTTATTAACAAGAAGAACACTTATCATTTTGTGAATTTTTCCGTCCCGGAGAATCACAGAATGAAGATGAAGGAAAACGAAAGATAGACAAATACTTGGACATGGCCAGAGAGCTGAAAAAATCTGTGGAACATGGGGGTGAAGGTCGTGCCAATCGTAATTGGGGCCCTGGTAACAGTCCTAAAACGTTTGGAAAAGAGTCTGGGGAATTGGAAATTGAGACTATCCAAACAACAGCATTGTTAAAATCAGCTAGAATACTCAGAAGAGTCCTGAAGACCTGAGGAGACTTGCTGTCACTCAGACTCCAATGAGCCACCAGCTTAGGTGTGTGTGAAATACTCTCATGGAGATAATAATAACAATTCTTTGAGGAAGCGTTTGATGCGCAACGGTTATCATCGCTGGAAGTGGACTCGGCTACCCGAGTTTAATTACTGAACGAAGCAGTTTGTATTTCTTATGCACTATAAGAAATATAAACCGCTTCTTTCAGTAATTAAAGTACCGCTAGCAAAGGTATGAATCTAAATATTGCCCCTCTAATTATGTATATATATATATATATATATATATATATATATATATATATATATATTACTAATGAACAATACGACAACCTAAAAACTCAACTTGCACACTTGTACGACAGCAACAAACACCGGTTGAAGATCAATAGACAACTGAATTCCCTTTACCACAGTTCGATATATTTGCCCAATAACAATGACAAATTTATCAAAAAACATTTATTCGTGTTTTTTCGAGTGTGATACTAGCCTAGCCTTGGTGCGAGCTACGAACCCACACTGACAGATGAGATTTTCTCAAGCAGGAGTCAGATGTTTTTGCTTTAGAGTTTGATGGAGCTGGCCCCGATGTTATATATATATATATATATATATATATATATATATATATATATATATATATATATATATATATATATATATATATCAGGATCAGGTTTATTACCAGATCCCCGAAGCGTGTCGCAAGGGAGATGCAGTCAGGGCATCGTCACTGCTATCCTGTTTGCATATGAATCCTCATATTAATCCCGACCTCTTGTTACATCTGAAGACCGTATTATGGCGGTTAATAAATACAGAGTAAACAGTAAATGATTGGACTGATCACAATTATTAATGATTTTGATTAGTATTATCCATCATATTTCCAAATTCTAGTTGCTTTTTTTTATCGAAATACTCCAGTTTCCAATTGATGGGTGCCATATTTGTTGTTACTGCTTTAATTGTGTTAAGAGTCACAGGTACTGAGATTTTATTTCTACTTTTGTGATACCAATCATGTTCTCGTAGCTGAATAAATATAGCAGCTTGTACATTGAACCTGTCTTCCACGGAAATAAAGAGCCGAGAATTAGAGATAATTATTTAATCTTGTTTTGATTCGGTATTATGCCTTGCTGTTGCAGAAGAAACAACACGAATTTTTTGTGATAAAACTTAATTAGAATTAGAAAAATGATCGATACAAGTCAAAATTAATAATAATTGTGACTGGCATAACTTCTGTAAAAATTCACGGTGTTATTGTCTGAAGAATTGGTAGATTATTCCATTAGTCTCGCAGGTCATTGGCAGTGGAGCTCAAAATAATTTAGATACCTATAATTATTGCCTGGAACCAAAGTTGGTATTGCGAAATAATAAAACAAATAATCAACAGGAACGGTGGAGATATTAGTTCGTGTACAAGTTTCATGAAGTGAAAGCAATAAAAGTGGAGCATAGATTCTCGCCGGGGGCGCGAGAAATGTGGACTAATAGCAAATTTATTCAATTATCTTGAAGTTCATCAAAGTATTATAATAAACAGAAAAAATTAACAGTATTGAGAGAGAGAGAGAGAGAGAGAGAGAGAGAGAGAGAGAGAGAGAGAGAGAGAGAGAGAGAGAGAGAGAGAGAGAGAGAGAGAGAGAGAGGGGGGAGTATACACGCTATATTTATTACACGCTAAAAATTTGACGACTACTACTCAATCGACAGAAAGAATGTCGAAAAAGATATCAAAGGAAAAAAGTTGCCTATTCTTATTAAATAAAACATTTTGCAGTTAAATCAAATAATGATAAGAAACGAACAACATGTATAGATTACCCCCGCCCACCCCCCTAAAAAAAAGAAAGAAAAAAAAGAGACCGACATAATTTAATAAGCATGGATATTAGAATTCGTAAAGATTTAGACAAATCAGAACCAGATTATGAAATTCATTACATATGTAATGGAAAACTACACACTATCGCTATTTACATGTCTCTAACAAAAGTGAATCAAATTGAAATCTGCTCTCATTTCTTTTACTCATGGGAATGTTACTTCTTAATTGGATTTCGTGAAATTCTAATTGTGAATAGAAACTTACAAAGTCCCATGAAAAGTCTATGTGAACCAAATGCACACGGATAAGTAAAAAAAAAAAGAAAAGAAAAAGGTAAGAAGAGATAAGAAAATGTTGCTGTCATCGAGAAGTTGTCGCTATCTTATCAATATATTACTCAAGTCACAATGTAATGATTTTATTCTGCACATCTACATGCTAATAACATGCAATTTATATATAAAACAAAATCCTAATTTGCATATGATCTTAAAAAATTGATTTTGATAAATATATGCTTACTAAATCTTATTGAATATGAGCAAAAATCTCTTCAATAAATCTTAAAAGAAACCCCTAAATAACTGTAAAAGAAATTTACCAATGATAACCACTATTGTTCAAAATCTTTTTATCCACATTATTAGCCTTTCTAATTTAATATCATATTTTATTATAAAATCTGTGCATATATTTGCTAGTATCAATAATTATCAAGTCATGTAACTGCAAGACATAATCAATCGTACGGAATTTAAATTTATAAGACTCAAAAAAAAAAAAATAGATGAATAGTACTCTAAAAATATACATACGTATTTTGATTAGTCGTTTATGTTTTTCGTCACAATAAATAGTTTCCATGTTTAGCAGAACGAAAGTAATACTGACCGTTACTTGTTGTTGATATATATATATATATATATATATTATATATATATATATAATATTATAATGGAGATTGTGTGTTTTTCTGTCTGTAACCGAAACTAATCCTACTCAAGTCACAATTCTCTTAGTATTGACTTCACATTCTCCATGATTTTATTTTATTAAACCTCAATTATTAATAAAATTGTTTACATTATTAATATGTTAACTATGTCTACATACAGACAACATGCAATTATATTTATATATACAACAAAATAGCGGTTTACAGTGTGAACGGGAAGGCTAATTTGCATATTAATATTAAAAAATCGAATTTAATAAATATGTGCTTAGTATTATTGATTTCTAACTGTTTGGTTTTATTTTAATGAATATAAGCAAAAATCTCTTCAATGAATCTTAAATGAAATCCATTAACAAGAAAAATAACTGTCATTTTATTCTTTACTTCCTCTTTAAACTAAATACTTAAATTAGAAAAAATAACAATGAAGAGTAAGTTTCAGTTGTTCCATTTTTATTATACTCCCTCTGTTTCAAATCTTTTACTATACTCCCTCTGTTTCAAATCTTTTTATCTGTATTCTTATTTAGTCTCATTAGCCTTTCTAATTTAATACAATATTTTATTACATTAAAAGTTAAATACTTGCACCCGGAGGGTGCATATATTTGCTAGTATATATAATGAATAGAGAATGAATGAGAAAATGAGAAAAGTATTAGCATGAAAAGGTGCTCAATGCTGATAAAGCTGAGCAGATTTATAATCAATTGTAATATTATGGATTTGGACTCATAACTTAAAGTTTCTTAAATTTCTTTTTTATCTCAACCATTTGACTACTGTTTTTTAAGATCTCAACGATTTGACTCATCTGATGATTGCATAACCATGAAGCTTTAAGTTATGAGTCTAAATCCATAATATTACAATTGATTATATATATATATATATATATATATATATATATATATGTGTGTGTGTGTGTGTGTGTGAGTGTGCGTGCGTGCGTACATACCGTATGTTATAGCGGTTCTCAACTTTTTTTTTACCTATGAGCCCCTTTGATTTTATTCCGGTGGACACCCCATAGTCATTCGATATTTAAAAGAAAGTCCTATTTAATTTTTATAATTATAATTAAATATTTTTTTACTTGCCAGGAGAGTGGACCAAAAAAATGTTATATGTTACCCGGAGGGCATATGGCCCCTGGTTGAGAACCACTTTAAGACAACCACCTGCTCTGTTTGTGGCATTATGTCATAAGCATCAAGTGCCAATGAACATTTTTCTTCTTTATAAGAATATTTACTATCTAGTACGAGAGAGATTCAAAAGTTATCCCCATTCTTGTTTTATGGAAGCTGGGCTCATCGTGGATGATTTGATCGTCAGAACCATGAACAATCTGCAGAGAACGAGCTACCTCTTCGATGATAATTCATCGATTCACCATACCATCTCACGAACTTGCTGAGTCTTCTCATCAGTGATGGAAGTTGATGAGCGTTCTGATTCCTCTTTGTGTGTCACGCTTTTCCGACCACTTTTAAACTTTTCAATCCACGCATACACACTTCTACGCTGTAGTGCATTGTCCCGCATTGTGCTAAAGACCTCCGAGGAATTTTAGACCCTGACCTCCTTCCTACCAGATATATCGAGTCACTCACTTGGTGCATACTGCTCGTGGAGCAGCTATATTTACACTGTGAAGACAGCAAGCTAAATGGCGTGATCAGGCTCAAACATCACTCACATGACCAAAATAATGCCATCTATAAGCACTTATGCAAAGAAAGCAGTGTGACAATAATAAAGATATGTTGTAGTGAAAGTATGGATAATCTTTTATTCTCTCTCTCTCTCGCACTAACAACCCGGACAAAAAACAAAAAAAATGTTTAAAAATATATATAAATAACATATCTCTATTCTACAATTCTTTCTCAGAACAATGTTAACTTCATGAGATAATATAAAATTATATAACTGGGAAATCTCTTTTTCTGTTTTGTTGATTTATCTTTGATGATTAAAATTACTGATAATAATTATTCTTTGTAAAGTTTAAACTGACAAAAAAGATTGTAAAATTTATTTAGAAACAATGAAATAAGCAGAAGTGATTAAGTAGGAGTCCTTTGTTTATCAAAATGGCTTGATTCAATATGAAATGACTTGAAAGTGGCTTGATATGGCGTAAAACAAAATAATCAATCAACCTAAAGTAAAATAAAGAACTTAATTAATAAAATCCTTTTGTTCTAGCTACTGGGTCAATCAGTTCTTTTTTACTTGAGTTAGCAATGATCAACAACATCAAAGTAGTGGTTAGATTTTTATTATTAATTTTTAATTTACACCTTTTTTAGTAATCATTTCGAGTATTTGTTATTATGTCTAATCAGTTCTGAGACAAGGAACCAAAATAAAATTCCATTTTCTTTTATAACTTTCATATTGCTTTCATTGTTTAAAAGTGTTTTAAATTGTGTTTGCTTTTATTGAAGTTTAAATACTGTATATACTCAAGCATTGAACGATTTCGTGTAATAAACGATCCTTAATTTTTAGCTACAAAATGTTGTTTTATCATATATTGCATGTAATGAATCCTAAATTTTGCTTATGCTATCATATATCAAGTGTTATTAAGGAAATCCTGTTTTTGAGGTGAAAAATTGATTTTAAAACACGTTTCATTACACGAGTATATACAGCAAGATAAATCTGATTTAATAATCGTGTAGTTGTTTATGGGAGGCATATAAAAATTCATTTACACAAGAAACCGTGTGCAATAATATCTTTTTTTTTTCACAGCCAATCCTGTTGTTGCGAATTTAATAATTCCCTTTTCATTTTTTTAGTTTTCTGAAATCAAGTTACTGAACAGAGAACAATGAGAAGACAACACACTTCCTTTCATCAATCCGGCCATTTTGGAATTTTATTTTAATAGATTACCTTTTCAAAAATCAATATCACAGAGAAAGAAAAGACAACAAAAAACAAACAACAGAAAACAAAAGAAAACAATTCAAACAGTTTAAATTTTCAATTAATAAAAAATAAATAAATAACGGAACAAAGTGAAATGTGACTGTTTTCCAAAGAGTCCAAAGATTTGTTAAATATCACCAAATTTGCTTTGGATCAGTAAATTTTATTGGTAAACAAATTGCAAGTAAATTTCATTTTGTGAGGGAGAATAGGGTCGTAACATAACTGATAGAAATGTTTCATTTTGTGTAACTGATAGAAATGTTTCATTTTGTGAGGGAGAATAGGGTCGTAACATAACTGACTTCATTTGTGAGGAGAATAGGGTCGTAACATAACTGATAGAAATGTTTCATTTTGTGAGGGAGAATAGGGTCGTAACATAACTGATAGAAATGTTTCATTTTGTGAGGAGAATAGGTCGTAACATAACTGATAGAAATGTTTCATTTTGTGAGGAGAAATAGGGTCGTAACATAACTGATAGAAATGTTTCATTTGTGAGGGAGAATAGAACATAACTGATAGAAATGTTTCATTTTGTGAGGGAGAATAGGGTCGTAACATAACTGATAGAAATGTTTCATTTTGTGAGGAGAATAGGGTCGTAACATAACTGATAGAAATGTTTCATTTTGTGAGGGAGAATAGGGTCGTAACATAACTGATAGAAATGTTCATTTTGTGAGGAGAATAGGTCGTAACATACTGATAGAAATGTTTCATTTTGTGAGGGAGAATAGGGTCGTAACATAACTAATAGAAATGTTTCTTCAAAAAAAGACTTTGATAATTATTCTTTCATCTTCAACTCCTTTTTATTCTTTTATTTTTTACAAAGAAGCAAACCAAAATATATTTTAAGATGCTAATACGTATAAAAGTTAGTAATCTTGTCCATTTTTGCCCATGTAAATATACACATGTACAGCTGTGTCATTACGATACCTACATTTGTATATAGAATAGCCTTAAACATATAAGGCCTATTCACATGTATAAATGTGGATAAACAGAAAATAAATTTAGATCGAAATATCTGTTAGCATTATATATATATATATATATATATATATATATATTCAGTTTATATATTTATTTTAGTCAGAAATCAATAAATGAGCCCAGTTTCATCAGACAGCCAACAACTTAATAACATTAATTATCAACATTATTATAAATCAATAATATCAAAAACTTTTTAAAGTGATGCCTATATTATAATAGTGATTCATTTCTATTTTTAATCTCATTTTAGTATTGATAATATTCTTTCTTAAATAATACCATTGTTAACTATTGTTAAACTTATTAGTTTAACAATAGTTTTACAGTCCTTAACTCTGAATATTTAAATCAAATAGAGAATAAATTTTAAAAATCATATATTAAATGAGCAATCGTCTTATTCATTGATGTAGGTTACTTAACTCCAACTGAAATGCGAGAGTATAGTTTTGTGTTAAATAATTATACATTTCCTGTGTGACACTTTTTAAATAATGTGTTTGATTGTTTTTCTGTTTCTTGTCATTATTATCATCATATATAAGGTTTATGTGGACGTCTTTGAAGAGGAGAGATTTTAGTGATTTTGAAAAAAAAAAAGAAAAGAAAAGGAACAATATTTTTTTGAACAATGTTTATTCTTTTGATTATTATGTAGTTGGCTGTCTGATGAAACTAATTTGGTTTGTTTTGTTTTCCGGCATATCAACCTCAGTGGGTCATTTAATGCCAATAAAGTTTTGAAATAAATCAATTCTTAATGGATAATACAATTTTTTATAAATATATTTTTCTATTTAACCCATAGATGGGACCCTAACAGGTACTACCACTCCGGATCAGAGTGGACCAGGGAGCAATGGTGATGAAGGGGTGCTCCACATTCCCCAAACCTCCAAAACTGGAACCTCACCATCAGATAGAGTTTAACGTAATTCCCAGGACATGTAGACCCGCAGCCACAGCCTTCTAGCACCCATGTGATAAAAAGGGGTTGGGGCTTGCCATAAGGGCAATAGGATTGGGAAAATCATATAGGTGCTAGGGCTTGACGTGACCAGCCGATTGATCGGAGGGGGCCTCTCTGACCACCCGTCTAGCCCAAGATAGGGCCAAAGTGCTGATGATGAAACTAAGCTCATTTATTGAATTCTGGTCGAAATAAATTTATAATAGCCAAATGACGGATTATTAAGTTTTTCTTCCTTCTCTCGGGTCAGTTGGAGACGGCGATAGACATTAGTTAACAAGGATAATCTGACTGGTCTGTACTTTCACGGCCTTATATCAACAATGATGCACTTGTGGTGCAATGATAATTTGTAGGAAATGGACACGGTGACATGAGTTCAAATCCTGGACGAGGCTGTTTGCATTTCACATAGCACTAATACTCTTGGGAAATGTATGAATCCAACTATTCCCCCTTTAGCTATGGGTCGAATAGTAGGGCAGACTGGGCTCTTTAAACTTAGTATGACAACCGGTTTAGGAGAAGGAAAACTCAGAATTCAAACCTGTTAAACTCTGCTTAAGAAATTGACCTTGTGTCACATCCTGTTCGTGTGTGTCGTGTGTGATAATTATGTCTATCTAACAATGATGTATGTACTATGTATATGCATTCGTTCTTTCTTCTCGATTAAAGCAATCTGTATTATGGTATTTTGTTGATTTGAAACATATCTCTCTTTCCTTTTTCGCGTCGATACAAATGCTTTGTCGGTGTTTGTTGATATTTCTCTTCAAGTAACAATATTCAAAAAATAATCACCACAACTGAAGATGATCACGCAACCAAACGTTTCAGAAATGCGCTCGGACGTCATCTTCAGTACATAACTTTTTGGTCTTTATCAAAGTGACTCAAATTGTTTATCTTTCCCAAAAATGTGGCATCCAAACAAATAAAATAGAAGTACTCGTATCGGTAGTGATGTTCTTCTGTAAGTACCAACACATAAATACACCAGAGTGGGCCGGTCAGCAAATACTTATATTGATCAACTCTGTATGGATACCGGATGTCGTGAGGAGGAATTTATTTTCGAAAAGCGATGATCAAGAGAGAGAGAGAGAGAGAGAGAGAGAGAGAGAGAGAGAGAGAGAGAGAGAGAGAGAGAGAGAGAGAATCATGGGAATTCGTACCGTCAGCGCAATAAGATATATATATATATATATATATATATATATATATATATATATATATACCATGATAGGGGCAATTGTTATGAGACAGTAGCTGTCTTTCTTTTGATTAAGAAAAGCAAAACACTTTCATTATTCTAATTGAAACTTTTGTTTTCACATCTATAAGAATTGATAAAAATTCATATTTCTCTGGCTACCATAATTTTATGTTTCATACACCAGAAAAAGCCGCTCAGTGTATAACGGTTATCATCGTAGAAAATGGCCACAGTTACTGATGTCAAATTCTGGACAAGGCTGTTTGCATTTCATCTAGCACTAATATCCTTGTGGAATGTATACATTCAACTCAAGTTATGGGTAAATAGTATGGCAGACTGGGCTCTTTAACTTTGGTATGGCAACCGGTCTAGAAGAAGGAAAACTCTGAATTCAAACCTAATGAGCCCCGCTTAAGAAATTGAAATTGTGTTTCATCCAGCTCATGAGTTGGTAAATAGATACACCAGAAAAATAGACCACATGTTATTGAATCCATGGGTTCACATGTTGTTGTTTTGGGATGATAATATTCTGGTTTTTATTTCATATTCTTTTTTCTTCTTCTTAACACTATGACATTCTAAAATGTCAAGTGATTATTAAGAGAAAATTGACTGAAGATTAATATCTTCTGTTTAACTAAGAATCGGCATTTTAAAAGTCTTAGATATTTGATTTTATTTTCATAAAATACACAGAAGCAAAATACAGAAAAAAAAAATCAGTAATACATTCCATAGGAAAGGTTATTCTAATAAGAAATCTTACACAATTATTTTAAGGATAAAAATAGTTTTTTTTTATTTTCATGTAAATAGAACACTTACGTTCTCAGAGAATTCACTCTTGGATACGCCATAGCTGATTACTTACTTCAGTAAGTAAATAAAGGTATGAACAAAGAATAAATCGACAAAATTAACACACATACACACACACACGCATATTAATATATATATATATATATATATATATATATATATATACTGCATATTGACAATATAATTTAACAGACGAGTTGGAAAATGTACTATTATTCGAGGAGGAAATAAAATAAGATCGAATATGGAATCGAAAATACGTACACAATTACTTTTGCAGCGAAACAATTGATGTCAAAAGAATTCAATATAAATATATTTACGTATATACAGAAGCTTTACATTTTCATATATTTTCGTTTATCTATGTGTGTGTTATTATAACTATAATTATAATTGTTTTGTTTGTTTGTTTATTAACTATGGATTCCTAGGCAAATAGATCTGTATAAAATCGATCACTCTAGATCACGAAAATGTTTTTATTTTAAAGATATTAATGTTGGGATCAGGAGGGTCTAATGAAAACAAATAAAAATGGCATGAGAAGACACTCTCCCTCTAGCGTGTGGGTGGTCAGAAAGTTTTTGTAAAGGGGTACCTGAAAAACTTTAAGACTTAAAATTGATCACAAAGTCTAATTCATCCAAATAAGCAATAACTTAAAATCAAATTCAATTTGGTGGCATCTCTATTATTCCAAAAATTATTTAGTTTTGTTTTAAAACAGGATATAATCCAAATTTTATTATTTGGATTTTTCGGCCTGTTGTCCTCATCTTTAGTGTTATACACACAGCGTTTCGGCCGATGTGCTTTCCAGTTGGACACATTGCGCAACGGATATAAGAATTGAGTTAATACAGTTCTAATTGACACTCATCTGTAGTCTCAGGTTCAAGACTTACGATGGGTGATAATAACATAGAATAGTTAACTTAACTAAACACGTGAACCCGGTGATGGTTAGTGGAATGAGAACAGTTTATCCTGGGGGATTGAATAAAGGGTTCGTTCGAAGTTCGTTGAAGGCTCCCGATTATTCCCGAGTTCGACAAGAAGGTTCCTGAGTACGACTAGAAACACATGAAATAGGCCGGAGGACACATCGACCTAAACGCTGTGTGTATAACAATAAAGATGAGGACAACAGTCTGAAAAATCCAAATAATTCAAATCATCAAGTCTCATCTCATGAATGATCAAATGATCCAACTTTATTTGAAATTTTCTTTGCTAATTTTATTTCCGTTTAATTGTCATAGAACATTAATGTGACTTTGTTTGTATATGATCTTTTGTAAAGACTATTTTACTAAATGATATCAAGAAATGTTATAGATTTTATGTTTCGTTTACATTTTGTATTTGTATTACAATGTCCAAATGAATCCATTTTTTCTTCTTTATTTGTTGGTGTTGGATTAGGAACAATAATTGCTCGTGATTATTTTCTCATTGTTTAGAGATCGTAAACTGTTAGTAAATTGTAAATATGAAAAAACTTTGTTTATTGTTTTAGTTTAGATTTTTGCTAACATTAAACTAGAGTTTGTATGCGTTTTTTTTTTCATAAATGCCGAATAGGTATTTAACCTATTGCTATGGATAGGATGTGACACAGGGTTGCGAGTATGAGGCATCCAGCGAACATCAAATTCATTAGTAAAAGGTCTTAAATGCCAAATATAGAAAATATATCAACAAATAATCTATAGGTTGGTCTGAAAGTCTTGTCACTCTCTACATCTTTTATTTTTTAATTTTTCAAAGAGGTAAAACAATTACTTAATACAACCAAAATTCTAGAAAAGAATTTGGTTTTTAAAGATATCTTTATAAAATTACAAATTATATTGTATTATTACTTAACTTATATCTTATAATGGAGGTTTGGTGTTTGTAACTGAAACTAAGTCACTGCCTACGTCAAAGTGCCCTCATAAATTGCTTAAGTTTATCAAGTTTATCAATTACCTAAAAAGATGTTTGGAAATTGTTATTTCTAGTATTGTCAATTATGGTAATAAATATGAGTCTTTTAAAAAGATTCTATTATCATTCTCATTGGCACTGACATTGTAGCAAATACTCTAAATTTGTAATAATCTAAATGTATTATTTCCATTGTTTGATGCTGTTATGTTCCTATAAGAAAATAATTCTAAAGAAATGACGATTAATTGTTGAAAAATGATTTACTGAATAAAAATGACCGTTTTAAGTCATTCTCTTAAGTGCACTTGGATAAAATCAGCAAAATTTATTTTGGTTGAAGTTCAAAAGGAGAGCAAGAAAGGAGACATTTTGTCTTTTTGCAATATGTATAAGAGGATTTATTATGTATATGTGTCGATATCAATGAATCTCTTTTATTTTCACCTGGAAGTGAAGGAACAATTTTTAGTCTTACATCTGAATTTTTCAACGAGAAATTTTTATTTTATACCACTGCATAAAAACTGTAACACCAAACATTAGCCTTAAAGAAAATACGAATCAAAACTATTATCATTATTATTATTATTATTAATAATAATAATAATAATAATAATAATAATAATAATAATAATGATAATAATAATGTCCCTCATACTAGTGTGGAGGTGCGAGTGATGGAATGGTTGCCGCAAAAATGCAACGTGCCTAGATCAAACTCTGACTGAGATTTTATCCATCCAGTCCGTACCAATACCTTTGGGAAAGGCATGAATCCATTTCTTCCTTTGGCCCAGGAATAAAATACCAGGGCATCGCTTGAATCTTTTTTCCGTGCAGCTTTCCCTATTTTCCATATACCAATGATATAAAACGGACTAATTATCATTATGCTCTGGATTATGATTTTTTTATAAATCGAAATATTGTCAATGTCAGCAATGAAAAAAGATATACAAATATATTCATTTTAACAACAAAGTGTATTTTTCATACCCTTTATCTCTATCTATATATATATATATATATATATATATATATATATATTATATATATATATATATTATATATATATATATAACATAAAGAGAAAGATTGAAAATTAGAGTAGAGAATTTGTTTAAAAGTTTAAATTTTAGCTTCAGCCAATTAATGGCGTCTGTCAATCAGGTTAAATTAATTAGGTTTCATCTGACCAAATGCAACGTGAGTTTGAATTTCACTGATAGTTTCTCGTTTAATATTTTCGATCCGCGCCCTTCCTCCTTTTTGTGAAGAGTGACGGCCTGATTGAATTACGACAATTGAACATTCAAAATTAATTATATATACGAGTTTTGGTTGAAAAATTCATAGACTGAAAGTTTCATATCATGATGTCATATCTTCTGTTGATGACCTTTTGATCAATGGGTCCCAAGCTCTGCAACACCGATGGAAAAGGTGTGTGGACCGCAAGAAAGCTATATGGAAAAATAAAGCTCATTTGGTCACATATCATGAGAGCATCTTGGACAGCCTAAGGATTTTTTGAGCTGACCCTCGTATTTTCTGTCTATCCAACACCAATTTTCTCTTGTTGATTCTTAGATAATAAATTCTGCGGTATTCTGTTTTTGTCTTTATCTATGTTAATCTATTCACACATATCATTGTTCAAACGAATTTGCCATTACATCACTTCTTTCCCTTTGGAATTCTAAACAGCAATTTCGCGTAATAACGAAAAGAAGTAAAATTTAACGCCTAGTTTTTTTTTGTTCATTGAGTTAGAGGTTGTCTCAATTATTAGGTTTACAACTGTTATTATACACCAATAGTACCAGCAAACCTGTGAATATCTTCCGATTAAAAATACCATAGAAATTTCCCCAAATAATCTTGTACCACTCTGTACACACACACACACACACACACACACACACACACACACACACACACTCATTTATTCATATAGGTGGGATGAGTAAATTGTTGTCTAAATTACACAAAATCAAAATTATACAGAAATCTCACTTTATCATATATATTTACCAAAATTAAATGATAATATCTTGAAATAGTATAGATTAAATGTTTCAAAAAATCGCCATTGGCTTCAACTACGGCCTCTAGACGTTATTGTTATTTTCTTTAGTCTCCACATTCCGCCTCTATCCTGTAAGTTCATGCAGAATTTACTTGCATTTTCCCAAAGATTCAGTAAAATTGATGTAATCTTTTATTTAACTGCCTTATTGGTATATTTCTATTTTTTGTATCTTTTTGCTACTTCTACTTCTCTTCGTGTAACCCACGTCAGGTATGTTATTTATTTCTTAATCTATTTTTTAAATCTTTTTTGCTTTACAGGAATTAGAAAAGTTCTTAATATTGACAGTCAACGGTCTCTATATGAATATATGAACACGCACTTCCAGGCATATATATTGTATTTTATGCCGTCTGATTTTTAATTTAAGTGGATAATCACGAAGGAAAAAAGAAAAAAAAAAGAAAGGTAATAAAGAAAAGCTGAAAAACAAACAAACATTAAAGTCATTGCATGATATGTAACAATATTTGAAATAAAGTATTTCTGTATCATTAACAAAGAAACAAACCAAAAAGGGGTGTCCTGGATGTGGCAATTGATGTGGTGAGGCTCCAGTTCTGAAGCTCTACGGAGTGGAACATATTACTTCATTGTTATTAGTCCCAGTTAAAATTGTCCCTTTTAGTTATGATTCCTTTTTTTTCTTTTTTTCCTTCCATAACAGAATTGCATTTATGGCATAGTTCCATTTTTAGGGAATACTAAGGAACTAGCAGGACCTGTAGATAAACCATAGTATGCTATTTTGATTATTACAACATTTGACATGTTTAATTAACAGCTATTGCAATTAGTTCAATATGTAAAAAGTATAATAATTTTGATTTAAGAAAGCGATAATGCTAATCTGTTTCAATCGAATAAAATTAAAAGAAGAAAAAAAAGGAGAAAAAAATAGAGTGAAAGAGAGTTCTCTTTCACTCTATTTTTTTCTCCTTTTTTTTTTCTTCTTTTAATTTTATTCGATTGAAACAGATTAGCATTATCGCTTCTGCATGCTCATCTCCTCTCTCTATATCTCCCCAACTCTTTTTCTTTCTATATTTTTTCTGTGTAGCATGCACTTTTTCTTCCCTTTCTTTCTTTATAATAAAAACCACATAATCACAAAATAAAATATACTCGCGCGCACCTCCACACATATTTTCTAGTATAGTGTTGATTCAAATATCTATTTTTCTTCCTCTATCTCATTCTATGGAGATAGGAACACTTCCTCAGTAACATTATATACGTACACAGATATACGTACGCACTTTCAATAAAAATGGTAAAAGAAAGTCGATTCCAAGATTCTTCAAAATTTTATTAAGGGTTATTGAAATAATGTTTCATCGTGAAAAAAATGACACTCTACTTGCCGCGACAAAAAAATCACACTGACCGTAAAGTAGATGGGCGGGTAACAGAAAATATATTCGTCAAAAGGAATATTTAAATTGTTAACTAAATTAAATTCATTGAATTTTTTTTATTCAGATTTAAAATACCTGCGGCCATTTAACTAATTATCAAAATGTTTTAAAACAAACAATGTAAAAAATATTTCTTCTCACTCGATCATCATAAATATGCATCTTAAATATGTGTTTCACACGCACAAACACACACACACACACACACACACACACACACACACACACACACACACACATATAATATATATATATATATATATATGGATGTATATGTATATATATGAATGTATTGTCAGTTAATTAAACACTTAAGAGATAGAGATAAAATCAACTCACGAGCAGGTGCTCACTATCTAAGTTATAGAGCAAATATCGCTTTCAAATCGATTAGCACAAATTATATTTCTGATTAAAATTAAATGCATAATGGATTATGCATGATGGTTTTGAATTATATATATATATATGTATATATCTCTGTATCTATATATATGTGTGTGTGTAATTATATATATATATATATATATGTGTGTGTGTGTGTGTGTGTGTGCAAGTATATATATATATATGTTTATATACATATATATGAATATATATGCATGTATATATACATACATATAGCAATTTACGTATACATATATATGTATATATATATGTATGTGTATATACATATGTTCATCTGTATATATATATATGTATATATATACATGTATATGTATATTCATATATATTTATATAGATTTATATATATGTATATGTATATATATGTATGTATATCTATGTGTATATATATGCCTATATGCATATATATATATGTATATATGTACGTACGCCCAAAGAGCCTCAAGTCAATCACAGATATTGTATTCTGCAAACGCATCCAGATACCCAACTCTCTTTAAATGACTAAACTTCAAATGTGCTGAAAGGCTCCGTTCGTATCCCGGACGGATGACCCCTGAAGAAAGTAGAGTACACTAAATTTCACTCCAAGGAATGGGCGAAAGTATGAATTCATAATTATTTTACAAAAATGTCCGACCCCGGGAAAATAAAACGCTAAAATGAATGGGTAGGGCTGACTGGAGCTACACAGCACAGATTGATATGTGTGGGCGGAACAAAAGTAACTTTGGACTCTCACAGAAAGCACACCCACACCCACACAACACACACGCACACATACACTGCACACAGAGCAGACACACGTATAATGATATATTCTGTATATGTAAAGATATATGAATTTATAACAAATGTAACTGAGTAATGAATAAATGATGATCCGTGAAACATCCACAAGAAAATTTTGTAGCATTAATTAATATTTTAGAATATTTAGAATATTTACATTAAATAATAATAATAATAATAATAATAATAATAATAAGTCACCATTAGTTTATATAAACATATTTGCGTTTGCGCATGGATTTGTTGAAAGATGATTTTAATGTCCTTTTGTAATTAATAATCATAATGGGATCACCCAACAGGGAAGGAAATTACTTAGTAAAAATTGTCTACTAAATTTAAAATTCTTGGTTTATTTATCGTGTATATAAAATGAGTATCAAAATATTTCAAATGCAGTTACTATTATCTATATATATACACATATGAAAGTGTATGAAATGCAGCTAATTCAAAATTCATTTGCTAATTAAACTAGAAATGTATTCATATTTTCAAATTAATTTGAAATTATCATAATGAAATTTTCTACGATTAAATTATAAACTGAATATTTGAATTTTATATCAACCTAAAGAATAAATAAAATAACACAAGAACATTGTATAAGAAAATAACATAAAGGAATTGGATATATACACATAGACACATACACAGGCACACACACATATATATATATCTATACATATGTATATATAGGTATGTGTTTATATATATGCATATATATATATGCATATATATATATGTATGTGTGTGTGTGTGTGTGTGTGTGTGCGCGTGTGTGTGTGTATGTGTATGTGTGTGTATCTGTATTAATCCGTTTGTGTATAGTAGTGATATGCCACTGAATTTTTACTGAAGATCAAAGTTCGTGCTCGGCGACAAATTCACTGTTGTATCCGAGGGAGCTTCTAGCGCCACCACCACCATTAGTGCGTGTAATGGCGACTTCACATGAACTCCCATTGGGTGGTGAATACACCTCCACACTACTATCTCGTTTCTTAAGTTGTTTTTGACCACGCATGCGTCCACGGATCGACATCATGACAACAACTTCCGACTGCGACAAGAAAAGAGATGATGTTCGAGAACTTCGCCGGCGTATATTGTTCTTCATACTTTGGTTTTCCAGGAAACGTCGCCATTTTTTGGTGATTACCGACCGAACCTGAAAAACAAAAATGAGACAAAAAATTATTGCGAAATATCCATTTTATATTAAAAGAAAATACTCCAATTCAAGTAACTCGATTTTCATAATACTTTCTCTTCAATAATGAAGGGATCTTACGTTGTTTTTATATGAAGAGGGATAGAATATAGAAGATAACCAGTCATTAATTTCTTGTCCATCCTTGTAACAAGTTGACATGCATGTCTCAGAGTTTGGTAAACGAGCATTTCTTTTAGGATTTGAAATTATAGCTTTTGTACAAAAATAATTGTCTCCCCTGGGGTTGTAGGTGCTGCTTATCACGTCACATGTCCGTTGGTCAAGTGGCAATTTAACCCTTTGAGCCTTTCTCTTTTAACCACCTTTGAATGGATACAACCTATCTGTTTTCAGTTTTTCAGTGAACATTTTATCCCAGATCTGTTCATAGAACAGTATCTATTCGCATCCCAAGAACAATCATGGAACATACTGTACGTATTTATTAAACCTTTTTAGTTATTGCACTCTGTTTTGTTCTTGGAACATATAGTGCATTTTATAGTTTGTATTCAGTTTCTGTCTTTACGTGGATGTCAATTAAACAATGTACATTTTCTAATGTGAGTTTATTGTCTTTCCTTACCGAATATTCATTGCTAGGTTATCTACGGATGCCCTCATGCGTTATAAGGACTTAGCGTTGGTTTCGAAGATACACCCACCCTATTTCTCTGGATCTTTAGATGAGGTCTGATGATTAGTATTATTTGTATTATTCGGAGTATTGTATAATCATAATCATAACAATAAAGATGAGGACAATAGTCCGAATAATAGAAATAATACTAAACATCCACACTAATTTTTATAGTTTGATTCATCCACTGAATAATTAGCGACTTTATTTGTACACAATTCGTTATATAGATTTAATATAAGCAAATATAAACTTCTCTTTCGTGTTTACAAATAACACAACATTAAGGATAAAAAGGTGGAATTTATGCAAAGGTAAATTTTATGCTACAATATAAGTTACTTAAGAACATTGTGACCCGGAAAACAGTATTTAGCAATTGAAATGATTACATAATGTGTTAGCCACATTCAGACATCCATTCTTTTGTATAGTGTTAGCTATGAAGGACGCATGTTGTTGCAAATCATTTCGCGCAGAAATCTTGCAAACGTGTGCGAGACGATATTAATAAGACATTTCCCGCGTTCACTTTTCCAACGAAAAGACAATATGGCCGCGTTTGATTGATGCATTTTGGGAGATTAAGAATGTGTAGGATCAAATAAAATCAATCCAGTTATCTTTGTTCGCCACCAAAGTTCTTGATGATATATCATAGCATTTAACTCACTCACAAAGAAAACTACTAAGAAAGCTATCATAAATTGTGTATATTGTCATCTGGTCTGTTAATCAAAAAAAGTTTTCATCGTTGAATTAACAGTTCCTTTTGAGGAAAATCTTGACTGGGCACATCAACGTAAGTTGGAAAAATATGAAGATTTACGAAAATAATGCATCAGAAACGAATGGATAACGGATGTATTTCCTATCGAAGTCGGATGCCGGGGATTTATTACCAACTCAACATTGGCATTTTTGTCTAAACTTGGACTTTCGCCACCAGACAAGAGGAAATACATAAACAAAATCCAGGATAAACCTCTAACCGCATCAGCGTGGATATGGAAATCCTACAATGTGACATCAAACCGACAAAGTCTGGTGGTATCGTGAGACATTGCTAGGGCGCTCTGGGTTAGTGGTAATGATGCCTCGGCCCCGAAACCATGCCTGAACCCAGAGCCATCAACTGATGAAGGCTTTGTTGGTTGCAATGATACTGTGTTAATAGCAATCATTGTATGAAGATTATTATATAGATCATTTTTACAATTAAACTTATTTAAATACAAATCTTCATAAAGATGTCTGCATTTCTTTTGAAAAACTCTCGAGATATTTTTAATATACATTTATTTACTAGAACTAAGAATACATTCAAGTAAATTTATTTTATATCAGTGTTACAAGTGGGTGATAATAGAATATCTTTTGTCAAATTGATATAAAATATTTTTGAAGAGAGATGATTAGTATTATTTGTATTATTCTACCATTATTACTACCATCTTGAATGTTTAATTAGAAAAGAGAAAACCACTAGGTTTCAGGACTACGAAATTACACTCCACTTGGATACGTAAAATTAATAAGTTCAGGCATACAACGGCTGAAAAAATCAGTAACACAATAAGAAGAATATAATTACGTGTTTGAGACGCCCTTAAACACCAAAGATGAAGATGTATGCAAAGAGAAATACAAAAACAAAAAAACAAAAACACATCAACGAAAGACAGGAACTGTATAATGTAAAAAATAGATGTTACAAGATAGATTTCTGTTCAGTGTTGGCATAACAACCGTGGCAATTTGAAAATGTACTAGAAATGTTGCCTGTGAAGTAGTTTGAACAATAATCATAATCATAATCATTTGATAGAAAGTATCAAAGAATGCCTCATGTTATAGATGGTACAAATCTCAACATAAATAAGGAAATGTATTATGAAAGCAATGATAATTTTTAAAGAGAGTAGTACGTTACTGAAGTCAAAAAGATGTATCTTACATTCCATCAATCTATTTAAATCTCTCAATCTTCACACACACACACACACACACACACACAGACACACACACACACACACACACACATATATATATATATATATATATATATATATATACTATTATAGTTATGATTAGAACTTAATGATAAAAGCAAAAAAATATTTGCATGAAAAAGGAAGACCAATATTAGAATATATTACAATAAAGCAAATGGGAATTTTGAAAGTTGAACAACCTGCAAGTCACTCGGTGGAGTAAAAAGGTATCTTACAGTTCATCTGATTCTCTTTCTCTCTCTCTTTCTCTCTCTCTCTCTGAGAATAAATTAAAATTTAACGCTAAAAGAGTTTTTATTCCGTAAAATCGTCACAGTGCTCGATGCACAAAAATGCAGAGCAACAGCACAGTATATTTTAAGTGGAAAAATAAGATATGACAGGATATAAATTCCCGACTTAGAGTTTCATGCTTCCGATATTCAGGTGTGCTAGTAATCAACACAACTAACTTTCATTTATTTGTTCATACATGTTGAATACTAGATCCAATGGCGATCGAAAGCATGAGATTTATCCTGTTTTATATCTTATCTCTTACATTTCATCTCTCTCTCTCTCTATATATATATATGTATGTCTATATATATATATATATATATATCTATATATATATATATATATATATATATGTATATATATATATATATATATATATATATATATATATGTATGTCTATATATATATATGTATATATGTCTATATATATATATATATATATGTGTATGTCTATATATATATATATATATATGTATATATATGTCTATATATATATATATGTATATATATATATATATATATGTCTATATATATATATATATGTATGTCTATATATATATATATATGTATATATATATATATATATATATATATGTATGTCTATATATATATATATATATATGTATGTCTATATGTCTATATATATATATATATATATATATATATATATATATATATATATATATATATATATATGTGTTGTACCGGCCGTTCCTACAGTGGAGAATATACACCGGTTCTCATTATAAATAATGAGACACTGAGTGAAAAGGTTGTACTGTTACCGCACTGTTACTGTTTAGCGGCAAGCTAGCCGTTCTTGTACCTTATTGTAAATACACTTGTCTCTTTTTACCCTACCTCGACTTGACTTCTTTTTTTACTGTTGAACTAACATTACAACAATATACATTTCATGTATATATATATATATATATATGGTAAAGAAAAAAGATTAAAAATTGGCCATTTTGCGGTTGTAGATTTATTTCTACCCACAGGTATCTGTGTATACCTATGAGTTTCGTCAGACCGCTAACTTTATTGAAAATGGAAAAATAGAAATTCATGAGACTTTATATTTACATTTATTCTGGGGAATTCTGAAAAAGTTCTTCTTTTCGTGTCGGGGGGTGGCGTTTATGACCAGGAATGAATTAAGCAGGTGGCTGTGGTGGTGGTCAGTCTGGATGATTTTGTCCACTCAATGAATTTTTTATTTACCACAACCACCATAAAATCCTATGAATTTCTGTTTACTATTTTCAATAAAGTTAGCAGTCTGACGAAACATAAGTATACATAGATACCTGTGGGCAGAAATAGATCTATAACCGCAAAATAGCCAACTTTTAAGCCCTTTTCTTTATCAATTATATTGGTCTGTTAAATAATGTTGAATATCGAGCTCTTGACTTGAACCAGAACAACTCTAACATTCCGTATATATATATTTGGGAATAAAAGGCCTTAAATACCTTGGGTATCGTGATTATGGACCATTTCCACTCGTGAGTATGCCCACGAGCTTCTTCAGACCACTGATATCTTTTATTTAGACAGGCACATGGCCAAACTCATCTTATATTCATACACCCCCCCCGCCTTCAGGAGTGATCATATTGCATTTTTTATTTTCAAGTGTCTTTTTATTGGTGGAAATTTATTTATTTTTTCCCCCTAATCCTTTGCATGGTTGGCGGTGTTTTTATGTGTCTTGCTCTGTTTACAATAATTAAACATTGAGCTCTCATACGGAACCTGAACTCTACAACAAATACTGGTAAAGAATTAGGACCTGCCTAGAATCACCTTTTACCAAGAAACTGGGTACCGCACCATAATATATATATATATATATATATATATATATATATATATATATATATATATATATATATGTGTGTGTGTGTTGTGTGTGTGTGTGTGTTTATTGATTTCAATATATCCGAAGAAATTTGTCTACACTGATAATCCGTTTTGCTAGTTATTTTAGGTTTTGCTCTTTTTATTTTCATAATCGTAGTTTCGTGTTAAATAACCGCAAGATCAGTTCGACAAAAATTGCCATCACCAAGAAATTCCTTTGATAATGAAAAAAGAAAGAACAATTTTTGTCGTTGACAATTGATAGACACTTTAACGTTTTTAAGCCTCCGTGAACGTGTTTATGCCATCGAGTGGAAAGAAAAAAGAATAATATTTGTCATAAAGCATTTTGCGAAGTTACTAAAAATGAAAGAGAGGCTGACATTTCGACATTGATTCTTATGGCAATGAAAAGACTTAAGTAATAATTCTTGGTTGGTTGGTTGGTTGGTTGGTTTTAACCGTATGTTAATCCTTGGGTTATTTTATGCCGAAGACGTTTTATTCATTCTTGTTGGGTATTCAATTTATTTTTTAAACTCAATTTTTTAAACATTTTTAAACCAATTTTTTTATTTATTTAACCAATATATGGGACCCTATAAGGTACTGCGATTTCGGGTCAGAGTAGACCTGTTGATGAAGGGATACTCCGAATTTCTCAGAGCTCCAGAATTAGAACTTCACCACTAGATGCAGTTTAATGTCATACCCAGTACACTAAGACCATCAGCCACCGACTTCTAGCACATATGTGATGAGAAGGGCTGGGGTTGCCATACGGGCAATAGGTTCGAGACAATCATATAGGTACTAGAGTTTGACGTGACCAGCTGATTGATCGGAGAGGGCCTCTCCGATATCCTTTCTAGTAAAGGGAAAAGTGGAGTGTTGCATGTCATTAACTGCTCAGCCACCAGAATCCCGTCTTTAAGCATCATGGATCGCCAACAACTGTCAAACGGTTGTCCCATTGGTATGTGGAGGATCTTACTCCTCTGCAAATGTGCAGCAGACATGATATGTAATAATTCTTCTGTGTAGGTTAAGTTATGTGAAGTTAGTATTATAATTATACATTTCAAAGACAATGAACTTGAAAAGATATTGCTTATAATTCTGGTAATAATGACTTTTATTATTCATTGATTAATCGGGTGGATTAGATGTATAAGTATTTTTCTAGCCTTCCACCAGGCTGAATTGACACAAGGTCGTTTTAACACGGGGAGCCACACAGAAACAGAAGCTCATGCAGTGGCGAGTGCAAAAAGTGCGTGATTCCTTCAGCATTCCCTTGTGGGGGTGCCTCAGGCACCGGGCAATAAACCCGACCATGACACTTTTAAACTAGGGAGCAGATGCTGTCCGTGAGAACGGCTCCTTGTAATTACGCGATTTATTTACACCAACACCTACCAGTCGAGTGTCCAAAGCCCCGGGATACCAGGTAAATATTGGCTTGATGAGTATGTAACAGACGGTATTATTAAAACAATATTTGTGCAAAAATAGGATCACAAGCCGACTGAATTTGAATTCATAGGATTTACTTTTTCTGAACAATAGGAATCTTGGCAACGAACGTTAAACCCAATTCGAACAAAAAGGTAACTAAGTTAAAAATAAACGAGAATCAAATCGTCTACAAATGTGGAATTATGTTATCAATAATTTCCAGTCAATAAAATTCCGGATAACAAATACATCAATATTTTTTTATCCAATCAGAATATTCATTCACAAATTATTCTCAATCAGCTTTAGGATCCATTCGATCCGGTGAATTCTTATAAATAGGTGCAATCAATTTCAACATTGCGTAATCGATTTCGTCTCCTTTCAGATCTTAACGGTGAGTAAATCGATTTACTTTCACTTTCGTCCTTTTTTATTTATTATGTTAAAACACGTGGTGAGAAGAAATGAACATTTAGATGAAAACAAAATAGTTTCTTTATAACTTTTCAACAAAAATGATTAAGGGATGAATTTTATGTATTTGTCTGCTTTCAAGGAATTTACTAAATTAATTTCATAATCAACATCTGCTATTTACGCTCGTGTGGTAACGGTTATCGTTATAGAAAATAGACTGGGTGACACCGAGTTCAAATCCTAGATTACGTTTTTTTTACTTTGTAATTCAGGCTTATACCCTGAGGAAAGGTATGCATGCATCTCTTTTTTCCCGTATCTAGCTATGGGTAAATAGTAGGGTAGACTGGGTTCTTTAGGCTTGATATGGCAACCAGTCTAGGAGAAAGAAAACTGATTTAAAACTAGCTGTACTCCGCTTAAAAATTAACCTTGTGTCGCATCCCTCTTGTAGCGGAGGGGTTGGGTAAATACACACTATCTTTCTTTCTTTCTCACAAAAGTATGTATATATATATATATATATATATATATATATATATATTAGTTATTGTGGAATATCATTTAGGTTTTCGTGTATGCTTCTTAGTTATTTAGTTAAAAATTAATGGTAAAATGAATGAATGGATGAAATAAAAATGAATGAAATGATGGGGATAAATGAAAAATTCTTTCCAAGGGACCCCTCTCAAAAGTATTAAAACACTTTTTGAGAGTGGGATCCCTGATAGAAAGTTTTTCTCATCTATTATTAGACTCCTTTGAAGCATCAAGTTAATATAATTATTCTATAAGTTATTATAGAAGATAAAATCCGTCTCTTACCTTTTGTAATATGTGTTAAGAATGGGTTTGAATTTATATATATATATATATATATATATATATATATATATATATAATCTTGTCTGGTTAACTTCCGGTGAATATTGCTACACTGTAACTATCTTGAATTCAAAATAAAAACGGTCAAATAGAAGAATTTATTTACTTAGCTTTTTTTCGTTGTAAAATCAAATAAAATATATTAAATTAATTAGATAGATCAGTAAATAAATAAAAAAAGATTATCTTTAATTATATATTAGAAAGATTGATGAATAATTTTAGAAAACTATATTTTATGAGTATTTTAAATTTCAAATAGATTAAATATTATAAATTAAATATTCAAATTACAAAAGACAAAGTATTATTTTTGCTTATATTAAGAGCTAAATCAATTTCTTAAGCGGAGTTTGAAATAAGAGTTTTCCTTCTAGACTCGTCGCATTTAAAGCAACCAGTGATGGTTAAAGAGTCCAGTCTACCCTACTATTTACCCAGAGATGGAGGGAGAATAGTTGAATTTATAACCTCTTCCAAAGATTTAGCCTTATGTGAAATGTAAACACCATCGTCCAGGATTTAAACTTGTCTCGTTGTAAACATTTCGAACGACAACAATTATTACATCATCTATCTATATTTACGCACACATAGTATTGAGTGAATTTGTTTGCCAGAAACAGAAATTAAACATTTACAACACTTTTCCACCTTTTCTTGTTTACACTGAAAATATTCTGAAAATGCCTTTTGAATGTTAATTTCAACCAACGTAATTTCATTTTTGAAATAAATTAATTTATTTAATCACAGCCTTTATATTTCATTTTCTCAGTGAATTGGCATTTTGAACAAATTGATGGAAATAATTTCTTAGCAAGTTTGATACAAGGCCATCGGTGAAATGTTCAACGTCAGGCGAAAATATATTCCCCAAATATCTCTATTGGAAATCTGAACTTGAACACGTTACCACGAGATAGCTCGAGAATTAATTATAATCGCAGTTTCAGTCGAAAAAAAAAAGGTTGATTAATGTATCAAATATTTCATTTTCATTTTCATTAACTTAAAAATACTATTGCAGCTTTATAATTCATTTTGTTTAAAATCAGTGCCGTTTTTGATCATTTATTTTTTCTATTTGAACAAAAAAAACCCACAAAAATAAATGTCAACCCTGTTTGAGCAAATTTCCAATTAAGTCGTTTATGAATTACACGATAAAAACTGAGATAGTCCAATCAGCGAGATATAAATTTTCAGATTAAGATTTGATGATGTGGTCGATCACAATGACGCAATTTCCGGTATAATAACATTTTCTTCCGGTTTGAAAAGTGTTTATCATTTGTTAGTCGGGAACATTTGATTTTTCAAATGAACGGTTCTTTCCATCTGATCTTGCTATCATTTTAATATGAATGAGTGTTTGACAATAAAAATTGAGTCATCGTAGAAAATATTATAGTGTTGCAATAGCAGTAGAAAAAGTTATCTGTTTCCTGTAATACTAGCGCACGCCTACGAGTGTGTGTGTGTGTGTGTGTGTGTAAAGAAAAATGAAAAATGATGAGTTATGGGCGTGTGACATAATCATCAAGCCAGGCAAAAAACATCCTGCAAGACACAATGCCAGGAGGAAGACGAAAGGCAGACAGAAAAAGAGGTGGGAAGATAACATCCGGGAATGGATTGGCCTGTCTTTTGCCAAGTCGTTGCAAGAGACCGAGAGATGGCTGGTGATTGTCAGAGTCATCAGTGGTGCCTCAACAACCACCCAATATTCGATACAAAACAAAAGAATCTATAATAATCTGTTAAGGTAGTTGTACAATCATTAATATTAAATCGAGACTAAATTGATTTAGATTCTTTTGTTCGTTTAAATTAATAGATTTGATGAAAGTTAAAGACGAACATTTTCAAATGAAAAATAAAATATAAAGAAGACAATTATAAACAAATTTAGTTTGGAAACATAAGCTTATTGCAAAACCATTACAAAAACAAGATTTGACATTAAATAACCACCCTGTCGGCTGGGGCGTTAGAATGCACCGACTGCACCTCTGCAGAGGGGTAAGACTCCCCCAATGGGGCCACCTGTTGGCCGTGGGTGGCGACCCGTGATGCTTAAGAATAGGGCCCAGGTGGATGAGCAGTTCATGACATGCAATACTCCACTTTGGCCCTATCTTGGGCTAGACGGCCGGTCGGAGAGGCCCCCTCCGATCAATCGGCTGGTCACGTCAAGCCCTAGCACCTATATGATTTTCCCAACCCTATTGCCCTTATGGCAAGCCCCAGCCCTTTTTATCATATGGGTGCTAGAAGGCAGTGGCTGCGGGTCTACATGTCCTGGGAATGACGTTAAACTCTATCTGATGGTGAGGTTCCAGTTTTGGAGGTTTGGGGAATGTGGAGCACCCCTTCATCACCATTGCTCCCTGGTCCACTCTGACCCGGAGTAGTAGTACCTGTTAGGGTCCCATCTATGGGTTAAATAGAAAAACATAGAGTTTATAAACAAAATTGAATTATCCATTAGGAATTGATTTATTTCAAAACTTTATTGGCATTAAATGACCCACTGAGGTTGATATGCCGTAAAACAAACCAAACCAAACCAAACTAAACATTAAATATAAGAGTTGATATGACTTTAACCAAAATAACTAAGCAATCATTACAAAAAGACAAAAGAGATGTTCCATTGGCAAAGAAAAAGAATAACCTTTGTCAGATATACGTTATATACTGTTAAAGGCTGGCTTGTTGTCGAGTGAATGGATGGGGGTAAAAGTGTTCCGATGCTGGCCAAGATGAGGCGAGAAGGAAATATCAAAGAATTTCATTCCAGCAATTGGCTTGATAGATATTATTTTAGTGAGAGTTAAGTCCCACTTTACTAATAGACTGGATTTTAAGATTGTTTATTATTTTTGTAGTGTTTTCATATGCCGAGAGGTTAGAGAATCGCCTTCATTGTCCGTTTCTATTTACATTGTGGTAGAGTTGTTTCTTCAGATATATTTTTGCTTACAGTTATGTGATATCAAGTAATGCTATATAACACAAATAATTTCCTCACAATAGTATGGTTTCCAGTAAATCTATTAATAATGGAGATTCGCTTCCGGTTTTCGTCTGTAAACAAAATTACGTCACTGCTTACGTCACATTACCCAAAATCGTCATAACAGAATAAATACACTCAAAATTTGAACATGCAACATTTAGACAGTCCTCATTGTTTTTTAAAACAAGTTTTAATAAATACATGACTGGTATTATACATCTATATATAGTTTGTTTAATTTTAATACATATTTAAAGTTTACATTTCAAATTGTTTTATTTTTTAATCCTTTAATGAATTTGGTGATTTTACTTACTTAGGGTACAAACTCGCTGACATTGAATTTTTTACTCCCGCCCTTCAGACAAAATGTTTTAAAAATCTATTTTTACATCGCCCGGAGGTCATTTTTTATTTTGTACTAGTAATAACAATAACTCTTAGTAAACAATTAGACCTTCAGGTAACTACAAATAACTTACAGTTATATGGTATCAGTATTTTATCTAATACTAATAATCTTGAAGTAGTTCTTTTTTATCCATACATAGGATCCTAACAGATCAGCGTGGACCTGGGAGTAATGGTAATGAATAAGTATTCAACACTTCCAAATCTCTACAACAGGAGCCTCACCATCAGATACAGCTTAGTGCCATATTCAGGACACCACTTTTGGAGGAGGTCTTACTCATCTGCAAAGAATACAGTCAGCGTACACAGCGTAGACAGGGCAGGTAAATTAATTAGTGTGTATGTATTTATGTATGTATAAGTGCGTGTGTGTATTGTTTGTATGTCTATTATATATATATATATGTATACTTTGTTAGTATGATGTTAAACATCGCATCGATAAATACATTACTGTATTCGACATTTTTGTTCAATATTTTATTGTAAGTACCAGTGAGATTAATAATGCAAAGATCTTGAAGCAATTATGGACATTTATGTTGCATAGAAATCTATACAACACAGATAAAACGGAAATAATTGGTACGAATAGGTTTTAATGATCCTAATGATATATAATCGTATACTATACACTATAAAGTAAGCAACAAATCGACTGAAATCACGCATTGATTATTTAATTGGTTTAAATGTCATTTAATATAAAACAACAACAACAAATTCCTTTATACATTTTTTTAGGATTAGAAAAATACAATTAGGGTTGGTTATTTTATATCAAAGACGTTTTTGTTTTATCCATTTATGTTGGACATTCAATTTTTAAAAAACTGTTGTGGGGTTTTAAGGGGTCAAATAAGAACAAAACGACGGGTAACAAATGTAGGAAAATGTATTAACAAAAGAGTAGACAATTACAGTACAGAGAAGTGAGAATTACGTCCGACAATAGAGTTATGAGCTGACTCGCATTGGCTTACTCTACAAGCCATAATTGTCCCTGTTACTTATAGTAACCGTCGGTGGATTTCATTAGTCTATAGGGTATATCATCTATAGCAAAAACTCATTTCTTAATCTATTTAATCC
The DNA here is from genome assembly GCA_023376005.1 of Doryteuthis pealeii. Taxonomy (NCBI): domain Eukaryota; kingdom Metazoa; phylum Mollusca; class Cephalopoda; order Myopsida; family Loliginidae; genus Doryteuthis; species Doryteuthis pealeii. The sequence continues at coordinate 105,219,031 of CM042152.1, forward strand.
ATGGATGGGGCCCTAACTACCACCCCAGGTGACAATGGACCTCGGAGTAATAGCAATGAAGGAGTACTTCAAACTTCTCAAAGCTCCAGAATATATATATATATATATATATATATATATATACATAAGTAAAGAAATAACAAAAGACTTAGAGATTTAGCATTATAGTCTATTTCAGGGAGCTTAGACAAAGTGTCTAACTCTCCCGACTCATCAGATGCGAATCTGATGAGTCGGGAGAGTTAGACACTCCCTGAAATAGACTATAAAGCTAAATCTCTAAGTCTTTTGTTATTTCTTTACTTATATATTTGCTCTGTGACTCTAACATTAAGAGCACACATTGAGCTCTCAAAATGCGACAGGTTTTTTAAATAAAACTCTTGTGTCGTAAGGGAGATTTATTCTCTGGAATTTTGGATTATATATATATATATATATATATATATATATATATATATATATATATATTGATGAGACGTGAAACGTTGAAACACGGTGTCTGTACATGACTTACTATATGCGACTTTAATTGACTTTCAACACCAGCGTAATAAAGCAACGATCGTCTGTTGTTCACAAATTTGATCTCTCTGGTGATCGTAAAAGATATACACCGGTGTATATATTTATCAGTTAAAACACCGCTCCTTGATGGCAACGGCGGAGAGGTTAAGGAACCGGGCTGATGAAAAGTCAGTCGGCTTTCGTTACTGGTCAGAAGTAGTTGCTGTGTCTAGCTACACTGATGAGACGTGAAACGTCAAAACACGGTGCCTATATATATATATATATATATATATATATATATATATTGGTTTAGAGGTTGATTTTGAAGGCTATCACAATGCAGGTGTAAAGAAAAAATAATAAGGTAACAATGGTGTTGTGTGTTAACCTGTAATTTATTCTTGATATTTCGAGATAAAATCTCTTTTTCAGAAGAACACTGGAACTGAAGTCGTTGTCGTCGTGTTATGGCATTTCTCTCTCTCTCTCTCTCTATATATATATATATATATATATGAGGAAGAATGAATAAAGAAAAGAATATTGTGTGATTCATTTCCAATTTCCATTTTTACATATATATATATATATATATATATATATATATATATATATACCATAGTAATTAGTTTAAGGATACACGTATATAATTTTAGAAACTGAGACTATATTGTGTTAACCACGAGCAGATTGAAGGATATTTTATTATTTTTCTAGTGAATATTTTTGCGTACATGATTAATGTGACCACATTATAAATGACCACATCACCAATGAGGAGGTCAGAAAAAGAATAACTGCAACCGTTGGGTCATATGACAGCTGGCATAACATTTCGAAAAAAAAAAGAAAAAAAGAACATGATGTAGTCTGGACACGTGACCAGATCGTTAGGCCAGGCAAAAACCATTCCTGCAAGGCACAGTGCCGGGAGGAAGACAAAGAGGCAGACAGACAGAAGAGGTCGGAAGATAACATCCGGGGAATGGACAGGCCTGGCTTTTGCCGAGTCGCCGAGTGCAGTTCACGACCGAGATATATGGCTGGTGATAGTCAGTCATCGGTAGTGACTCTACAACTCTACCTGGGGTTACGAGACTGATGATGATAATGATGATGATGACCAGTGTTTTGTCATTTCTATCAGACATCCGTACAAGCAAATAAAAGTAAAAGAAAGCTTATATTTAGAATAACGACAATTTAAAATGTGACATTAAATGTTTGTAGCATGTGGTGCAGTGGTTCGCATTGTAGGAAATGGAGAAGGCGAAAAGAGTTCAAATCTTGGACGAGACCATGTGCAATTCACATAGCGCTAATACCCTTGCGAAAAGTATGCAGTTATATATTCTCCCTCCAGCTATGGGTAAGTAGTAGGACAGACTGGGTGTTTTAGCCTTCGTTAGGTGAATAGTCTAGGAGAAGGAAAAATCTGGATTCAAAACTGTTAAACTCCGCTTAATGCTTAAGAAATTGACCTTGTGTCACGGCTTAAATCTATGCGGTAAAGTGGGGAGCTGATTGTAATTATAGCACTCCGCCTCAGACGCTAAAAGAATCTCCCTTGTCTGGCACTAGCAAAAAGGGGATAGATTCCCTCGCAGTCAAGCTGATACCGACAATAGGCCACTCCACCGTCTTGACATTTTCTTTATTGTGGTGATCAGTTACGTTTATGAATTTATTGTGATGTATGTTACTTTCGATCTTTTACTATGAGTACTCGATAGAGTTGATGTCTTACAATTGGGCTAACTATTACGACACCTGAAGGTTTTTTAGACCATATAACCTAAAGGCAACCCTATTGCTTTGCTGATTCATAAGTACATTTTTTCATTTACACCGTCAACATCCGGTTGTTTGTTAGGGGTTAGTTTTATAATTAAAAAAAAATCTAAAAATCGTATGTTAACAAACAACCGGATGTTGACGATGTAAATGAAAAAATGTACTTATGAATCAGCAAAGCAAAAGTGGTGCCTAAAGGTCATATGGTCCGTTTTTTTGTTTATGTACATTGTCGGATCTGATTAGTTTGACGATGTGTTTTGTGTTATCATGGTAAAATGTATGATTAATCACACTGATTTGGAACACATGGAAGTATAATCTTATATATTATTTATAGATAACATTTACTAACCATAATTTTCGTTCGGTCGGCGTCACTTAAAATACATTATATCCTCTGCAGGAGTAAGACCCCCTTCCGCAAAAAAGGTGTCTGGTATATCACAGAAAACTGCATCTGATGATGAGGTTCCTGTTTTGCAAATATGGGTAGTGTAAAGTACCACTTCATTTCCATTACTCCCAGGTCCACTCTGAACCGGAGTGATAGCACTTGTTAGGGTCCCATTTACCGATCAAATAGATCTTTTTAAAAATGATACGTATTCGATAGAACCATGAGATCCATGCAAATCGTTCATATACTTTTATCTTAAAAAAAAAAAAAAACTAAAGAAAAAATATTGTATATACGGTGACGTATTTGCCGATATTAATGTAATGTATAAAAAAAGGGGAAACATGGTTATCTACCAAGACCTGACTAGTGAGATAAGGGGAATATGCAGTCTCTCAACAGAAGTTATATTTGTAGCTTCTTGTATGTTGGATACCGTGACTAATAAATTAGAGCATTTCATGAAAGACATCGGCGTAAATACCCCGGCATTAATATAGAAATCTGTAGGGCAACAACCATGAGAAAATTACTTGATATCTGAGGAAACTAGATGTTACCGATATCAAGGACATACACTTCAAACTTATTTACTTGAAATAATAATAATAATAATAATAATAATAATAATAATAATAATGCCCTTGAAACGATTCCCAGGGGTCTGGAAAAGAGTATAGATTAATTGGAAATCAGAGAAAGAATCGAGACCATCCAGACTAGAGCATTGCTGAGATCGGCTGGAATACTCAGAAGAGTCTTGGAGACCTGAGGAGACTTGCTGTCACTCAGCCTCCAGTGAACCACCGGCTACGGGAGGTGTGAAAAACTCAAATGGAGTGAAATAATAAAAGACAGGAGTAATTGGAAATCAGAGAAAGAATTAAGATCATCCAAACAGCAGCATTGTTAATATCGGCTAGAATACTCAGAAGAGTTCGGGAGATCTGAGGAGATTTGCTGTTACTTCAGACTTCAGTAAAAGACCTTCAGTTAAAATTGTCGTGTGAAAAACTTGCAATGAGTGAAATAATAATAATAATAAAGCTATATATATATCAAAGGGAACATTTGTCGTAAATTGGTGCCAATGGGAAGCGGAGTTAATTAAAACTGAAAAATATTAAGAGAAAAATTCAATTAAAATTAACCTGACTAAATCAATCCAGTCTTGTAGTTTTAGTGTTTCATACTTCTTTCGTTTCTCTTCGAAGGCGTTCTGCACCTGGAAGAGATGACAAACAACTACCACACGACTGAACATTGAAACAAAACACAAATAACCAAAATATAAACAGATAAAAAACAAAAAAAAAAAACAACAAAAAACAAATATAAAACACAAAACGATGCTACATTTGTTGAATGAATGATTACTACGTTGGTTAAAATATTTTAAATCCTTTCAATTACAAGTTATAAACTTGTTTGTTGATAAAGTATAAGTTGTGATAAAATATTTATCAACACTGAAAATTCTTGTATCGTAAATAGTCGATTGTAGGTTTTGTTTTCCAAAATATTATTCATACACTAGTTGAAGTACTTATACATCTATATCGGGTAAGATGTACAGACTTTTATTACAGATAAATGTAAAAAATCCTTTCTAATTATTTCGGTTTCGGTTTCTTTTTTAAATGGTATATCAACCATCGTGGGTTATTTAATTCCAAAGTCATCCTTGTAGAAGAATAGTAATGGTACTATTTTAATCCATAGCTGGTGTTGATATGGAGTTTCATACCTTTCCCAAGAGTATTTGTCCGAAAGTGAACATAATAGCACAACTGGTGTTTGCTTATTTCACTTTTCTAAATATTGTCTATTTTACAAGATGTATTATCAATTAAATTTTACATCGAATAGTTGTCAACATTAATGGTTACATTAAGTTAAACTAAACGATAAATGCACATGATATATTTGCCTGTATTATTCTGTAAAATCTTTAAGAGAATTTTGTAGAGATTCATCGATTTGAACATTTTTGTTTTTGTTCCGATTATTGTTCCTAACTAAGCAATGACTTTAACAACTTATTTTAAATCTCCATCTTGAAATAATGTTTATAAAACTAATTAGTAATATTTAATCAAATGTAAATAATTATTTAATTCATACAATCTTTTTTTTGAAATTCGGAGATTCTGTGCAATTAGTCGATTAGTTGATTCTTGCAGCAACATGGATTCTTTCTGATTAATGTTTATTGTTAAACACCCACTCTTAATTTTTCAACGTGGGGAACATTTTTATTACATTGAAAACTACTCCTGGGTTAAATAAATATGTATATCAAATTTAGTATTAAAACATGAAAATGTGTAGTCGTCAAAAAAATTATTTCAAGTTATTAATATGAATTTATGTTTGTGTGTTTTAACTTTGGTTTGATCTGAAGAAATGAAGAAAGACATTGTGAACATTTAATGCTACTCAATATATTTTAAGGTTTGTAATATTTAGAATAAAGACTTAATAATATTTATTCTATGCAACGGAGCAAAACCAAAACAAAACTGTTTGAATTTGTGAAATAAACAAAATTATAAAATTATATTGAAAATAAAAAATGTTTTATATACAATACCTTATATATATTTGTGTTAAACATGTAAAATATGAACAGAATAGTTACTCCACACTCCCCAGATCTCAAGAACTGGGGCCTCACCATCAGATGCAGTTTAGGTCATACCCAGGAAATACTCTATTGGGGATACAGTCATCATATTCTAAATTCCCTCACCCAGCAGGGTATTAATAAAAGTTAAGATGATCACTCTCGGCTTAATACATCAACATCATCAAAATTTTCACGAAATCTGATGAATTATCATATCAGAATATGTAGACATTTGTATTTTGTTCTCTGCTCCACAGCGTCAGATGAAGATCTTAGATCCATTTTAGGATTTTAATTATATAATAAACCAATTAAATATTCACTCTTTGAAATAATCTTATTTTCTCCACCTTTCTTAGCATTATTATCTCTTTTCTTTTAAATAATTGATGATATTTCGGAATTCTCTTCCTTATCTCAAAGTCTACTGCTGATTCAAATGGGATTTTCGTTTTTCACACTAACAATTACTAATGGAAAATAATTACTAATGAAAAACAAACCATAAAAAAAAAAAAAAAAAAAAAATCCAAACAGTTTTTGTTTGATATTTTGAGATTATGAACAGTAATATACACTGATGTAGTCATACTAGTGTCCTCATTTATTGGCTCATACATATCATTTGCTAAAGAGTAGATAAAGAGTCACAAAGTTTATGATTATTTTATAGTAAGAGGTTAGGGACTCGCGTTCATGCTTAAATTTCCTGTGTAGTTGTTTCTTAAGAAGCTTTTTCAAAGTGGACCTGGAAGTAATGACAATGGAGGGATACTCAATACTCCACAGATCTCTAGAACTGGGGCCTCACCATCAGATGCAGTTTAGTGTTATACACAGGACACCATTTTTCTGGGGGATGTCTTACCCCTCTGCAGAGAATACAGTGTATTCTAAGCTCCAGCCAACAGGGTAGCAATAAAAGTTTAGACAGTTAAAAGGTTTCAAGTATTTATATCTATTTGGCATATAGATTGGACCTTAACAGGTACTACCACTCCTGGTCAGAGTGTCCCGGGGAGTCATGTCAATGAATAGTTACTCCACACTCCCCAGATTTCCAAAACTTGGGCCTCATCATCAGATGCAGTTTAGTGTCATACCCAGGAAATATTCTGTTGGGGATACAGTCAACATACCTTAAGACCCCTCCCCAACCAGCAGGGTATTAATAAAAGTTAAGACGATCACACTCGGCCTAATACATCAATATCATCAAAAATTCCACGGCAAATAGATGGTTTCAAGTTAATGATACAGAATTTAAGAGTTAATGTTCACTAAACTTAGCTTAGTTTGGCTCAAGGTTACAATCGTGAAGCATCCGAGGAGAATTGAACTTAGTATATATATGACTAATTTGTTAATCATCCTTTTATTTGTACTCACATAAATGTATGGTAAGAATTTTCAATTGCTTCCTACATGATACAAAAAAGATTCTCAATGGTTGTAACTAATTGTTGAAAACAAGGTAAAAGTAAATCTAGAAATTGTCTTTTCTTTTCCCTTCCAGTTTTCTAAATTCTCTCCTCTGACTATTATAAAGTCATAATTGCTGAAAATTTCAGGCAAATATACGTCATTGAATCCTCGATCTGTATGGAAATGAGTGTCTCTCTGTATAAATAAGAATAAAAACTTTAAAGAAGAAATTCTTACCTCGCCATTTAGAAAGCAATACAGCACAGTCACAAATATACCCTGAAAGAGATAGAATAAACCGCAATGATTAATCATACATCTGTTTATCTGCAGATGAACAGGAAAACTTATCTATTCATTGACATGAAAATAAACATTCTTTAAAATATTCATTTTCAGTGAATAGTAATAAAAACATGAAACTAAAAATACTGAAGCCGTTAGCGAATACAAAGTATACTACAAAAATAATAGCTACATTTCATATTATTTTGAAGTACAAAATTCAGTTGGATTCATTTCACTCAAGATTGTGTTATAGTGAAATTTTGTGTGGCAGAATTCCTTTACTTTTAATTGAAATTTATGCTATGAAGTTTGTATTGTTGAGTTCTCGGCAAAACATTTAGGTCAAAACCAAAAAGTAAAAATGAAGGACAAATGAAAAGAAACTTAACAATATAGAATAAAATAAGATTTGGCCTCTAAGAGGAACAAGCAAGAATAGCAACAGCTGTCAATTCATATCAGAAAAATGATCATAATGACATTTACAAAAAGGAAACTTGAAACATTAATAGAAAATGAAGATTATTTTATATTTGAAGAATAATTAAAGTTCCAATTACCGTCGAACTGGGAAGACAAGGCAACAAACGGTTGTAACCGAAATACAAACCCAAATGCTACAAAGTCCACGGCAAAATGACAAAGTATATATAAGATTCCACAATGTCATTTTGCAGTGGACTTTGTAGCATTCGGGTTTGTATTTCAGTTACAACCGTTTGTTGCCTTGTCTTCCCAGTTCGACGGTAATTGGAACTTTAATTATTCTTCAATATTGTTCTCATCTTTAGTGTTATATCCAGAACGTTTCGGTCGATGTGCCCTCCAACCTTTGTCTGTGTTTCTTGTCGAACTCGAACCTCGATCTCGGGAACTTTCATGTCATAATCGGGAGCGTTCACGGAACTCCGAACCGAACTCTTCATTAGATCAATTGATGTAGGTTTTTCACCGAGAGAATAAGATTGTCATAGATGTATTATGAATCATTTTAGCTTGCTATATAAATCACCTACTAACTCATTATGAGAGCCGAGTCAACTTGCGATACACTTGATCTTTCTGTCCATCCAAATCTTTTTCAGTTTCCAATTATTGGCTTCCTTTTCTGTTGAGGTTCATGTTTTATTTTTATTTTTAAATCAGCTTAACATTTCCATTCCATGACACGTTTTAATTTGTTCCTCTAATCGCCTAATCTTTTGTTCAAAAATGTTTTTTTTTATATTTATGTCTCCATCCATAAGTTTTCAGTGATTAACTTCGTTCTAACATCTTTTTAAGTGTTCCAATCGAATTATGCAGTCCGTTTCAATATATTTCACAAATTTAATTCTGATTTTTTTTTCAAGTCCGTCTTCTTCATAGATGGAAATTCTTGTTTGTCTTCTGACATTAATGTTTGAATTTGGTGACTTCCTTCTCCTTTTCTTTCTCAATCAAATGTTCATTATTCTCTTACAGGTTTCTTTAACGATGTTAAGAGTTTTAATATAATTATTCTGTGTTTACTTTTCTCTTCAATAAAATTGGCTTCTGTCTTTTCAACCGAGTCTACTTATTTTTTATAAGGTCCATTCACTTTTATAGCTGATTTTCAAAAATGTATATCCAGGGGTTTCTGATCAGAAATCCGATATCTTTTCAATGTTCACAAAACTGACAATTATATGAAGGATGAAAAAGGGAAATATTTTAATTTCTAAATATATTTTCTCTAAATTACTTAAAATATGATGAATACAACTTAATCTAAATGAGACTTAACATTACTCAAAATTATTAATAAATATTAATAGAATTTATTTTACATTTAATTGCAGTTAGCAGATTTTAAAGTCTTGAAATCTACTGGTGGAAATGATATGGTTGGCCTCTTTTAGACTGAATTCATTTGTTTTGTTTGTAATTATATGACAGTCACTTATCAAAATGATAAATACTTTCGTGAAAAGCCACGTATTTATAGTGAAAAGTATTTAGCCACATACAGTATGTGTCACAAACTTGAACTTTGAAAAAGACAAAGGTTGAATTAAAAATAAAATCAAACAAATATGAATAAAACAAAATGTTTTAATTGGACTATTGTCTGAAAATGAAGTATAAAAGAGATTTACAAAGCTTGGCATAACGGTTATCATCGTCGGAAATAGAAGACTCGAGTTCAATTCCGAGACGATGCTGGTTGCGTTTCACTTCGCGCTAACGCCCTGGGAAAGACATGAATGCATCTCACATCTACCAGATATAGGTAATTAATCGGACGGGCGGACTTGGCTTTTTAGCTTGGTGGACAACCACTCTATAAGAAAGAGAACTCTTAATTAAAAACCACCTTTATTCTACTTTAAAATTGAACATGTCCAATCCAACCATCGGTGGATGGGTTGGGTAAATACATATACATCATAATTGCGCATTCATTAATGGATGATTTCAGACTGACTTCGATTTTACTGTTTTCCGATTAGTAATAATAATTAATAACAACAGTAAAGATTTAGTTTTTTAAAACTTTTGAATATTTTGATGCGTACTTAATAGACTTGATTTACTAATTTAGGCCTAGAACTTAGAACAGTGGTTCCAAACGTGGGACGTACATCCCCACAGGGGAGCAATTTGATTTTTATGGGGAGACAATTGAGACTAACGCGGTATTTATTCAACGTAAAAGGAGGGATGGATTTGTAATGAGACAGAAACTAAATACCCAAATTGAAAAAAAAAATTGTTACATTTCCCATCTTCATATTTAGCTGAAGGTAGCTTTAGTGATGTAAATGATTTGCTACTGAAAACAAGAAATCGACTAAATATCACTAAACGACATTTAAGCTGACTAAATTAATGCCGAATATAAAATTTTCTTTGCAGCCGGCATGAAGCACAACGGTCTCACGAACTTTATTTTACTTGTCTTGAGGTAAACTCTAATAGTATGTAGACATTGAGTATGTAGAATCAAATAGTATTTTATTGTACACAAATGTTTCAATAAATTTATTGAAATATTTATACAGAAATGTTCTCTGGTTTTTATTTTCTGTGTTTTGTTTATTTCATTTTTACTTTTCCTAGATAGTTTGTTCTTTTAAAGCTTGTTTAAATCAAGGTATCGGCGTTTTAAGCTTCTTCAGTTCAAACGGAGTTCCCCATTTAAATTTTAAGGATTATATATTGCCACATGGGGGGGGGGTATCAGGATTTTAGATTAAGTGGGGCATGGCAGAAAAAGGTTTGTAATCCCTAATTTAGAATCAAATTTATTAATGATTTATATAAGATTTTAACCATTTCTTTACGGTAAGTTTGAAGATCAGTTTGTTGAAATCTGCTGCTTCTTTATAATATTGCTATCTTCAACACGATCATAGTTGGTGTAGTGTCTATCATTTATTTATCCTATTTATTTTAGTCTACTGATTATTATTGATATAATATATGTTATGATTATACGGGTATTTTACAATTCAACTTCAGAATGTCTTGTTTAAATTCTTGTTTCTTCGAAAATGAAATGCTTTGCAACAATTGGTGTTATAATTTTCTGCCGATTTTGATTATTTCCATCTGTTGTTTAATGTTTTTTTTTTATTTCGCCTCTATTTTATATATACCTTTAATTCTTTTATTCACTCAATGCAATTTCATTGTTATGAATCAACTTGGTCAATTTTTGTTTCGTTTTGTTTATGATGTTCCAGACATTTCGTTTTGTTTACTGTTTTTTGTAAATCAAATTCTGCATTGCTGTAGTTATTAAATCTTGTTACTAATATTTTAAAGT
>CM042152.1:105234869-105415416 GCA_023376005.1 Doryteuthis pealeii
ATATCTTATATATATATATATGCATATAAATTGTTTTTTCTTTTGGCCAAAGTATTGTACTAATAGATTATTTTTGGTTGGTACGATTATCTTAGGCTTTTCTTTTTTCCAAAAATTTTTTTCTTCCCGGTTGATGTTTGGTAGTATATTTTTACAATCAAACTATTTGCTGTTTTTTTTCTCACCACGAGGATTTACCAACAAGTTTGGTATATATATATATATATATATGGGCCAGTTTAGCTCAGTCGGTAGAGCATTCGCCAAGGAATCGCTAGGTAAAAGGGTTCGGAACTGGTACCCACCAACTCAGCGCATGAGTAGCACAGCTTGGAATATTTTATCTGTGCGGTAAAGTATCTGTAGGTGTGGCGCCTCACACAGTAAAATATTCTAGATTTACCTCTAGCGAAAAGGAAATAGACTCCCTCACTGATACCAATAACAGGAAACTCAACAGACTGTACTTTACTACTATATTCTATTCATATATCGTTATGTATTTAACCATATGCTGGAATCTCTTGTCAGTTACAACGTATAAGGTCTCCATAGTGACACACACACACACACACACACACACACATATATATATATATATATATATATATATATATATATATATATGATTACTTCATCTTGTCAGCTTATAGCCATCTCAATACAGGTCAGTTACGCGGATCTACTGTCATACCGATGTGTTTTTGAATGAACCTCATGACCAGCTGCATAATCCCGCCTTTGAAAGAAGGGTGTGGTCACACAGATCACACTTCCAACAATCAGGATCCTCACTGCAAGTGTCATCCACAGACACGTGTTTCGGCATTTCACGCCTCTTCAGTGTGGCTAGGGTCAAACTCAGACTGACTGTTTGCCAGCCTGATATCTAATCCCCTCGGCCACTGACAGCTGCTGTAGCGGGACTGGTGTTTTTAAAACTATTAAATACATAGGGTTGTTTATATATTTTTACGATCACAGAGAGATCTAGTTTGCGAGCAAACGATCATTGCTTATATGCTTAGTAGTGAAAGTTAATTTAAATCACCCCTTAGAGAGCTTTTATGGGAGCATCTAATATATAAAACAGAGATTTTGGTATGTACGTGTCGACGTATAACAAAAAAACGGGAGGTCACTCAGATTCAAAATCTTGCATACACATTGATATCGTTCTAACTAAGAAAAATTCCAAATTTGGTTATTGATTTTTATTGATTAAGGGATTTAATCGATTAATTAATCCAAAATCACCCAATTTGCGGAACTGTCCGTATATCAGCCCCTCCTGATAATAAAATATTGTCTCTGCCTGCTTATTGTTAAAGCGATAACAGCAGCGAAGTTTTGATTTTAATGAATTAATTTTGCAGTCTAAGCCGTTCAGCTCCGAATTTATGGCCTATTTATGGTCCAGTCTTTAATAATTTTTATATCGTTAGAAAGATAAGAAAATACTCTTTCAAAATATGTAATTTGTGTGAGTTTTTATTAATTGAATCATTTTTTACAGCGAGTTAAAAAATTAAAAAATGGCTTCGGATAGCCACGCTGCCTATGATTATTGCGATACAAGCAGTGCAGTCTATAACAGTCAGATCGGAATCTCTTACCTATTTAGGATTTTAATCTTTAAAATATTTATATCTTTAGTAATAAGGTGAAATAGTCTTTCTGAATATGTAATTTGTATGTGTTTTTATAGATTTTTTTTTTTTTTTACAGCGAGTTAAAAAAAAAAAAATACTACGTATAGGCGATAATACGAATACGGCAGTTCGGAATCTCTTAGTCTTTCTGAATATGTAATTTGTATGTGTTTTTATAGATTAAATTATTTTTTACAGCGAGTTTGTCCATATTCTTAAATTGTACAGTACACTCATTTTAATTTTAATTTTTTGTAATGCATAAAAATTGTAGAAAATCAAAATGCACGCTTTACGGTTACATTATTAAAAAAATATTTTAATCCGTAAATAACAGTATCATGAAAATCAGTTTACGTCGTAAGTACGGTTACATATTTGTATAAATTAAACTAAGATTTTCATTCGAATAAAATGACTTTTAATTCTTTAATTTATTTATTTAATTTTTATTGTTAGAGTTTTAAAGGGTTAAAAATAACAATAAGATTGACGAATTTCCTTAGAAACTGTTTTTCTTTTGGTTCGTTAACTAATTATTTTCTCAAACCACGATAAAAAAACAAACAAAAACAAAGGTTACTAATATGGACAAAATCCGGTGTTTTATCTTTAGTCGAAGGCCCGACTGGAGATAAGTAGTCAATTATTTGTAAGACGAAATTTATTTCAAGTTTATCTGACAATATCCAGTTATTGGAACATTTAAAAAAAAAATTATATGTAAGTACGAAAAATTGTAAGCGCTTTGTTTATCAAAATGACATGATTCGTTAGTAAATTACCCGAAAAGTTGATAAAACAAAACAACTAACAACCAACATTTAAATTATTATTCAAAATACAATTTAAAATATTCCTCAGAATTTGCCTTACAAATTAAATTTTAAGTTTTATGATTTTACTCTTTATTGTGAAGTTTATAGTGCAACTTTTCAGTTCTGAAAAATTGGCATGTTTAAATAGAGATTTCATAGGTGACATTTGAACTTTTATGAAAATTGATGTTTTGTAATTAATATAAATTTTGTAATAAAACTTAATTTTAACTAGGGGGGGGGGTAGGGGTTAGGGGGCGGTAGTTTAATGGGAAAATAAATAAATAATTTGGGTTCCGTTCAAGTGGTTCCGATATGGGGGATCAATTTACTATAAACTTATACGAGGAAATGAGCACCCGTGAATACTCAAATAATAAAGAACTTTTAAGAATTTTTTTTTTCAATCTGATAGATTGTGTGATTAGATAGTGTGTAATCGATAATAATCAACTGAAGGGAAAAAATAGATGGGGGGGGGGGGGTCCAGATAATCAGGTCCACCAAAACGGTTTTAAACAATGTTTTTAAAATACTAGGTACCACCAATTTTACCCTGTGAAATTTACCCCCCCCACCCCTATATTTAACACTATGAAACTTGCAGAAAAATTAATATTTTCTTGAAAAAATTTTTTCCATTTGAAAGAAAAAACATTAAATAAACTCCTGATGATTTTTTAACTTTTTTTCAGCTTACGGAAATAATGAAAATTATGATTGAAAAACAATGTTTTCATTTTTGCAATGTTAAATCAACTGAAAATTAACGTAGCTAAAAACAAGTTACGATAAGAGTTTTTTTTAAATTCTATGAAAAATCAATTAATTATAAATAATAACAAAATATTTCCGTTTTATTCAAGATGGCCTAAACTGATCAATTGGTGGTCCCTATAATACTATCTTAGGTTTTAGCAAAAATAGATATTGCAATACAAAGAATTTAAATTTTCGATTCTCAGCTTCTTTTTAAACTCAACATGCAATTAAGAACTAAATGTGAATTGTTGTCATGTACAAAAAATTTAAAACAATAACAAACAAATATACAAACGAATACTTTCAATTTGTTGTATAATAATATGAAATAATTTTAAACTATAAAACAGAAAATACAAATCCTGAAATATACAAATTCTCAATGATTTTAGTTTCAAGAATTATTTTCCTCTTACCCCCTCTCTAACTACTGTCTTCCACTTTCTCTCTCACTCCCTGGTGATCCAAATTTCATTTTAGTCCGGTCATGGACCGGGTACTTTAGCTAGTATATATATATGATTGACATTATTTCATCTTATTTGATTTATATATGATCTAAAGCATACATTGATTAAACCGCTTTTTTACGCTTTTAGGAAATACTCTCTGTACAACAAAGGCGTCCCATCGTGGTGTAATGGTTACCAAGCTAGTCTCGAAGATCCCTTAATATTGACTAGTGAGTTCGATTCTCTTGCGACCTTGTGACCCATCTTATTGTTACATAATCTATGCATAGATTATTGTCAACCCCCCAGTATTTCTGAAGGGATGGCCCCTTTTCATATCACGAGCGGGACTTTCCATGGAATATTGCAGAAAACCCGCGAAATACGTGAAGTCACGTGGGACCTGGTTGGCTCTCAGTTTCAGTTTGGACGTCAGGCAGAGAAGATGTATCTGCCTTAGCTGGGGCTCACTGCACACACGTGTTGTGTTTAGTTAGAGAAATATGTTTAGTCAAGTAAATAAAAGTTTACATAAATAATATGGTTTTATGGTTGATGAATGTCTTGGCAACAAGACTGACATAGAAGAAGAAATGAATCAAGGACGACCAACCAGCAAGAACAGAGACACGTTAGAAGAGACGCCAGAAGAAGAACGTAAGATACCAAAGATGAGCAGAAGAATAATAGAAGTAAAGAAAGGGTATACAACATTATTGGTGGCAAACGGGTTGGGTAAATGCTTACTCTCAGCACAACAATAGTAAAATGTACCAAAATTACCGTGAAGAAATTCAATTTCTTGGCTTATTGGATACTAGTTTCAACCCGTTGCTACATTTTCTCTATTACAATAAGACTATTATGTATTATTGTCTTCATAGTACGCCCTACATATCTGGTTTTATGTTTCGAGTTTTTAATTTTTTTAAACTATGACTGGCTTATGTGATTTTGAGCGTATGATAATCCGACCTTATTCTTTATTTATAGATTAAAAAACAAATAAACTTAGAATCTATAAACCCTTCTCTTAAATCGATAAAACAGAACAACATTGTTTCCAGATATCCAATCTCTTAATATTATGATTCCGTGTATGTGTATTATTAATGTTGCTGTAATTCAGTATGTGTATGTATGTATGTATGTATGTATGGATTCGTACACCAATTCCACCTGGATATTAAAAAGATGGCATGACAAGAATTGTCCGTTGAGTTCAACAAATCCTGTATGTGTGTATGTATGTATATGTGTGTGCATGTGTGTGTGTGTTTGTCATGTCTGATAGTTTTGAAGGAACATTGAACATTTTCTTCATCATCATCAAGGCTCGTCGACAGCACTGCTTCTTTTGATTATCTCTCGCCATCAGTCCTTATCGACCACCCTTCTTGCTAAGTCCTCTAGATGGCATACAGTGTCTTTACAGAGCTAATGAATATAATTTTTGCTGGTCGGACAGCATTAGTGTGTCCATGTGTAGGAGTCCATTGGAGAGCATCGCTTCTGTATTCGCCATTACTTCTCCAGCATTGCCCAGTATCTCTTGCTCGTTTTTCCCGGATGATTTGCGAGATGGAAGATAAATGTCTGTACAGCTGCTGTTTTGTTGGGTGTGTTTTCTGGATTTGTTCAAAATTCTCATCTCGCTTTCAAAACTATCAGTCTGAAAGGTGTTAATTTTATATTTATCAATTAATGTCATTTTAGACAAATTTCAAACCTTTTACTCTTTGACAAACTAGACGCGTGCTTGCTAATTCTTTAAGGAAACGTAAGGCTTTTGTGCTAGTCATACTATCTATATAGCCGAATTTTACATTCGCCTACATTGCTTTCGATCCATATTCTTTGCTTAATATCTTATATCAATGGCAATTATTACTCACGAAGATATATCGGTTAATGTATGTATATATTCTTATAGACGTTTTTCTCGTTTATTCAGATCTAGTTTTATCAGAGTTGGCATTAGTTAGGTTGTAGATTCTATTGCATTGTCATCAGCACTTATGGAACATCCGAATGAAGTAGATATTACTCTGCATAACTACTTAACCTTACGTATTTGTGTCATCTCTCTCTCTCTCTTCTCTCTCTCTCTCTCTCTCTCTCTCTCTCTCTCTCTCTCTCTCTGTGTGGAAACAAACTTCACTTTTGTCTATTGAAGCTAACACAGTCTTTATTGAAAATATCAATAGATTATTTCAATAACCAACCAACCAACCAAACAAACAAACAATTTTAATTTGGATTAGCATATTTAAACAAAATTAAAATGATAATTATTCCAAGAAATTAATTAAAGATAAATCTATTAAGGTATTTAAATCATTTAAACTAGAACATTCATCATTTAAAAAGACCATGAAATATATTTTACATATGATATAGCAAAACATTACATTAAAAAAATATTCATATACAAAAACATGGCGCCACTACGACAGCGTGGAATGATCTTTTATTAATTAAATAATTATATATATATATATATATATATATATATATATATATATATATATATATATATCTTTAAAGGGAATGACTTTATTGGGTTGGTCTTAATATTTGGTTGGTATATGTGTTAGTCGGATAAGTCAGCGTTTTAACAATTATAAAGTACTCAATACGTAAGTAGAGCGGATTTATTATTATAATGTGAACAAAAATAACCTACTCGAGTTTCACCATAAGGATCTTCAGGGTTAAATCCACTCAAAATATTGAATTAATCAATATCCACTGAATTAATCAAGATATTGATTAATTCAATATTTGAGTGGATTTAACCCTAAAAGATCCTTATGATGAAACTCGAGTAGGTTATTTTTGTACACACACACACACACACACACACACACACACACACACATATATATATATATATATATATATATATATATGAAATAAATATTTTTAGAAAAAACAAACAAATGATGCTATAATTCGCTGACAGAAATCGTTTCGACCTTTTATTAAAGCGGTCTTCATCAAGAGCGAAATGTTTGTGATAAAAAAACGGTGTGAGTAAACCGTTATAAACAAAAGTGGTATAAACGAACGTTCGTGTTCGGAGCCGGAATTCTTTAAATTTTGAAAATGCATATTATGTTTTAAAAATAAAATAAATTTTATTTAAAAAAAAATCAGAAGCCTTATAATCCACAAAGAAAACTTAAAAGAGTTTGTTGTAAATATATATATAAAAATGTATAAAAAAAGTATCAAAAAATTCATGATTCCAGCCACTGCAGATCACATTAGCCTCCGGAAACACACACACACACACACACCACACACACACACATGTATATATATATATATATATATATATATATATATATATATATATATATATATATATCAATAAAGGAAGAACTCAATACAGTAATCCCATAATAAATTTATTTCGACGAAAATTGGGGCCCATATAAATCTAAGTTGATTTAAACCGGCTCCCCAAATTTTCGCCTCATCAGATGGGTCTCAATTCACTTATGGACAAGCATATCACAAAAAAACCAAAGAGCTGAATATATATAAATTCAAACAAAAACAAAAAAATAATAAAAAAAATATATATATTTTTTAACAGTGTGGGAGTGTAACCATAGAAACAGGAAGTGAATGAAAAAAAAAGAGATACATCTCAAAGTTGATTTCTAGGGTGTCCAGACAGACAAAAAGGTGACATGACAGAAAAAACAGAATAGTATATTAAAATATAAATAGACAAGTAAAATAAAAAGATTTTAAATTTAAACATTAGAGTATAATGATGTATAAAAGAAAATACTAGTTAAGATATAAATAATAAATAAATTAATAGAAGATAATAAAATTTAAAAAAAATAATCGAAAATAAAAATCAATTAAAAATAATAATACTAATAAAAAAATAATCCGTAATATGATTCAACCAAATTGGAGAACTCAAACGTACATATAAAGATTTTTCGTAAATGCATATATATATCTGTATATACGTATACATATACGGAGTATAGTATTCATAAATTAGTTTAAATGCTTAGTTTATCAGTTCACCTCTTCAAATCAGATTTCAGAAATTCTTGTCTACTCTGAAATCTGAAGAGGCGAACTAGCCGAAATAAATTTATACATTTTCATCAATATATATATATTAGACAAGATGAATAGATTAAACGTCTCCAAACACTGACCCCTAATGGATTTAACCTCAAAATGAATAGTGATGTTTTGAAATAGGATGGATAGATCCTTCTATGATTAACATATGCCTCCCAAAGGAAGAGCTTATTTGTTTTGATAGCAGATATATAAAAGTCCATTGAAGACAAAAATAATTTTCATTCAACAAATGGAGAACGTCACCAGTTTATTTTTTGTTGCTTCTCTTATAGTATATCAACTCTTTTGAAGACTTTTCCAAAAACTTTCTGAAAACTCTTTTTTTTTCAACAAACAACTTTTCTCCTGGCGGTAACCTAAGAACTAGCTGTGAACAATGAAGAATTAATAACACAAAAGAAATATTCCTATTTGTTTTTATTTATATATATATATATATATATATATATATATATATATATATATATATATATATGTGTGTGTGTGTGTGTGTGTGTGTCTGTGTTGTTAAGGGATCCACGTATGCCTCTTGTTGATATATGTGTGTTTATATATGTATATATATCCGTCTATTTGTGGTATATATATTTTGTTTGGGCTTTAGTGTGAAGCATATATAAACACACACACACACACACGCACACACGCGCACACACATATATATATATATATATATATATATATATATATATAGTTTAGTCTTCCTGTCTATAACTCTGCTGATGAGGCATAATAGGCCGAAATATACATACAGAGATTGACTTTTTCTCGATTTGTTTAGCATTACATTTATATGCCCGCCTAATTCATTAATGGTCAATTAATTAATTTTCAAAATTAGGTATGACTTCAATTAAGCACATATTCTCCCCAAAAAATTGTCGGCTAAGGCCATATCAAACACATTGCTTGTTTGTTTACTTCTCATATATATATATATATATATATATATATATATATATATATATATATATAGAGAGAGAGAGAGAGAGAGAGAGAGAACAGGTTAATAGAAATATGAAATGTCATATTATTGAAATATCATATTATTATTGTTTATAATTTTCACAACTGTCATTATAATTCCAAAAGTTATTCGAACAATTCTCATTTTCTGAGTACTTAAAAAATGTAATTCCCATATTTACGGTGATCTATTCTCCGCTTTTCTTCAGGTGATCTATCCATTTATCCAAAAAGAAACGTTTATTATATAAATGACTCCATTTTTTTTACACGCTTGCAATACAGACTATTTAATCATTCATAGGCGCTTGGTGTTCCTAGTTTCTTGCTTTGTTAGGCAAAATATTCTATACGGTTCCCCTGCTGAGAAATGAAAACCAAATTTCGTTGAAACTGACATTGATCAAACTAACAAGCCGACAGGGTGCAGATTAATTCAATATTCTTACTTTCCAACCGAATTCTCTTCGTATTATTTGAAATTTCTTGCAGGGAAGATAATGTATCCATCTTCTCTGCTATAGAAGAATTTCTTCTTTATATATTTTTCATGTCTGACTCTAAAAGAACGACTGGTATCTATCTACCTGGTTTCCACATAGTTTGTAGAAAAAGAATGGCGAAGCGTCTGAAAATACAACATTGCAGCAACGCAATATATGTGTAAATGAAAACCGTATGTAAATATATACGAAACCCCTTCGCCACAGGCAGGATGTAACACAAGGTCAATTTTTAAGCGGAGTAAAGCTGGTTTTAATTCAGTTTTCCTTTTCCAGTTTGCCCTACTATTTGCCTGTAGTTGATGGGAGAGGAGAACAGATGGATTCATGCCTTTCTCAAGGGCATTAAAACAAAAGAGAAACGCAAACAGCCCCATCCAATACTTGAACTCAGGTCACCTATTCCAATTCCATGGACGATAAGCGTTACAAAAGAGCGCCTCTCGCATGTATCGGCTGTGTACATTTGCATCTGTGTGTATGTTTGTGTATTAGTGCATATATATATATATATATATATATATATATATATGTGTGTGTGTGTGTGTGTGTGTGTGTGTTGAGTGTGTGTGTGTGAGTGTGTGTGTGTAAAAGGAATGACTTACCTGTAAAAAATATTGGGTTGCTCTCAATATTTGGTTGGTACAAGTTTTACTCGGATAAGTCAGCGTTATAACAAATATAAAGTGCCCAATACGTAAGAAGAGCGGATTTGTTATTATAGTGTGTACAGAAATAATCTACTCGAAATAATATGGCCTTAGCCGACAGTGTTCTTTTGGAGAATATGTGCTTAATTGAAGTCATAAGGATCCTCAGGGTTAAATCCACTGAATTAATCAAGATTTTCATTACAGCTTGATTAATTACAGCTACCTGCAGGAGTTCACTAAATTAAAAAGCAACATTTTAATCGTATATTAACAGAATCTTAACTTTTCTTAGCACGAGTCAATAATATTACTTGTGAAATTAAAAATTTAAAGAGAATTTTAGGAAATGTTTAGGTTTGATTTTTTGAAAAATATACCTAAAAAATATATATATTTTAAAAATATTCCATATTAACAACTACAGTTACAACATATCAACATCACTTTTGTCTTCCAACTTTTCAAAATGACGCAGCAGCGTTCATTAACTGCGAAACTGTTTCCAACGGTCATAATTACAACATTAACTCGCTCAGTTAGCTGTAATTAATCAATATCTTGATTAATTCAGTGTGTGTGTGTGTGTGTGTGTGTGTGTGTGTGTGTGTGTGAATATACAATTTGCGGATACTTTGAAAAAAATAAAATAAACTGAATGCCTTACCAACAATACAGCAATGATTGGGGCGTAAATAATGAAAATGAACGGAACTTTGGTGTAATTCTCCCAGCAGCTTTTCGTATGATAAGAGTGCATGACGCACGACCAAATAATAGTGATTAACAGAGGAATTCCTGAAAAACAGAAATACATTATGACAATAAGTGTTATACAAAGTATAAGCGTATTCCTTATAAAATAAATTATGATTAAAAGCACATTAAAAGCACTTTTAAAAATAACTTTAAGAACGCATAAAAATAGCTTAATACAAGTTAAAATAGAATTTAAAAGTTAAGGTTGGTTGGCCGGTTGTTTTGTTTTAGGGTATATTGACCTTTTTCAGGTCATTTAATGCTGAATCAAATAATTTTGATATGCTGTTGCTTACGTTGTCACCCATATAAATACAAAACCGGCTCATCGTTGCTTAAAAATTAAAGAGGTATACATTTACTAATTGTCTCCTACGAACAACCCCCTTTAATGCTTTATTTTAAAATTTAGACGGACTTGCTTAAAAGCTGCTGTTGGCAGCCTTTGAGTTGATGTTAAGTCACATCCTATCTATAGAGTTTATATTATTATTAACTTGAAAATAGATAATGCAAAGAATTTATTCTCCTGGGCTCGCACCGGGCTGGATTAACAAAGTATTTTTTAACGTGGAGAGCCACGCACAAATCAAAGATCATCGCAGTGCAAAAAAAAAAAAAAAAAAAAAAAAAAAAGAAGCGCGGTCCCGTTGGCGCCCCAGGCAACAGGTAATAAACCCGCCCTGGAAGATGGCCATCTTAGGACCACGTGGTATATATTTACCTTCCGCAACCAATCAGAAGCTGAGAGCCCTGAACAATGTACGTATGAATACTAATAAGACAGTAAACTATTAAAAGCATCTGATATCTAATTTCTCTTGAGGAAGTAAAATAGCTAAGATGAGTGCGACCACAGTCTACACATTATTAACTCTTTGCCTACTAAATCTCTCTCACAGCTGGACCAAATTATTATGGTATTTTTACCTGTATGATGGGATATTTCAATAGAGTCCTATTATTGTAATCTGAGTCGAACAAGTGACTCGTGCAAAAGCCATTGCGAGCGGTAGAATTGCAGTGATGGGAAAACCGCAGTGAGCGACTGAAGTTGCACACTGCATTGAAAATTCTCTAAATTAAAGCTTTTATCCGAGTAGCACTAATAATAAAGATGCTGGTAAGATCTGCTGTTATCATTGTATTATAATAATGATCCAAAAATTGGATCATTACAATATGCATAAATACTCGAATTCAATTCAGTAATTATTGAACTTTTGCAGTTATACATGCACACATTATTACTTATGGAAGCATCTGATATTTTACACAAGTATCTATAACTTTGATATACAAGGTGGGATAACAAAAAGCATCGAACTTGAATTGCATTACAATTAAAAAATTTAAAATTTAAACGACGTCTTTACAACTGAGCAACTTAATAAAGTGATTATATCTAGACAGCAGTCTAGAATCAATGCCAAAAGTTTTGTGAAAAAACAAAAAAACAAAACAAAACATGGATCCTGTTTTAATACTTTTTGAATGAAACGTTGTTAGTGCCAACACTTGATGGTGCCAACACAGTAACATCCATAATCACTTGACCTGCGTCTCCGTGTAACCTTTTTTTTAATTTAAAATCAAAATAAAGACATGAATGTTGTTGAGCAATTTAGGTAATAAAGTGTAGATGTCTAGACGTTTAGACAACAGTCTAGATGTGTCAGTGCCAATTTGAAAAAATAATAAAGCCATTCTCGACTCTTTTTATCTTCAGAGTTTAGCAAAAGACATGAGTTTACAAGTGCAGCACTCATCAGAAAAGTTTTGTATGACTTATTTAAAAAAAATGAAAATTCATCTCAAAGAGCATAAAGATAAGGATATGAATAAGATTTAAAAAGTGTCTTGGATAGGTATATCCCGGCGGAGCCCCCTCTCCAGGTCTACAACTGGTTTGAATTCAAAGTTCTCTTCTCCTGGACCGGTTGCTATACTATGGTCAAAGAGCCAAACATGCTCTAGTAACCTTAGCTAGAGCGAGAATAGTTGGACTCATACATTTACCAAGGATATTAGTGCTCTGTTAAAAGCAAATAGCCTCGTTCAGGATTTGAACTTGGTTAGCCGGTTCCACTTCCTACGATGATAATAGTTTCGTAACGAGCGCCGCAATTTTTACATTTACTTCATTTTAATTTTAGTTTGGTTCCATGTTGACAAAGTGTTGAATGTTAACTAAAAAAATCAAAGTAACACAAATTTAAAAAATAAATTATACGTATTTTTTATACATTTCTCACTTTTGCAAAGCACGGCTAAACACAACACACAAATGGACAATAATACTACTTACCCCAACCGAGGAAATAAAAAAGTTTAAAAGGAGCTTTCGTGTCGAAAACGGACACAACAATTCGATTATGGAGAAAGAGGCCCTCGACGAACATCCAGAAAATGTTTGCCAGGGCGCTGTACTGCAATAAGGATGTCACCAATTTACAAAGCCATTTCTGTAGATTAAAGAAAAAAGTTCAAATCCAAAAATATACATGAAAAACACATTATTTTGTTTATTTCTGAATTGATGGAACATTACAACAAAATCTTCTCATCGTTTCAACGTAATTGTTTATCTCTTTAGCGACTTTTCCTACGTGAACGTCATAATAGATCCTATTCCGACTTTGTATTTAAAAAGGTTTTAGTTTTGCTTTATCTAAAAGGATTGGCAGAATAACATTCTGGCTTTTATTCGCTTTATACACGTTTGACAGTTTTTGAAACTATTTCATCAAATACACATCCACTTTAAAGACATCGCCAAATAATATGAAAATGGAATATCGACAATACAAATGTTATTCACAAATGTAAGCGTAGATGATCGTGTCAGTTTTCAAAACATCGAATTTTAAAACTTTATTTTTCTCTATTATTTAAAGTATCAAAATTGTCCTTAGTTACATCTTTATATTTGTTTAACAAGTTCATAAAATAAAATGAGTAGGATATGATATTTAGCATAATTTTTATTTTTATTTTAGTCTAATTATTGTAATATAACTACGATATAGCAGTCTAGCACGTTAGCCAATACACCATGGGGACTCATCCTATTGTAATATAAGTAATAGTAAAAGTAAATAATAATAATAATATAATAATAATAATAATAATAATAATAAGAAGAAGAAGAAGAAGAAGAAGAAGAAGAAAAAGAAGAAAAAGAAGATACTCTGGACCCTTCTTAAAATGAAGAAGGGGGGAACTGCGACATATGTACGAAAGAAAAAGGAAATTGATGATTATCACAAGGCTTTACACCCAAGAGAGGACATAGACAAACTGTGTGGCTATAAAAGAAAGAGGAGGAGGAGTCGCCAGAATTAAGAATTGCGTAGATGCAAAAATTCAGGGATTCACGGAATATACAGAGAAGTGCAAAGAAAGACTGATTAGAGCAGCCAGTAACAGCAAAATCAACAAAAATAACTTAGGACAAATAGTAATTATTTGTCTGAATTTCCGCGTAAGATTAGCCCAACAACCAAATAGATGTTACAAGAAGCAAACGTATCCGAACGGATGATAAAAGGAACGACTACCCTAACACAGAAAACCAAACAAAAAGGAAAAATTCATAGCAATTATAGACCAATAACCTGTCTACTGATGATGTGGAAAATACTGACTGTGCTAGTAAATCAATAAATATATTTCTCACTTAATTGGTGCAAACTATTTCAAGAAGAACAGAAAGGATGCCGCAGGAAAAAAGAGGAACATATGATTTATTTTATATAGATCAGCAAATCCTCAAAGAAGTTAAAACTAGGCGCAAAAATATTGCAATGGTATCGATCGACTACAAAAATCGCTATAACATGTATCTAATGCTTAAAAATATACAAAGTGTCCGACAAGGTCGTAAATTTGATCAAAAATGCCATGCAAAACTGGAAAGTTCAGTTAAAAGCAGGAGAACAATCACTAGCAGAAATAAAAAGAGGCATTTTCCAAGGAGACTCACTACCGCCACTGCTTCTTTTTTATAGCAATGATGTCACTCAATTATATACTTAAAAATGTATAGGGGTCTATAAATTTACTAACTCACAGAAAAAATTAAGCACCTTACATACATGGAAATATATTGCAAAAAATGAAAAGGAACTGGAAACCTTTGTACAAGACATGAGAATATACAAGGGGAAAGAGAAACAATGAAAGGAATACAATTACCAAATCAGGACAAAATAAGAACACTTGGAGAGAAGGAAAGTTAAAGTACTTCGGTATTTTTGAAGCGAATACCATCACGCAGGGATTAAAGAAAAAGTTTAAAAGAAAATATCTAAGAAGAGCAAGAAAACCCCTAGAAACCAAGCGCTGAAGCAGAAATCACATCAATTGAATATATACCTGGGTCGTCCCCATTATAAGATACTCTTGACGATTCTTAAAATGGACAAAAGAGGAATTCAGACAGACTGGCCAAGAGACAAGTAAAATAATGACTATGCACAAGGCATTAGACGATAGAGACGGGCTAGATGTACCAAGAAAGGAAAGTGGAAGAGGTCTTGACAACATTGAAAATTGCGTAGGTGTTTCAATCCAAGGACTCGAAGAATACACAAAAAGAGCAAAGAAAGATTAATTACGGCACCCAATAACAGCAGCTGCAAAGTATGCACAAGCAGAAAAAACAACAAAAACAAGAAAACAGAAATGGGAAACAAAATGATTATATGGATAATTCAAACGACAAATTGTGGAGATTTCGCATCTGGACATGGTTGAGAAGAGGAAACCTTAAGAGAGAAAGCGAGTCACTAATGATTGCTTCACAAAAATTCCTTAAAAACAAATGATATCAAAACTAAAATTGAAAAGACACAACAGAACAGCAAATGTAGGGTGTGTGGTGATAGAGATGAGACAATAAACCATGCATTAAGCGAATGCAGTTAACTAGCAAAACAAGAATACAAGGCTTGACACAACTGGATTGGAAAAGTAATCCACTATGAATTGAGCGAGAAACTAAATTTTGATCATACAACAAAATGGTATATGCATAAACCAGAACCTGTTTTGAGAATGACACATAGAATTCTCTGGAACTTTGAGATAAACACGGATCGCTTTATCCCATCCAGAAGACTAGACCTAGTATTGATCAACAAGAAAAAAAAACTTGTCAACGGGTAGATTTGCAGTTCTAGTGGCTCACGGGCGGAATATAAAAGAAAACGAAAAGATAGACAAATACTTGGACCTTGCTAGAGAATTAAAAAAAAAACTGTGGAATATGAGGGGTAAAATAATACCAATTGTAGCTGGTGCACTTGGAACTA
Source organism: Doryteuthis pealeii (assembly GCA_023376005.1). Lineage (NCBI taxonomy): Eukaryota > Metazoa > Mollusca > Cephalopoda > Myopsida > Loliginidae > Doryteuthis > Doryteuthis pealeii. The sequence continues at coordinate 105,250,869 of CM042152.1, forward strand.
GCACTAGCGAAAAGCAGATGACTCCTTGCTGTTCGACTGATACCGACAATAGGTCACTCCACCCATTTATATTCATTTATAAAAAAAAGTCACTACTTTGACTGACACCCTAGTTCTCGGTTGATAATCAACAGTATATACAACATCGCTTCTCCAGACGCCTCCTAGCTTAGTAGAGAGTATTTTATCAATATTTTTTTTACTTTCCCTTTAATCGTCAATCACTAATCATTGGCATTGAAGAAGATTTCTTTTTTCCTGGCGGTAGTTATAGCTGTCACATCAAATTAAGCTCAAAGTAATTGTATCTCCTAAAATTCAATTCAGGCAGACAGGCGTTATATAATGATAGATTCAATCCTGAATATCCATATGCGAATACAGAAAATAAGCAAGCATTACTGGAAGAACTAGTCCTGCCAAACTTTCAAATAATAACAATTCCTTACAGCGATAAGACATATTAAGATTAGTCTAGTACAAAATCGCAATATTGGCAAAAATATCGACTTTGCAAAGGAAGGACCGTGACGTCATGGATTTGCAGAAAGGCTTGTGACACGATTGTTACAATTTATTTCTATCATATTTCTTTATTCAGATTAAGAAAGAAAGAAAAAAAAGAAAGAAAGAAAGAAGAAAAGAAAAGAAAAGAAAAGAAAAGAAAGAAACAGAAAGAAAGAAAAGCATTGCAATTTGAAAAAAAAAAAACAGAAAAAGGTTATTCCCTATAAGTATAACATGATCAAAGGGGAACCACTCTTGACTGATAATTCTACTAGGAAAAAAAGAAGATAGGGTTAGGGTCATGGTTAGGGTTTAGAGTTAGGGTTTAGGGTTAGTTTTTTTTAGTTTTTAGGGTTTAGGGTTAGTTTAATGGGAAACTAAATGAATAATTTGTCAGTCAAAACTTATAGGAAATAACAAAAACAAAAAAAACAAACTGTATGATATCAAATATACTTAATTTACTTCAATATAAAATAAAAAAAAATTGTCTGAATCTTTGAGATGAGGCTTGATGATTTGTATTATCTGCATTATTCGGACTATTGTCCTCATCTTCATTATTATGTGTACAATTGGACACATGGCCTAGTGGATAAAGGAGTTAGGTTAAAACAGTTCAAAGTGACAGTTATCTGGACTGCAGGTTCAATCCTGGCCAGGGACAGCAGTAGCATACAAAAAGAATTAACACAGCTTAACGCCTCTATCCCAGCCATGGTTAGCGGAATGAGAACAGGATACCCCCGTGGATTGAATAAAGGGTTAGGTTCAAAGTTCCGTGATGGCTCCCGATTACGACAAGAAGGTTCCCGATTACGCCAAGAAGGTTCCCGAGTTCGAAAAGAAGGTTCCCGAATCCGAGATGGTTCTCGAGTCCGACAAGAAATACCTGGAGAAGATCGGAGGGTACATCGGCTGAAACGTTGTACAGATAACAATGAAGATGAGGACAATAGTCCGAATAACGCAGATAAAACTAAAATAAAAAATGACTAAATATTTATCTAGTTTTCTTAGCCATCAACATAATTAACAATAATGCCCAGTATCATCAAATTACACACTGCATATTTTCAACCATATAGAGTCAAATTTATTGCAGGAAGAAATACACAAAATCCAAGTTTGCTTTGTTTTCTTTGTTTAATGATATATCAAGCTTCGTGGGTTATTTAATGCCAAAAACATCCTTGTAGAAGAAAAGTAGTGACACTATTTAACTCCTAGTTGGAGGGATGAGGGGATTCATACCCTTTTCAAGGGTATTCGGAACAAGTCTCCAGTTGACACCCCAAATCATCAAGCTAATGAAAGGTTCCCATTTTAACTTGTCACCGGTAACTTCCGCTTTTAAACGTTTGTAAACAAACCAACAGACAATTTTATGCATACCGTATCTGACAAAAATAAATTATACCAATTGTGTGATACCATTCCTGAACAACATCTTTTTATTTAAATAAACATAAAAATATTTTGTAAATAAAAACTTTATTTTCATTTAAATAAAACATATTTGAATTTCTTTTCTGATTAAGTAAAAACTATTTTAGTATAAAAAAGTGTCTTTCGTTTTTTTTTTTAATTTAACGTAAGTGTTGAAAAATATGCATAAACCTCTGATTAAAAAGTATTTATTTAAAACAGATTTTGCTATTGAATTTTAATTTGATTATGTGTACCATCCGTGTGATCCAAATTAAAATTTTAACAAATCAAATAAAAAACTATTTTTTTATTAAAAAAAAAAAAAGAACAGAAATAATAATATTAATCTATCGTTAAAGCCACATTATTTTTTTTATTAAAATCAAAAACTGGTACTGATGCAGAATAGCGTGCAAGAAATAATATCATTAGATTACGTATAAAAAGTATTAAATTTCATTACATTTTACAGTAATATTCAAAACTATTGAGACGCCAGGATTAGGGTTAGGGTTATGGTTAGTAATAGGGTTAGGTTTGGCTACTTGGGAAGTTTCGTAACCTGATGCGATTTATAGGTAAAATACGATTCCTATGATATCTTTTGCACTCTATTCTGCATTTGTACCCCAAAAACTATTTTAATATTAAAACGTGTATTTTGTTTGTTAATAATAGCATAAACTAACTATTTATTTAATTTATCGTAAGTGCAGCATCTTCATAAACTTCTGATTAAAACAGTTTCTTGGTTTGTTTACCCAATATTTGGAATGGAAGTTACCGGTGACGATTTAAAACGTGGACCTTTCAATGATTTGAGGTGCCTATTGGAGACTTGATCCGGGTATTCATCCAAAAGTGAACGTTATAGCTTGAATGGAATTCGAACTCGCATACTCCGATGTAGCAGTCCAGTTCGTTATACACTACACCCCGTGGACTTTCCTAAAAATCAAAGTGAATAGAAATAGCTTATCGTAACGTTAAAAGAATCAACTGCATTCAATATTTATTTTCAAATCAGACTGAATCTTTCTGAAATGATAATAGTTATATCATCAATTTGGTAAGCAAAGACTAAATTCATCATGAAATTGTTATTTATCTATGACCAGTCATCTACTTGTATATTTCAAAAGATGTCACAAAGGCATAAGTCTTCTCAAAAAATACCGTTGTGTAATTCTTTTTTATAGTTTATCAATCACATAATTCAATGTACAAAGCAGCGTCTTTATCTTTATTGGAAGCCATGATGTTTCACAGTCTACACAAACACACGTTATCAAGGCGAGACAGAAGAAAACATTAGACAGTAGATTTCCACAGTTTCTGTATATCCTTAAACGACCATGATGTGACTGTTACGACATTTTTCATTTGAAATCGTTATTGATGCAAGAAACAGTTTCAAAACAACAAGCGTGCTGGTTGGTTGGATTTTACGGCATGTCACTTCTTGGTTATTTTATACCGAAGACGTTTATTTTATTCATTCTTGTTGAGTATTCAATTTTTTAAACACATTTCAAAACTCATTTCTGATCTATTTAACCCATAGATCGAGCCCTAAAAGGCACTTCCACTCCGGGACAGTGGACCTGAGAGTAATGGCGATGAAGGGATATTCCACGTTCCACAGAGCTCCAGAATTAGAACTTCTCCACTAGATATGGTTTAACGTCATACCCAGGCCACCGCCCTCTAGCATATATATAATAAAAGAGTTATGGGTTTGCCATACAGGAAATAGGGTCGGGACAATCATATAGATACTAGGGATTTACGCGACCAGCCGATTGATTGGAGAAGTCTCTCTGACGCCCGTTATAACCTAAGAGCCAAAGTGGCGTGTTGCATGTTATTGACTGCTCGACAACCAAGATTCCGCTCGTAGGCATCACATGTCGCCATCCACAGCCAATATATTGTCTTATTGGGGGGGATTTTATCCCTCTGCTGAGGTGCAGTCGGTGCATTCTACTGTTCCATGCGACAGGGCAGCCCAAACAACAGTTCCTTTGGTAAGGAATCAGCTGATTGTCTGTTTTTGTAAGTAATAAAAACGACTGAATTTTAAGTATTAAATATCCAAATTGTACACCACATTCTATCACGTATATAATAAAAGGGTTGGGGTTTTGCCATACGGGAAATACAGTCGGGACAATCATATAGATTTTAATATTTTAAGGAAAGGTGAAACAATATTATTAAAAACACCGCTATAATGACTGTATCAAATAATATAATAAACTGGTAAGAGATGTTAAATCATCAAGTAAGTCGACTTCATTCTTTGATGAGGATTCAATTAACAAAAAAGAATTATTGTCTTCTGTTATTTGTTACAATAAAAATAAACAGGATACTTGTTTAATTATCGATTTCTTGCATGTAATTTTAGAGAAACAATAAAACAAAGCGGCTTTTAACTGAATGTCCTATGAATAAAAATTTAATGGCATATTGTCATAAAATCACCCAAAATTAATTTTATCAGTGGCATCGCTGACGAAAATAACGGAGGCATTACAATTTCATTGATTGAATGAATTTAACGGCATATCAATCAGTCTAGGGTAATTTTATGCTTAGTGAATCGCATTCCTTGTACGTTCATATTTATTTTTTGCGTAGTTTTTTTTCATTAATCTAAAAAATTTTTGCATGCAGTCCTATCGAATACAAATAATTTTTAAAGGGATATATTTAACTCATAGATGGGATCCTAACAGATACTACCACTCCGGGTCAGAGTGGACATAGGAGTGATGGCAATAAACACTCTCCAGATGTTTAGAACTGGGGCTTCATCATTAGACGTAAGTAAAATCGTCGAGGCGGCCTAATGTCGGCATGAGGCATACAGCGAGGGAGTCTATCCCCTTTTCACTAGCGCTAGTCCAAGGAGATTGTTTTTTTTGCGTCTAATCTGGAGCGCCACACCTACCATCAGCTTCTTACTTTACCGAACAGATCCCTGTACTACTCATACGCTGGGTTATCGAGGGCCAGAATCGAACTAGGAACCTTGCTGGTTTGTAGCCGAACGCTCTACCGACTGATCTAATTAGACGTAGTTTAGTGTCATATTCAATACACACTCTTTTTTGAGGGTCTTACTCTTCTGCAGGAGATACAGTCAGTGTATTCTAAACCCTGCTGATAAAACGGGATAAAAACTGATGATAAGTATTTGCATAGATAAGAAGAATATTAATGTTAACAAACGAGCGGGAAAACTATTTTCTACGACATATTCACTTTCTCTTTTTCATTTTGTTTAATGGTAAAGACATCTTGTCACTTTCGAAATGCTATAGAGCAAATCATAAACAATTTATCTCTTTACTTCATGGAATATCAAAATACTGAAAAAAACCCAGCTAAAATTTCACGCTGTGTCCGCTCGGCCGGTAAAACATGACAACAACAAAAAATGTTATCCGGAGTCAGGTGCAAACGAAAGTTTTCAAAATAGGGTAATGTGGTGTACAAGCAAATCATCATTATAATTGCAGCGAAAAACCTTAAGGCCTTATCGAATTTCTTCTGAATCTGTGCACATTTACTTTTCACTTGAACAAATCCAAAGACAGGAGAAAATAATTCCAATGAAATGACAAAAAATGGCGTCAAAAAGACAGCAAGATTATATAAAGTTTCTTGAAAAGGATGTAAAAATATGTAAACAAACCATTTTGGAATTGACAAAATCATCCGGTTTTCTAGGCTTTTGGAGTTTATCAAGTAGAAATGTTTTTTTTTGTTATAGCGATATATTTGCCATTCACTTTATCAATTTTCTAAATAATAATAATAATAATAATAATAATAATAATAATAATAATAATAAGTGTTGATTAACAAAAAAAAAAGTGAACGTGTCAACTGGTGGACGTTGCAATTCCAGCAGATCACAGGGTGAAGCTGAAGGAAAATGAAAAGATGGATAAATAACTGGACCTTGCTAGAGAATTGAAAAAAGATGTGGAATATGAGAGTGAAAGTGATACCAATAGTAGTGGGTGCACTTGGAATGGTCTCAATGAACTTGGAAAAAAGACTGGCGGATCTGGAAATCAGAGGAAGAATTGAGACCATCCAGACTACTGCACTGCTGTAACCGGCTAGAATATTCAGAAGAGTCCTGAGGAGACTTGTTTCAACTCAGCCTCCAGTGAATACCATCAGCTAAAGCTGATGTGAAAAACTCAAAAGGAGTGAAAATAATAACAGCAAATGTAGGATGTGTGAAGACAAAGATGAGACGACCAACCATGTACTGAGCGAATGCGGCAAATTAGTTCATCGAGGATACGAGGATAGACACGACTTGGTTGGAAAGGTGATCCACTGGGAATTGTGCAAAAAAGAAAAAATCAATTTTGACCATACAACAAAATGATATATGTATAAACCAGAATCTGTTCTTGAGAATGAAATGCATAAAATTCTCTGGAACTTTGAATGCAGACGGATCATCTTATCACAGCCAGAATACCAGACCTAGTATTGATCAACAAGAAAAAAAAAACTTATCAGCTGGTAGATTTTGCAGATCACAACAGATCACAGGGTTAAGATCAAAGAAAACGAAAAGACAGAAAAATACCTGGACCTTGCTAGAGAATTTATAAATCTGTGGAATATGAGGGTGAAAGTGATACCAATTGTAGTTGGTGCCTTTGGATCTGTCACCAACAGTTTAGAAAACAAACTGGAGGAATTGGAAACCCGAGGAAGAATCGGGACCATCTAAACAACAGCATTGTTGAAATCGGCTAGAATACTCAGAAGAGTCCTGGAAATCTGAGGAGACTTGTTGCCATCAGCTTAAGCTGCTGTGAAAAACTCACAGGAGTTAAATAATAATAATAATAATAATAATAATAATAATAACAACAACAACAACAGCAGGAACAACTATGTATGGTCTCATAAAGAGAACACACAAAAATTTCCTTTTCAAAAACATTGCAGTTTCATCAGATAAAATATATCTGTTTAGGAATATGATAGAATAAGTAAATGTAAAGATTATGGAATTAAAATTGAAATAAATATAGCTCCTTAAAATACAGTTATATTGATAATGATTGTAGCCGTAGGTATGATCAAGACAGGTACAAACAGGTGCATTAAGAATATCTCTGGTAGTCCGTGTTCATTGGAGATTGATAAAAACTAACTGCACATCTACCCAGGAAAGTGTTATCAATGTGAGAAAATACAAAAAAGTTCATATTACGAGAGACTTAGCAATGTGACAATTTATGCAAAAAATATCTAATAAAACACTACATTAAAGAATTGAAGCCACAAGACCACAACACTTCTGAAATCTGTTAGAATACTGAGAATAGTCCTGGGGAGATGGGAAGACTTAATGTTACTCAGACTCCAGTTAAGAAAAACATCAGTTAGAGCTGGTTTAACAACAATAATAATAATAATAATAATAATAATAATAATAATAATAATAATAATGCCATAAGGACAAACTACATCAAAGCGAAAATCGATAGGACCCAACAAAATAGTAAATGCAGACTTTGCGGGAATAGAGATGAGACTGTAAACCATATACTCTGCGAATGTAGCAAACTAGCACAACGAGAATACAAAACTAGACACGACTGGGTTGGGAAGGTGATCCACTGGGAATTATGCAAAACATTTAATTTTGACCATACAACAAAATGGTATACGCATAAACCAGAATCTGTTCTTGAGAACGAAACCCATAAAATTCTCAGGGACTTTGAAATAAAAACGGATCACCTTATCCCAGCAAGAAGACCAGACCTAGTGCTGATAAACAAAAAAGAAAGAACTTGTCAACTGGTGGATTTTGCAGTGCCAGCAGATCACAGGGTGAAGCTAAAGGAAAATGAAAAAATGGACAAATATCTGGACCTTGCCAGAGAACTGAAAAAGTTATGGAATATGAAAGTGAAAGTGATACCAATTGTAGTGGTGCACTTGGAACAGCCCCAAAAGGATTGGAAAAGGGTCTGGAATGTTTGGAAATCAGAGGAAGGGTTGAAACCATTTAGAACACTGCACTGCTGTAATCTGCCAGAACACTCAGAAGAGTCCTGGAGACCTGAGGAGACTTGATGTCACTCAGACTCCAGTGAAAGACCATCAGCTAATGCTGATGTGAAAAATCAAAAGGAGTAAATAATAATAATATACTACCCATGAAATATGTTAAATATATATCCATATAAACGTGGAACTCAGATGACAGTTCTGAGTATCGTGATCAGCTAGTGCCCCCTTAATAGCCAACGTGGAATATTAGGAATCTGGTACATAAAGAAAGACCAAAGCAACAATGCTTCTGAGAAAGTTCAAAGATTAAAAAATGGACTAGAGAAGACAACAAAGATGTAATTTACACGAAGATTATCGGAAAGGATTATCGGAAAGGATGATTAAAATCTCAACAGAAACCGCTAAATTTAATACAAGCCAAGGATTTGCTGACCTTACAAAATAACAAAAGAAAATTCTACAAGCAAGTTAATGGAGAAAACATAAAAACAAATGAACAACCGAATGGAAAGGAGAAAAATTCTTGGAGTAAGATGTGTGAAAAGAAAGAAAATAACAAAAAGGCCTAGAGCTTTCGCGCTCAAGTCACGTTGAAATCACCGGTTCCCGCTAGATCACCGAAGTTAAGCAGCGATGAGCCCGTTCAAAACTTATATGGCCGAAATAGTTGATATGCCATAAAACAAAACAACCAACCAACCAACCAGCAGAAGGACTAAATAACACGAATAAGAATTTCAAGAAATTGAAGAAAGGGCCGAGACCCTTGCATTTACAAAGAGCAACTCTCAAGAAAGTATCAAATGGGAAAACACCAAGTTATAATAGTATACATGGATTCTGTTTTTGTTTTAAATTCCCATCCATCAACGAGAGATTGTCTTGCCAAATGTGTAGATGCCTGTAAGAAGCAAATATACTCAAATGGATGACGAAAGGGAATATACTACCTTGATCCAGAAACACCTATAAAAATGAACCATTCCCCAGCAACTATAGACTGGTTGGCAGCCTTCCGTCTACTAGAGGCGATGGAGTAGTGTCAAAGTTTAAAAAAATTTATTTATTGATTTTTCCTTTGAACTACATAGCCTGGGAGGTTTTTGCATGGAGGATAAGCTGTTGCCCATGCAGCAAATCCATCCTCTCCACACTGCCGCTGTGATCCAAAGGAAAGGTAAGGAACCAATGCGGTTTGGCAATGGTTGTATCGCAGGTGTTGCTGGGTAGCACTGGAATTCAGCATCACACCACCTTTAGGGGCTCCGGCTCCTGATTTGTTTTCGAGGTTTACTCCCCTAGACTGATAACGTGTTTAACTATGGTGTGGAAAATTCTAACTGCACACATATATGCCGCGGACTATTACCGGAAGAACAGAAAGGATACCGCAAGGGAACAAGAAGAACAGATGTGCTGTTGTATATGAATCAGCACATACTCGAAACAGAAACATTTAGCAGAGTATGTATTGACTACAGAAAGGCATGATATGCTATCTCAAACTTGGATAATTGAATTTCTAAAATTGTACAAGTTTTAAATTTGTGCACATACAAAATTGACTAATTTATATCGTTCCAACTCTTAACATTAGGAATGTGCAAAACAGACGTGTACAATTTCCTGAAACATTTGCAAATGGATGGATTATGTAGTCGAAAAGGTTTTTTTCTTTTCTCAATTAGAAGTAATTACTGTCTGGTTTCGTGGTTTTCAATCATTTCTGAAATTTTAACCCAAAATTGAATATAAACAGAATATTTTATTGCTGATCCAATATATAACTTTTCTGAAACTATGCAGAAATTCTAATGAAAAATTAAGATAAATAATATTTAAAAAACGACGAAAATATCTAGGCTAATGAAAAGCCACGTTTATTTATATATTTTTAATTTTCTGTAACAAATTAAGTAATAGAAATATAAACGAAAACATTCAATTACCTGAAGCATTGCCCTAGAAGTAAAAAAAAGATAAAGCACTGGATACAGTAACATTTGATTCAATTAAAAAATGTATTAATTAGTATTCATATGAGATTTTATAGTAATGTTCTTCTCTTGGAAAAAAAAAAGACTAAATTAATCTAATTCGTACAAAATAGATCAATGCTACAGCAACTTTAATAACACTTTTTTTTTTTTTTACTGAAATATTAAGTATTGATGTATGATACATATTCCTGAGTTGATAATTATACCTGTCGTAAACAAAATGGCATTACTTTTTGACCCACCCTTGTACTATTCCGAGTCAGGGTGAACCTGGGAGTAATGGCAATAAATGGGCACTCGGATGCAGTCTAATGTTATACCTAGAACTCTCCTTAGGGGTAGGGTATTACTCTTCTGCAGGGGATACGTATTCTAAGCCTCAAATAACTATTCTTAATACAAATAAGCAAGAGAAATTTGTTTGTAATGCATTGCGATTTTAATAAGATTTCCCGTCAGATTTAATCGTGTGTATTTTCGTCTGCCTCATCTAACTTTCAGTTTTATTTACAGCTAAAGATACCTGCGAACACAAAGGAAAATTATACAAAAAAGGTGACAGCTTTAAGGATGATTGCAACTGCTGCTTCTGTCGTAGGTTGCACAAAGATGCGCTTAATCCCACATAATAAAATAATATTGAAAGTTTTAAAATAAAATTACACATACAATGTTTTATGCAACTTGATGAATTAAAATGTAAAAAATACTAAGTAATTAAAATAGACGGAGTGGCTCATGTTAGTATCAGCCGGACAGCGAGAGAGTATATCACCTTTTCGTTTGCGCTAGATCAGGGGGATTGTTTTTACGTTTGAGCTAGAGCACCACACCTACCATCATCTCCCAATTTGCAGCACAGATCCAAGTTGTGCTTACTCAGTTGGCGAGGTCTGGTATCGAACACGGAACTTTGTGGTACGGAGGTGGACACTCTATCGACTGAGAACTGTGTCCCCCCCCAAAAAAAAAAAAGTTATATTCATGTACATACTAGCTAAAAATTATCTAGTTGCATTGGGAGGATAGCTCATTGTAGAACTTTGCGATGTTCGTTTCTTCGCTGACATTAGTTGGGCTATAGCACGAGACTATTGTTATGCAGGTATTGCCATTGAAACGTAGCGTATATAATTCTTGCTCGGATTTTTTCTACGCTGCTTAGCAATCTTAGAGCTCGAGGTCTGAGGGACATTCCTAAACCTCCTATGGTGGCATTTGGGGAGTTTTTCCCCGCAGACGCCGACACAAACGTCCATCCATTACCTGTTTCGTGATATTTTAATCCTAATTCGCTATGATCAAATCTATGCTCTTGTACGCAGATTATGTCTATATTTTCGTCGGATGCAGACACCGTTGGTAGGTAGTTGGTTTATCGTTTTTAGCGTTCTGACGTTAAATGTTTCTAAGTTTAAAGTATGTTTACAGCTTAGTAGGTGTGTTTTATGTCTAGGTTCTGTGGTTATCGTTTTAGATATTGTGTTCAGAGCTATGACATTAGTAGTGGGTGTGTCTTGTTTGTCTTCTGGGTGTGATGCAGTTTGTGTGTGCATGATGTCCACGGGTTCTAGCTCTGACCCGTTGGTCGAGAAATGAGCTACATTACCCCGACAGAGCACACACACACACACACACACATATATATATATATATATGTGTGTGTGTGTGTGTGTGTGTGTGTGTGTGTATGTGGTGAGTGTGTGTGTGAGTGCGTGTGTATTTTGTATACAATTGACTTTAGATTTGTACATAGCTTTCTAACATCACTTTTGCTTTGATAAGGATAGCTATTGTACCAGGTGGTCTGAAAGTCTTGTCATCCTTATATATATATATATATATATATATATATATATATAGAGAGAGAGAGAGAGAGAGGAGAGAGAGAGAGAGAGAGAGAATAAGAGAGTGGGGAAAATAATTGCATAATGCAAGCCAACATTCTAGTAAATAATTTTAATTCTTAAAGAGTTTTTTAGCGGTAAAATAATTACATAACTTATATTACATATTATTAAAACAAGAATAATGAAAGTTAAAATGATATGTAGTTGTAATGAGACTTTTGGACCATCCTGTATATTGGCTTTAATAAATAATTTCCAAAAGAAATGCAAAATTAATAACAAAATGGCAAAATGAAGTTTTATGACAACACAAAAACAAAAGCAACAACAGCAATTAACTTACCACATTTCTGTAGGACACGTGTTGGTTCATTACGTATGGCTCTGACATGACTATAAAGATAATGCATCGTAGTATGAAGGAAATCACAAGATTTTTGTGGATAGCAATACGACTGCACTGCAACGATCTACATAAAAAAAAAAAACAATAATAGAAATAATGATAAATAATTATCTGTATGTTTATATCTACAAAAGTTAGAAGATTATCTAGTAATATTGTTCTTTAGAGAATAGTTTTCGCGACAGAAATCACATGAATAAAAGCGACGTTTTTTTGGTAATGCTTTAAATATAATATAGATGAAAGAAAACGTACAGATCAGGGACTGATTAAAAAGTTATTTCAAGATTATCACACCTAACGAACTGTATCAATGTATGAAACGAAGTGTTCTACTGAATCAACAGACATCAAATATTTATTAAAAAGATCTTTTATATATATATATATATATATATATATATATATATATGACAGCACGTATTATATTATATTTCTTCTATTTATCTATATTATTTTTTATTTTATCTTTTTCAATATTTGTTGGATCTCATTCCATTTTCGTTACTCACACACACACACACACACACATATATATATATATATATATATATATATATATATATATATATGTGTGTGGTGTGTGTGTGTCGCGCGCGTGTGTGTGTGTGTGTGTGTGTGTGTGAGTAACGAAAATGGAATGAGATCCAACAAATATTGAAAAAGATAAAATAAAAAATAATATAGATAAATGGAAGAAATATAATATAATACGTGCTGTCATATATATATATATATATATATATATATATATATATATATATATATATATATATAAAGTGTTCCGAGATTTAAGTTTGTCATGAATACTTAATATATCTTTCAAAGTCTTTCCGTTCTGAAAATATATCTTTTAAAGTAATATTCGAAATTTAAACCTCAAATCCCAAGAGTTGTAACGTTTTGATTATATTTTATTAATAATCGATAATTTATTACGATTATCGACGGTGATTTTGTTTGATTATCATTTATTTACCTTTCTGTATGTGCTGTTTGTATTCTTGATCGTGTTTTGAAAACAAAGTGAATTCTAGTCGATGATTGATTGATTTTAATGACGTGCCAATCCATTTAGGATTATTTCATGCCCAGAGAGTAGCAAATAGCATTCATTGTCCGTCCATATTTACATATTATGTAGTTGTTTCTTAAGAGTTTTGTAGAGCACACTAATAAAACACTAATGAATAACCTCTTTAATAAGTGCAAAAAGTATCCTCTTAAATATCAATTAAAAAGCGTTAGATTAAGCTGGAAGTTGTTGACGCATGAAACAAAATAAAATAAAATTGATAAAAATGAAATAAATGATGCCAAAATGTCCAGAGGAAACTTCTTTAAAAAAACTTCATCTTTAACGAGAATTCAATTAAAACCGATAATTATCTGATCTTTATAAACTTATTAAAATTAGCGTTATTTTTATGTAGCACTAAATATTTATATAACTTAATAAATATTTTACAATTTTAAAGCTGATCAGGTGTAAAATCAGACTTTAAATCTCCGATTTTAAAATGTCAGAAGCTGGATTAATGAATTATGGATGCCCGACCCTTAACAACTATTAAGAAGTTCTATTATGATGCTAAATGAGCCTCATAAGATCAGAATGTATTCGATTGAGATTTATAAGATAATAGAAACAGAATTAATACTTTAAAGAATACACGTGCAAGTTTAAAGTATAAAAACAAATTACCCGCAAATTCATTGAATTCAAATAATCAGAGGTAAACACACAGAGACACGCGTATGCGCGCGTATAATGATCGAGGAAAGTTTTACAAGTCCTTTCAACATACTTTCATTTTGTTCTCATTTTGGTCTTATTTGGTCTTGATACATTAAGTTAACAAATCAATACAGTAACGATTGAAGACTAGTTCCAGTAAATTATGATTTGACATTGTCACGAGGAAGAATTTTACAGTTATCATCTCCCCATTTAATTTTATTTCCCTCTAAAAACTATCAATTTCGTGACATCAATTTAATTTTGATTCAATTTTCTTTTTTTTAAAGACGGATATTATTCAAAATGCTGCCAGGCATAACAGTCTGCAATAACAATGTGTAATTGTCTATTTTTATATGTTCATGTTTTGCATGAAATAACGATAATGCACTAACATTCCACTTGGCGGCGGCGGCGATGCCTTTCATTGCGAATATATTTAATGCCTTCACAAATTAAGATTGTTCACAATAAAGATGATTTCCTTAGTAAACACTTTTAGTTTTTGTAGCAACATTTCATCCCTGCTTCCTTTTCCGTCTCAAACAAAGATCACGATAAACCTCGAGGGGAAAGATCTTCAACACCATTTATCAATTTTGCCAAATCTATTTTTTTAAAAGTAAACATCCTTTGATAATAGAGTTTGCATATAAAAATAAACAAAAATATTTTCCACTTCATTTCCTTTTTCTCAATTTATTTCTATTAAAGATTTTAAATTTTAGATTTTAATTATAAATCTTTAAAGGAATTCTTCAATTATTTTAATAACTGGAAATAAAAGAATACATCAATGATTTCAATAACTGGAAATAAAAAGAATGATTCACGGGTTTTAATAACTGGGAATAGAAAATAATCCAAGGATGGTATTAATTGTAAATACTAGAATACTTCAATGTAAATAACTGGAAACAAAAGAATACTTCAATGATGTTGATAACTGGAAATAAGAACGATATCATTGATTAAAAAGAATACTTCAATGATATCATTGATTAAAAACAAAAGAATACTTCAATAGTCATTAAGTGTATGTAAAATAATACTTCAATGATGTCATGAGGTGGAAACAAAATATTACTTTTATCATTAACTGGAAATAAAAGTACCTACTGTGAGAAAATGTAATAAGAGATTTTAATCTATGTATAAATGTAATAAAACATTTAACCTTAGATTGACCTTCATATTTTTAATCTATATTCTATTTTACTTGCATCTAATTTTAATTCTAATTTATTTTCTCAAATATTTTTATTTAACGTAATCTTTTTACTCAAAGAAATAAGTAGCTTGATAATATATGATCAAAGGGATATTTTTCAATAATGTAAATAATACAATGTGAAATCTTCATTTTATGTATTTAATAAACAACATGATATTTATTAAGTACATAAAATGAAGATTTTACATTGTAGTATTTCGGGGTTAATTTAGATAAAACAACAAAATTGTTCCTTTAAACTTATCTTTAATCACGAATTATTTTTGACACTTTTAATTCTTGCGTATGAATTAAATCTTATTTCAATCAATAATGTTCATTCAATTGTCTTATTAACCAAAGTATTTATTGGTGTTCGTTGATTGATTTGATTTTATATATTTATAAATGTAGTATCATAAAATAGTCAGAAAGTTTCGATAAAACAATCTCACAAATACAAATGCCGAAAAGATATACATAAATCATTATAATTATTGTTAGTTAAAAAAACTATAACATTTTATACTATATTTAATCAATTGAAAATGAATTCAATATATCAGTCGTTTATTCTTCCTACAACCATAAATGAATTTCTTTCAGGATTTTTCCGATTGATTATTACCTCGAAGATTTATGTCAATAAGTTTGCCTGATGAGTGCCCTTTTTAAGGTGTCCTTGTATCTTGTCTGTGACGTTCCGATTCCAATTCCTCAAATAGTGGATATTTTGGGAAAACATATAGACATCCATTATCGTCACTAGCAAATATATGCACCCTTCGGGTGCAAGTATTTAGGTTTTGATGTAATAAAATATCATATCAAATTAGAAACTATTTAGAAAATGATAAACTGAGGGGGTATAATCGAAAAATAGAACAGCTTTAAATCTAACTCTTCCATCATTTTCCCTCACTCCCATCTTTCATTTTTCCTAATTTATCTATTTAGTTAGATTATGAAGTATTTAATAAAATTACAGTTCTTTCATCTTGTTTATAGATTTTTTAAAAGATTTATCCCCGAGATTTTTGCTCAGATTCCTTAAGAGAAAACAAACAATTAGAAATCAATAATAGTAAGCACATATTTATTAAAATCAAATTTCTAATATCAATATGCAAATTAGCCTTCTCGTTCACACTGTAAACCGCTATTTTGTTGTATATATAAATACAATTGTATGTTATTAGTATGTAGATATGGTCAACAATTAATAATGTAAAACAATTTTATAATAATTGAGGTTTAAATAAAAAATAAATTCATGGTGAATGTGATGTCAATAACTAAGGGAATTGTGACTTGAGTAGTGATTTAGTTTCGGTTACAGACAAACAAACACACAATCTCCATTATAATAAGATTTGGTCTGCCTAATAAAACTGAACTTATTGCAACATATTTCTGATATTTGTGGCATTGTTTTATTAATCCCGCCAGTGTATATTGAGAAAGATGAGGAGGCAGAACTGATAGAAGTGTTTGTGAAGGTGTAGATGACGATATTATCCAGCCCTTAAAGAGACTGCGACGATAGAATAAATTTTATATATTATTTTTCCGTCTTTTCTTAAAATATTGTTGATTCAGATACTTTTGTACAATCTCCCAAAACGCTTTGCTTGTCTCAGCAAGACTGTTTTCTATTTCTTTACTCAAAATATATGTTGCAAGTTCAGAACCTCAGACGCTTTGGTGGACTTGTCCCAAAATGCCGAAACGAAGATACTGTTGTTTTTATTTGCTATAGATACAAAGTATTCTTTAAATTTATTTCCTTTTTCAGAACCACGTGTATGAAAGAAAAAAAAATTATTTCGTGTTAAATGTCTGTCCACTCATTTTTCAGGACCACGTATATGAAAGAAAAAAAAAATTCTGTTAAATGTCTGTCCACTCAGTCACACCCCTGAAATTACCGCTCCATTGGTACCGACTAGAAGGAAAATATATATAATTCTTGTGTCGAGTATAAATTCAGTGAATGTCAGAACCTCAGACGCTTTAGTAGACTTGTGGGCTTATACTAAGTTAAAACTTAAATATATAACAAATAACTAACTAGCACTCTCACTAGGCACTTGCCTTTTGATTGGTGAGGAGTGTGTGAACAATCAGTATTACCAAAAACAAGATAAATATTCGCTAAAGAGCGGATGAGTTCCAGGGGACGCCACGGGAGGCTATCCACACAGATAGTAGTAGGATTGGGTACTTACTGTCGCATAAATTCTCAAAGCGGTTAGTAGGGGCTTCTTACCTTGTAGGCAACCCAAATATGAAAAGAAAAAGTCCAATATAAAACTCCGCTGCCTAGCGGCCTGACCCCATACCATGGAAAGGCTAGGGGAGTAACCCCGAAATAAATCCGGAGCCGGGTCCCTAAGGTGGTGTGATACTGAACTCCAATGTTAACTTATAATTCAAGCGACACTACTTGGCTTCTTACGTTTCCTTTGGATCACAGCGGCAGTGTGAAGAAAGGGGATTCGCTGTTTGGGCAACAGATTATCGTCCATACCAAACCTCCCAGGCTACATAGTTCCAATAAAAATGGACACTACTCCATCGTATCTCGTAGACGGAAGGATTCCAACAACAACAACAACAATGTTGCAAGTTCATAATATACGACAACCAAGTTTGGTGAGATATTCAAATGATTCCAGATATTTCGGTTAAATAAAGAATTGCAGACAATGTAATGTATAACTAATGTAGGCAATTTGTTTTAAATTACGTTGTTAATGACAAACAAATCTTATCAAATAATAAATTACCAATCAAATGCGGTTGAATCGGTTGTAGACACGACTCAGCCCGATATTATTGTATCATTAGTATGAAGCGATAAAAAATTGTTGTCGAAAGCAAAACACTGGTATCTTATCTAGCAAACAAAAAGCCATGTTTCTATTGAGGTCAGGCACTTTCTCTTAGTGATTTATTCACAGTAGGGACAAAGAGTCGAGTCTTGAGCAATTTTCATCAGTAAAATACAATTCTCACCGATAAAAGATAAGAGATAAGAGCCTTGTTCTCAGCTCCCGATGGCACCTCTGTATCCGATGATTTTGTGAATAAAGTGTGCGTGTTTGTTTATGAATAATCACAGTGGTTCGACCGAGTCCAAATAACTAGATAAAAGATAATGATAATAAAAAAACCAAATAGATATGGAAGTAAATGTAATTTTTGTATTTGTTTTAATAATATTATTCATTTGACAATGCATTAGAAACTTGATCCCCCTATTGAGTAATGAGACATTCTGTTGCTATGGCAACATGGAGTATTTTCACACGGAGTGGCGTAACAATGTAATTTCTCGTTATTCTGTAGGGATATAAGGCTGCGTTACTTGTGTATATGCAGATCATATTGGGGTTTATATATAAGGAGATAATTTACTATATAACTAATCTATTAAATGAATCTTGCCGGACAAATATTTTACAATTTGTTTGTTACTTTTTATGAAAATTCTTTTTTGGGCATTTTCTTCTTTTTTTTTTCACATCACGAACTGATTGACTTATTTAACTAGAATTATCCTACTTATTTTCCTCGCTTATGTGTCATGATTTTGGTTAATAATGGATTCACGTTGCTTCACAACTGGTTTTGCACCCCCCAAAAAATTGAAATAAAAGAATTATTGGCTTTTTTAATTATAAGAGTTTGTCAATTTAACATCAGTTGTCAACGGGGAAGCTTTTATTTTCAGTTGTCAACAAATAAGAAAAAAATACAAAATATTTTTTCATTTCTTTTATTTAAAAATAATTCTGTCGCCATGCTTATTCTAAAATACGTCACTTGGTTCTTATTTCCTACATTCAATCCCAGTGTGAAAATTACGCTGATGTCACAAAGAATATCCCTAACACTGGTATGTGTTTTTATTTATGCATTAAAACTTACTTAAGTGCATTGGGAAAATTACCAAAGCCAATTTATTTTAAATTTTGTTGAGCTTAAAAGAGACAGAAAACGTTCAGAATACATAAATGTATACTTATTTTATATCTATATGCTGACAACATAATCATATATTAAAGATAAACAAAGGAATAATTAACAGAAAATATTTTAAGATTTAATGATTTTCAATAAGAATAAAATCAAAGTTATATTTAAACTCGGATTTCTCTGATTGAATGTTGATGGAAATGTTTTATTTGTTTTTTTCCTTCTTGATAAGTTCAATTAAAATAGCCAAAATGCTCTGAGAAGAAAAAGAAATGATTTTAAAATGATGATAAGTTTTAAAATCAAATCAAAATAGTCTGATAGACTGTGTAAATGCTAATTGAGGTTTGAATTCTAGTTGACGTTTTTCACCTGTTCACTTATTTCACTCTTTTAACCAGCCATATCGTCTGAGGCTGTAGAATACATCGACTACACTCTGCAGATGGATATGAACCCCTCCCCAATGAGATCACCTGTTGATTGTGGGTAGTGACCGTGATGCTTCCAGATGGAATCATGGGGCCTGAGCAGTCCATGACATGCAACAATCCACTTTGTTCCTTACATAGGCTGGTCAGACAGGCGGAGAGGCCCCCCCCCGTGATTAATCGGCTGGTCATGTCAAGCACTAGCATCAATACGATTGTCTCGACCTTTTTGACATTTAATGAATCCCTAACTCTTTTTATCTTATATGTGCTAGAGGGCTGTGACTGAGGGTCTTATTGTCCTGGGTATGACGCTGAAGTTCTAAATGTGGAGCTCTGTAGAGTTTGAAGTACCCCTTCATTGCCATTACTTCCATGTCTACTCTGACCCGGAGTGGTAGTACCTGTTAGGGTCCTATCCATGGGTTAAATAGATTTAAAAAACCGAGTTAAGAAATTGATTCTTTGTTTGTTTGTTTATTGATTTTAACGGCATATTAACCCGTCTGGGGTTATGTCATGCCTAACGGTTATGAAGTGATACATATCGTGTATTTATATTTATACTTTTTAGTAATTGGTTTTAACAATGTGTTAGCACAATTGGGGATTATGTTGTATGGTATTGATTTGTTTCATGTCTATATTCTATGGTATGATTTTATTTCCCCACAAAAAGAGAGAATATCCTCCATGTTGACGTTTTCAAACAGTTATTTCATATTGTTTGCTTTAAAATAACGGTTTCTGATGTAAGCAAAAAACTGCATTCCGTGAATAAGTGTTTAACTGTCAAAGATGTTTGACATATTCCACATTGTGGTTGTTGTTCTTGTTTGAGTATATAGGAGTGCGTTAGTCTTGTATGACCAATGCGTAATCGGGACACAATGAATTGAATAGCCAACAAGAATGGATAAAACAAAACATCACGTCCACAAAACTATCTACAAAACCTTTAAAGCAGAATTAATTATTAGCTCTAAAAATGAGTTTAAAAATTAAATATTTACCAACAATATATTCCCTTGCAAATCATAAATACAAAAACGTATTTGGCATTAAATAACCCACTGGGTTTATATGCCTTTAAACAAAACCAACAAACAAACAAAACTCTTCTAACCTATAATGAAAGACTTATATTTGTTTTACATCGTGTTTTGCTCAGAAAATGTACTAAATTTTACTAAATCATTTCTGAAACTGCTTTTTCAGTAATTTACGAAATTTGAAACGTTAGCATTATTCATTTTTTTGTTGTTCTAGAAGTTAACTTTCCGTTGTTATTTTTCTCATGAGATACGATAACTAAAATTGGAATGATTGATAAATTAGAAAGAGAAAACAAAAAGAAAAGAAAAAAAAAGAAAGAAAAGCAAAACAACCGACATTTTGACTTTCTCCAGGAATTTGGCAATTTGTTTTCAAAGGGAAAACCTGGACTCAAAAAAAAAAAAAAGAAAGAAAGAAAGTGTCAACACACTGATTATTTGAAAATTGTCATAATTGCCCCGAAGAAAAATAACAGGTGCAAATAACTTGTTTAAAACAAGTGTAGAATTTTAAACTTTTATCAAATTATTCATTCCAGGTGTTTGTCTAGAAAAGTGGTTTTATAATGGTGAATGAAAGTTTGAACTTGTAGCATTTTTTCTTCAAAATGGTGCGCTCACTAATTGTACAGGAAAAACACGATTCTATTAAAACTTGACATCAAGCAGAGATTGTAATTATTCGTTGGTAATGATTGATAAAAAAAACAATAACAATTGAACCATGAATTGTTAAGTCAGCATTCTATAAATAATGTAATGAAGTTATTAGCTATTTCAATTTTCTCATCTAAAAAGAACATTAAAATCTATGAACATGTATTTACTATATAAATCATATTTAAAATCCATTTTTCTAATTTACCCTAAGGAAAGCAAACAAATCAGTGAATATTCATAATGAATATCATTTAACAATAGGAAGAAATTCAAACTTATTCATAACTCAAAATTTACTCCAGGATTAAAAATAAGAATTCTTAAAAAATTTTATAATCATATTAATTGGCCAAAATATATAATTGGCCAAAAAATAAATTTAAATAACCATAACTAATGTAAAATATTAAGTACCGACGTAAAATTTAAAAAAATAAAGAAAGAAAAGATGTAAATAAAATTTCCTAATGATATTACCAATATATATATATATATATATATATATATATAATATATATATATATATATATATATAAAAGAAAATGAAAATTTCATTCTATTATTATAATAAAATTATTGAAAAATTTATAATTAATCCAATAAGTTCATCTGCTTTATTCCCATGCCACATCCAAAACATATATAATCTCATAATATTAATTCTATGATTTTAACTTATAATCCTATAAAAACTATATTAATTTGAATTTATTTTTGTATCTACATTTAAAAATTAACTCATTTCTGCGTTCCGTAATATAATATTATTCATTATTACAGAGATTTCTTCATCACCATCATCATCCTCATGGCATCTAGTGTCCGTACAGAGCTGATCAATGTATGTTATTGCTGGCCGACCAATACTATTGTGTCTATGTGCAGGATTCCATAAGACAAAATTCCTTATGAATCCTTATGAGTTCGTACTTACTTCTCCAGCAGTGCCCAGTATATATTGGATGGCTTGTAGGATGAGAGGTAAGTGTCCGCACAGCTGCTGTTTTGTAGGGTGCTGTTTCCATGATTTTTTCATAACAGCATGCAGCAATCTTGGATAGTTACCATCTAGCCTTTTCGCCAAACGGTTCGTTAAAGTCTAAGTGGTGCAAACTATACAGTAGTGTTGACATAGCTACACCTTGGAAGAATTCCCGTTTTATCTTATCGTAGAGATCAATTTCCTGTCAATAGCAGTTCATGGCTTACCTATACTTATGTTGACATCATTTTCAGTAGATGAGATATTACTACCGATGTATACAAATTGATTTACTAATTTCAGAGGCAAGCCATTTAATCTGGAGATGACACCATTTTAGTTAAAATAGATGAATTCTGTTTTACCTGAGTTCACATTGCGACCAATGCCTCTTGCTGCCTACTCCGGGCGATGTAGCAGAGATTAGGCCTAAGCAGCTGTAATAGTTTCTGCGGGATATCGCCTGCTTCTTGTTTTTTGTGTGTGAAACTATTTTCTTTCATTAGATCGTTTGCATACGTAATATCGACAGATTATGAATAGAAAGAGAAATATCTAAGAAACGACTAAAATATTAATTTAGAAGAAAAAGCGTTCAAGTTTAACATATCTTTGCTTTTTTATAACTGCAACGTTTTAATTAATATGATTTATGTTTATTTATTTCATTAGCAAAATAGTCAAGTTTTTCTTAATGGAATATATTAAATTAGAAATAATAACGAAATTAATTAAGAACTTATATAAAATAATTGAAACAGAGAATGTATAACCGAAGAATAGAACAGATTGAATGCTAGCTCTTCCCGGCTTTCATTGCTAAATTTTCCCAATTCAACTGTTTAACTAAATTACAGTAAAGTATAAAATTACAGTTAGTTTCCTTTTATCAATGGATTTCTGTAGGATTTTCGTTCATATTTATGAAATTAAAACCAAATAATTAGAAATAAACAATACCAAACAAATCTTTCTTAAAAAGATATATTAAATATCAATATACATTAGCCTTCCCGTGAACAATGTAAGCCTCTATGTGTTTGTATTTATAAATACAATCGCATTTTATTAGCATGTAGATAAGGCCAACAATGATAATGATATAAAATACCTTTATTAATAATTGAGATTTAAATAAAAAATAACATCATGAGAAGGTTAATAAATAACCAAGGAATCTATGAGTTCAATGAGGGCGTAGTTTTGGTTTCAGACAAACAGACAGACATATAGATAATATGTTTCCGTCAATGATGTTTTGTATAATCAAAAAATGTAAAATGTTCAGCATTTTTTTTATTAAGAACCCAGAGTGTTAAAAATATCATACTGACCGGAAGTAGCAGAAAATGGCGAGTGTTATTCCCAGTAATATTAAGGAAATTGTACTTGTAACGAAGTAGATATAAGCCAGTATTAGAGCTTGTTGGACATCTGGATGCCTGTGAAAATCAACTGATTCCTGTAACAGAAAGAAACAGGTCGTTAAAGAATATCAGAATAATATAAAATATAAAATCAGAAAGGAGATTGTTTTCTTTAATAAAAGAGCATAATTACTGTGCAGTCTAATATCTAATAAGCATCTCTAAAAGCCTCACTCATTATAAATATTTCGATTTATTATAATCTATATATAAATCGGCTTATTCCGTTCCGAGAAATTTTTAACTTTTTTCTTTTAATGGCCCAGCTATCTACATAATGATAAATAAATAAATAAAAAAGTTAAAAGATTAAGGACAATGTGTAAAATATACTAAATATTAAATAAAAGCTAAAACATACCTGTCTGTAGTAATACGACTTCTCTACGTTGCTCTTAGTAGACGTAAAGACAGCAGTCAAATTAAATTGCTTAAAAGAAGCGATATTGAAGAAACATCTAAAGCTGTAAAGAGTATTGTTTATGGAACTGTGCTTCGTTAAATCATTGTTTTATATGGATTCAATATAGAACATATTGAAAAACTGAAGATATAGCTGAATATAATACTGGGTATAACTTTCCACATTTTGTGAGGAGATAATTATGAGATTCTATGACGTTATTTCAAACACTATAGAGTGAGGTTGAGAACGCAGCAGTCCTTATGCAAAGCCTTCAATGGTGTGAGCGTAGCGAGTCTGTCGTAAATCGACCAAACCGCCTTCAGGCCCAAGTGCAAAACAGGGAGAATTTGCTAGTATATATATTACATACATAAGACTAAAATTACTTTTGAAATACAAAAAAAGGCTTGATTTAAAAAAATATTCAATAGAGATGATGGTATCTAAAATTCTAGATGTGATTTGGTCGTGTAATTATGGTAAATAATACATTGGCCTAGTGTTACATAATCATTAGATACCTAATGATTATGACAATAGTGTAGAAATCATATTAGTGCAGCTGATGGCCTTGAGAGTGAGTGACAGCGTTTGACCTCACTCTGACCTTGCGTTCTGGGGATGATCGTGAGAATCGGAAGGCAATAGAAGGCCCCCTTCCGGTTTAAGGAGTAAGCAACTCAGTCAGTTAGAGTTAGAACTTAGAAGCGAAGCTAGCAAGATGTGAGTCTCACTGCGTGATTGTCTGGTCTGGGGTTCTACGAATAAAGTAACATCATCGTAAATCGAAGTCTTGTGGTTATTACTAAAAGCTAACAAGGACACAAGGCTTCTGATAAGCAGTGATCCCCAACAGAAACCAGACCCGGAATCCTCAATAGAAGACCAGACAAGACCTTAGAAGATATACCAGACCAAGATAGAAGATAGATGATAGAAGAAGCAAAGCCGGCCAGAAGATAGACGACAGAGAAAGAAGTAAGAGAAGTATATAACATATAGATATTTAGTGCCGGTAAAGAGGGTATACAACACTAGTCTTTTATTTTGTGTACATTATTTAAAAAGAATTAGACCGTTGTGCTTAAAATGAGATTTTTATGTTTAACTGAGGTTAACTGGGTTTGATTGTCATTTTGTCTCCCCTATGATCAGTTGAGAGCTTAGCCCTCATTGAAGGGTTTAAAAGCCACGTGACTACGAATTTTAGAAATTAGAATTAGATTTTAACTTTCTAGTGAGTTGATCCAGGTTAACCGAAATCTATGAATGGGTAAAATTTGTGGGGTTGTATTTTCTATCGATGTCCCGGAGGATTCACCCCTAGTTCGTGCAGCCAATAATGAATATATCTTCGTATTTATTCTTCCCAGCGAGGAGGATCGACCTTCGACCGAAGAAGATATAGCGCCAGAGAGGGTGTGAATATGAGAAGAGGAAAATGGCTATCCAGCACTTATATCGTTAACTAACTTTTACTATAAGCCAGTAGTTTCCATAATTACTGGTAAAAATGTCATCTTAATTTAATCCCTTTCAAATTATATTTCACAGTTTTTGTAGATAAGACATTTCGGTAGTTATTAGAATTTTATCATTAATTTGATTAATCGAGATTATTTGTTTTTACAGTTAAGAGCGGGAATAGCCGGCCTATTACTGAATAAAAAGTCCCCAATATTTATAATTATTCAACATTCTTATCTTACCACATTCGAGCTTAGAGAAACACAAGCACGTACAAAAGTCTACAATAGTTTTCAGTCGATGAATTTCAGGATATTTTTAAAAGTAGGATTATTCGTAAAAATATGTAATTTAACTGATATTATCATCATCAAGTAATGCCGACAGCATGGATTCCCTTGACCCTTTTGCCATCTGTCCCTATCAGCCATCTTTCATGTCCTGCGGCTCTCAAACATCTAAGCTTTATATTATGTAGCTCATACATTAAACACATTTGAGGTGATCGTGATGTAATGGTCATTGTGGTAGGAAATGAACACGGCAACCCGAGTTCAAATCCTAGTCAATGGTGTTTGCATTTCACATAATGCTAGTACCCTTGGGAAAGGTATGAATCTAACTATTCTCCATCCTGCTATGGATGAATATTAGGGTAGACTTAGCTATTTGATTACGGTGACGTGATTACGGAGACACGTGGTGTACTGGTTAGAATCGTAGGAAATGGACTCGTCGACCCGAGTTCAATTCCTGAACGAAGCCACAGCTCACATAGCACTAATACCCGCGGAAAAGGTATGAATCCAACTATTCTCCCTACATCTATGGGTAAATAGTAGGGCAGACTGGGTTCCTTAAACTTGGTTAGGCAACCATTCTAGGAGAAGGAAAACTCTGAATTCAAACCTCTTAAATATCCGTTTGGGGTAGTCACTAATAGAATACTCAGTCCTACCTAGTAATCTCTTTCAATTAAAAAGAATAATTTAAAAAGATCTTTTATTTTGATAGAGTAACCTGTCTAGGAAATTCTGAATTAAAAACTCCACTTAGAAGATTGACCTTGTGTCGCATCCTGCTCGTGCGGTGGAGTTGAATAAATACATACATTAAATAAGTTCAGTCTCCCTTGTTATATATCATGGAAAATTATCAAATGAAAAATATCTGCGATGCTCATGCGACGATATGTTAGTAAAAGGTGTTAAATAATCTGCGCATGCGCACATGTAGAAAAGAACACGGAGGCGCCGTCGCATTTAACTAAAACTCATTTAAAATTTAATTCCGGTAGAAACGAAACAGTCGATTCGAGCCGAACTGATTAAGTTTTGATTGACGTATGTCTTTCACAATAGAAATAATGGTGTTGCCCTACTTTTCTCTTTGGCGCACTAAGACTTCATCCTGAAATTATTCTACATTTGATGAATTAGCCTTGAATCTTATTGCATATTGGACAACGATGAATACGCCCCAATCACAATAATCAAAAGCCTTTTCGTAATGATTGTTCAGTTTTAAGTGTTGTGGCAAATCAAAGATCGGGATTCTTTCATAACGTGACTTAGGTTCCCAGCCAGCTGATTGTTAATGATCGTACGAAAGATTTTCCAATTTCTTTTTGCCAGTGGTCAGTTATCTGCATTGATAATTGGAAATGGCGTGTCTGTGTCTTCTCTATAGACGGTCAGATTGTTTGATGTAGAACTGCCGAAGTATTCATGCTTATTGGATTTCGGGGAAGATTCTAATGTAAATCTTGTTTTTTTAAAGTTTTTTTTTATTAATTCCTCATGGGGAAGTGAGGTTCCTATTGAGAGGCGATCTCTACAAATAGAATAGTTTGATAATTGATGCAAATATATTTTTTTTTATTGATTCTGATAGGTATTTACGCAGTTTGTCGTGACACAAGTTTGTAATTATGGCGCATTCAGCGAGGGTTAAACTCCCCCTCGGTAGAAATGGATCTACAAGACTAGCTTGCTAACCATTACTCCACGATGGGACGCCCAAATATTACTTCTGGTAGATCAGATAAATAAACATTATAACCCTTGACTAAAACATGACAAGGTTTGGTTGGATTTTTTGTTTAATGGCATATTCGCACGTTATTTAATTCCAAGTCCATCTTTGTATGAAAACAGTAGTGGTACTATTTAATCCCTAGCTGGGGGATTAGGGGTTCATACCGTTAAGTCCGAAAGTGATCGTAATAGAGTGACTGGAGTTCGAACCCGCTAACTACGAAGTCGTAGTCCCGCACGTTATCCACTACGCCACGGTGGCTCCACCGATAACACGACACGTTTACTTGCATCTAATAAGATTCAAGAAGGCAACAATTTATATTTCAATCGTGAATTAAATTTGGACGTTTTCTTTCACATTGTCGTTATTTCCTCTTATAAAACAAGAAACGATACGTGGCAGGTTCAATCTCGGCCATGAGAATCTATAATAAATGAAAGTCAAATTAGTTCTTGTTGGTTGTGGAGAGAAACGTAGTGATAAAAATAAACGAAGGCAAGAAAATATATCTGAATGAAACAAAATACAAGAATTTAAATGTTAAAACTTCAAAAAGTAATAAAGAAAGTTTTTCTTAGTAAAATAACTTAAATATAACTAATTAATTATTCAAGCTGGACATGTAAACTATTTACGTAGCCTTATTGTTTATTAAGTACTAAATATGGGGCTTATGGTTAAATTACGTTGAAAGCAGCGGTTCTCGCTAGATCACCGAAGTTAAGCAGCGATGAGTCTGTTCAATACTTAATGGATGACGATTTAAGCAACAGCAGGTACTATAAGGAGCCTGATATCAAAATGACTTGATTAGAATTAGAAGGGGTTGATAAACCGTAAAACAAAACAATCAATCAATCAAACAACCAACAAAATATGAGGGAAAAACAACAATGTTCAAGTTGATAAATCTCCTAGGTATCAGTCACTGCAAATCTCCCATGAAAATTTTCAAAGAACATTATTAACTTAATAAGCTAATGTAAAAATATATAATTAATACATTTATTTTGTTCGGTGTAACTATTACGGTTTCTAGTAGTTTGATGTAAATTATTAATTGAAAAAAAAAGAAGAGGAATAAAAATGACTTTAAAATAACCAGGTGCAATATTTTACCCGGCGTATACGTGTATTTCAGCTAGTTGATTATAAATGCTCCTAATAGTACAATAATATCACCAAAAAAGCATCAAATTAATCTAAGATCGATGACGTTTGGACTTTCACCACCTACTATGTTGTCTCCTCCATTGAAAACACCCACAGGGCTACTCTCAAGAACAAAAGGTACAGAAAAAAGAACCCTAACACTGTACCATCAAACCCTTATCAGGCATTCAGCTGCAGCCACTACACCGTGCATGTCAATCATGCATTGGCCTTGTAATACACAAACGTGCCTGAAGTCAGTGTGGACCGCTCCTTTCTTGTTCTTTGTTCACGAAGCCAACCTATTATTATTATTATTTACTCCTTTTGAGTTTTCACATCAGTGTTAGCTGATGGTCTTTCTATTATTATTATTATTATTATTATTATTATTATTATTATTCACTTCTTTTGCGTTTTTCACATCAGCGTTAGCTGATGGTATTTCACTGGAGGCTGAGTGAAAACAAGTCTCCTCAGGTCTCTAGGACTCTTCTGAGTATTCTAGCCAATTGCAGCAGTGCAGTAATCTGATGGTCTCAATTCTCCTCTGATTTCCAGTCCTCTAGTCTTTTTCCAAGTTTATTGGGACCGTTCCAAGTGCACCAACTACAATTGGTATCACTTTCACTCTCATATTCCACAGCTTTTTCAATTCTCTGGCAAGTTCCAGGTATTTATCCATCTTTTCATTTTCCTTCAGCTTCACCCTGTGATCTGCTGGAACCACAAAGTCCACCAGTTGATACGTTCTCTTTTTTTTTTTTGTTAATCAACACTAGGTCTGGTCTCCTGGCTGGGATAGGGTGATCCGCCTTTATCTCAAAGTCCCAGAGAATTTTATGCGTTTCATTCTCAAGAAGAGATTCTGGTTTATGCATATACCATTTTGTTGTATGGTCAAAATTTAATTTTTTGCATAATTCCCAGTGGATCACCTTCCCAACCCAGCCGTGCCTAGCTTTGTATTTCCGTTGTGCTAGTTTGCTACATTGATTTAATACATGGTTTACAGTCTCATCTCTGTCACCGCATAGTCTATATTTACTATTTTGTTGGGTCTTATCAATTCTTGCTATGGTATAATTTGTTCTTATGGCATTATTTTGTGTAGCAATTATTAATGATTAAGTTTCTTTCTATTATTATTATTATTATTTATTAGTAGTAGTAGTAGTAGTAGTATATAGCTAGTACTGGGAACTGCACTGTAGCGTTGCAGAGATACTACATTTTGATCCTGAGAAGATGAGCCAAGTCATACATTAACAATTGCATCATTCTGAAGGATTCTGTGCTCTAGACTTTAATGAAACCTAATTTCATTTTAATCAATACTTCATTACTGTTAGAGAAATCTGAAAAGGTTTTTGACAGTAAAAATGTCAAACTAACGAGATACGATGCATTAAGTATTGTCTGTTTCTGTAATGACTGCAAAATCCCCAGAAAGATTCATAACATTAGTTTTAATTCATAACACATTAAGATAGGAGAATATTTTACATATAACTTCAATTACTGTCACTAAATGACAGAGAAATTAGACAAAACAAGGAAAAATATCGAAAGCAAAAAAGGCAAAAAGCTTTTAAATCACTACTCGACTTTGAAATACAAATATCCATGATACTTAAGGATTTGTATTTAACTTGACGAAGTTTTAATAGTTTTCGCTAGAAATGTGTTTACAAGAGAAACATTCAGAGTAAAGACGTAGAATAAAAATGCTGTTTTTATTTTTTTCTGAAAAAAAACAAAAAAACAAAAAAAAAAAACAAACAACGAAAAAGATTAAAAAGAAAAAGAAAAAGAAAAAAAACTGACCAAAAATTTTAAAGATAGGAGTTTAAACCAAAAAAAAAAAAGCTTGATAGCTCTAACAGAATCATCACTGATATCAGAGGAGGCTGCTGGCCAAGAGAGATTTCCTACTTTGCCGTTGGCTAAATGAAGGGAAACATCTTTCTTTTTTTTTTACAGTCGATGTTCACGATTTTCATTGTTCTCTAATACAATTTGGATAGAGTAAACTTATTTTACAATTTTACCAATTCTCATTTCCACATACAATGCAATCAGTTTCCTGGATTCTTTGATATTTTCAAGATTTATAGAATTATTTAAAAAGTCAAATACAAATAACTCAAATGTTTACCGATGATGAAAATAGCCAATTAAAACTTAGAAAATAGACTTTTAAGTTCATAGTCGCCGCGCTCGATCTTCAGGTGCTTGCGTAACAATCATCGGTCTATATTTGACTATTGGTCTATATAGTGACACTGTAGAAGAAAGAACTATATATATATATATATATATATATATATATATATATATATATATATATATATGTGTGTGTGTGTGTGTGTGTGTGTGTGTGTGTACAGTGTAAAAATAATACAACTCTTTCTCTCTCTCTCTCTCTCTTATATATATATATATATATATATATATATATATATATATATATATATAGAGAGAGAGAGAGAGAGAGAGAGATGGATAGTTAGATAGAGACGGACAGACAGACTTTTGTAACCTAACAAAGGTTGACTTAATAGTGACACTGTAGAAGAAAGAACTATATATATATATATATATATATATATATATATATATATATATATATGTGTGTGTGTGTGTGTGTGTGCAGTGTAAGAATAATGCAACTCTTTCTCTCTCTCTCTCTCTCTTATTATATATATATATATATATATATATATATATATATAGAGAGAGAGAGAGAGAGAGAGGGAGAGAGAGGGGGGAGGGGGATATCTACAAAAATACTTTAAAAGCTTTATTTAAAACTTATACCTATGCGCTGAATTTATTATTTTCGAGGTGTCTACTCACACGCTTTCACAAGATGTTTATCTTAATTGCGACATGAGAGCCACATATGCCCCTCAAACGTGCCACATGAAACAGTGAGGACCACATGTGGCTCTTAAAACAGTACCAGGTGTTCGTTCGACTGGTCAAAAACATCATAGCTGTCAGAAATGCATTAAGCAATTAAGCAAAAGAAATTTGTTATGACGAAAAGGCATTTTAGAACAAATTTCACTGCCGACTACGATTTTTTGTTGCATAAAGTTCTGCAAAACCAGCATTATCCCAAAAACAATTGGAGCGTGTTCGTGCTAGTTCAATACGCAATCAGGGTGGCGTGGATAGGAAGTCTTCGATGCTAGGTAACTGACAGTTTCTCACCAATGTGATTTTCAAACCAAACTTGATTTGAAAATCGCACAGGCAAGAAACTGTCAGTAACCAAGCGCCATTGACTGCATGTCCACGCTACTTCAACTTAGATATACATGCTCTATTAATGATATTGAGCACTATTTACTCATGAAGTTAGCACACTATATTATCCATATTTAAATTTGTATATATATATATATATAAACGAAATAGATTGTTTATATATATATATATATATATATATATATATATATATATATAAATAAAGTAAAGTCGTCGGGGCGGCCTAATGTCGGTATCAGCCATGCAGCGAGGGAGTCTATCCCCTTTTCACTAGCGCTAGACCAAGGAGATTATTTTAGCGTCTGAGGTGGAGCGTCATACCTACCATCAGCTCCTTACTTTACCGCACAGATCCCTGTGTTACTCACACGCTGAGTTGGCGAGGGCGGGTATCGAACTAGGAACCTTGTGGTTTCTAGCCAAACGCTCTACCGACTGAGCTAATCCGGCCCTTATATATATAACTTTAAAATTACTTTTAAAAGCGGATTTATTTTTCACTTGTGGGCGTTTTCAGAGAAAAAGTAATTGCAAATCATCTCCATAGTCAAGAGCAGGGGTTCCCAACCAATGGCCACATGACCAAAACGGGCCACAGCAAATTTCAGGTGGGCCAAGGAAATATTATAATTCTCTATATAAGTATATTTGAAACCAAGTTCCTTTCTTATGATAATTCATATTTTGAAATTGGTTGATTATTTTAAAAGGTGAAGAATTGTTTCTTCATGTGTTATTTTTTGTTTGTGAAAGCTTTGTTGTTTCTTGCATATACATATACATATATGAAAATTGCAAAATTAAATATTGATAATAAATAGTTATTAAATTGGAACTGAAAATTTCATGTAGTTTAAATACTTGAGATAAAGTGTGTGCGTCAATATGGTTGTATCTTGATTGAATAAATATCTTATGTAAAATGGAAATATTTTTTCTATTATAATAATTTCATGGACCACAAAAAAATGCTGGTTTCAAAGTGGGCCATGAGCTGAAAAGGTTGGGAACCCCTGGTCTAGAGTACTGTTCAGTATTGTTGCCGATGTTAGTAATGCCCTTTCTTATATGATTTCTTTTGTGACTTTTTAATTCTTGTCTACTTGAAATGTTATTTGCGAATTGTTCTCAACTTCATGTTCTATATTTACTTTATTCCCTTGTAAGAGACACATATTTTCAACTTTTTCACTAGTTTTTATATTCACTATGGGACTTGTCGTATATCAACTGTCTAAAACATGACTATAGCCCGATTCATGATGACAAGATAGATACGCTATTTGAATTTTAAATCCCATAGAATCTTCTTCTGTTTTTTTTAGAACATCTTTCTTCTGAATATAAAATATTCTTACAAATCTTTGCATTCTGAATATAAAATCGTTTTACAGATCTTTTGTATACTTTCCATTTCTCTATATATTCATGTCTACCTTTTTTTAAAAAAATATTTTGGGCTAACATTCACTTATTAACACTACTATTTCTATATCTGCTTAGTTGGCATTTAAAATTCCAATCTGTTCTAATTACGGTAAAGTCCCACAAAACACCGGTTCCCTCTAGATCACCAAAGTTAAGCAGCGATGAGCCTGTTAAATTCAATACTTAACTGGGTGACCTTTAAACAACCCGAGTCCTTTGTTTATCAAATTAAATGATTCGGAATGGGTTGATAAACCGTGAAACAAAACTAATCTGTTCTGTCAAATTTCGACTTTACATGCTTTCTTTTTATAGAATTATTCAAGACCACCGAGTATAAGGATTTACTTTCTCAAAATTTGCATTTCGCAACAAATGTCTAAGTCATCTTATTAGAAAAATCTTTTGAAATCTCCATCTAATTCTTACTTTTGACTTTTATTTTTTCTGAAAGTTGTTCGCCAATTAAAGGACAATAAATAACAATATAAGTATTAATTCATTTTGAAATTATGTATTCATTCTTTAACGCCGTATGATATATATGGGCGCACGTGTGTGTATGGTCTGCAAACGAAATAGTTTATGTATATATATATATTATATACACACACACACACACATATATTATATATATATTATTATTATTATTATTATTAGTGTGTATGGTTGACACTATTATACTTGAAAAAGCAGTAGTAATCCAACGTACAGTGTTATTAGAAGAGTGCTCAATATACATATGGGAAACCATTGGTTGTAAATATTGTTCCCATGTAAATAAATAAAAGCTAAACCTTTTATTTATTCATTCATCTATCTATCTATCTCTCTCTCTTATTATATATATATATATATATATATATATATATATATATATATTATATATATGTGTGTGTGTGTGTGTTTATATATGTTGATTCACAACCTTTTTAGGGCAAGACCAAAATGTTTTATAAAAAGAATAATATATACTTGTGTGATTCTCGCTTTTGAATGCTAGTGTGAAAGAAACTGAAGAAATGTTAAAACAAAAACTTTTAGGATTACAATGTCTTGTCAGTATTTCAGAAGTAAGGGATAAAAGATTTTTCGATTGCCTTCAGCCATCAAAAACTCATCCATTACTTTGAATTGATTTACATTTTCCAAAAGTTAAAGTCTGCAGACACAAATGATGGGATAATTGTTTTAGTGATGAACTCCTTCAGCATAAGTCAGCATAATTGTTTAGTCAGGCAGATTTGAGTGAATTAGTAAAGGATCTTGATTGGTAAAAAAAAGAGATAATCTGTTGGAATGAAGTTTAAATGAAATAGATACCTTCTGCTTAAGGAGTAACTTTGTTTCTAATACAAACAATCCTTGAAAATGGAACATACATTTACATTTTTGGATGCTGTCAGATGTCTATTGAAAGCAATGGGTCATCATCAACGTTATTCATATGGATGCCATATAATTCTGTTTCTGCTATACACAAATATCAAGTGTTTTATTATACAAGGGAAAGAAATTCCTTTAAATTCAGCATTCTGCTTTTCTTTAAAGGAAATGTTAAAAATAGGAAGAACAAAAACAAAAATATACTAGAAAATAACTTTGTTGTTTATAAAAGTGTTTTTGAGAAAGGAAGGTTGCTGCAAGTTAGAAAAGTTATAAAAGGAATTTAAACTAGAAAGCCAAAAAACAAAAGAAAAGAAAAAAAGAAAAGAAATACTTGAAAAGGATTGCTGTAGATCAGAAGAAGACTCAGGGTTATAAACCCCCGGGCAAGAAATGCTATTAGTTCTTACCTAATTCAAATCTACCAGCAATTTCATACAGATATGTCAAAAGAATTATTAAGGGATATAACTGTTCCCTAACAAACGATATCAATATTCAGTAAAAGAGCAGTACAAGCATGAGGAGCATAGAAGAAGAGAGAAAAAACAGAATGGCTGCATGAACACGCACGTGTGGATTGTTCATGTATAAACCATTTTAATACTCCTGTACCATGGTCGGTGATAATAAAAACAAACCTTGTTTGAGTTAAATATACATTTAACTATTTTGTATAATTATTTGTTGTTCCTAACCTTCTGGGTTATAACAAATATAATATGATAACGGTCCGTGATTTTATAGTTGCTTCTATTTTGGAAGGAGTGAATAATTCTAATTAAGGTTTCCTAATAGTCTGTTAATGGTGACATTGGATGATTAAAAGTATTGTTCAGCGCTAAATATATATAGCAAATAATATTATATATATATATAGCAAATAAATATTCAATTGCAAATTGAATTCGAAATTTTCTTTGAATATTTCATGTGTATTGATCTAATAAATATATGGCTATGTAGAGCTGTTTTTCCTAGTTTACAGTTATATACATACAATGAGAACCTTATTAATATATAAATACATAAACCTTATAATAATGTCTTACATACATACAATGAGAACTGTATGTATATATATATATATATATATATATATATATATATATATATATATATATATAACCTTATAATAATGTCTTGAGATGTGTAGAATGTTTCTTCTGGCAGATGTTCATAAATGTCTAACTATTTGTTTGATAACGCCTTATTTTTAAAGAAATATAAGTTTCCATAACTGACTGCAAATGTTTGAAATTTTCCTTTTAATTATTTATTTATCAGTCAGATTGTATGCATCCCCCCCTGCAAGAGTAGGATGTGACACAAGGTAAATTTCTAGCGGAGTTCAACAAGTTTGAAGTTTTCCTTCTCATAGACCGGTTGCCATACCAATATTAAATAACCCAGTCTGCTTTACTATTTACCCTTAGCTAGAGGGAGAATAGTTGGATTCATATCCATAGGGTATTAGTGCTATGTGAAATGCAACCACCCTCACCGTGGATTCGAATTCGTGTCAACATGTCAATCTCCTACGACGATAACCATTACACAACGGGTGCCTTCATCTTTCACATAGATATATTTTTTTAAAAGTTGCAATGATTTCAGATGATTTTGATGTTTGAGTGTTGATCAGTGTCGAGACTTAACAACTTCAAGTTTGGAAAATAATTTGTTTACATTTGCACTATGATGCTTATCGGATATTTTTATGCAACCAACACATTTTGTGGACTATTTATGACAGTTTGTCCTGTCCTGGCAGAGTAATTCAAATGCATTTTTATGAGCAATTATTGTTGGCATTTGAGTCACAAGATTTTCACCCATTTCATTAATATCCATTTATTTTCCTTCAGAAGGTATTTCATGTATTTACACAGACCCCCACCCCCCAACAGGACAGGATGAGACACAAAGTCAATTTATTAAGCAGAGTAAATCAGATTTAAATTCACAGTTTTCCTTTTAGACTGGTTAATTAACTAAGGCTAAAGAACACAGTCTGTCATATTATTTACCCATGGATTGAGGAAGGAGAGAAAGATTCATGCCTTCCCAAATGCATTAGCTTGAAGTGAAACGCATTCTTACCTAGGATTTAAAGTTGGGTCAACAATTCCATTCATAGGGCGATAACCGTTGTGCTAAACGCACCACTGAAGATGTTTCTAGCTGAAACTATTTTAAAGTCCATCTTCTCAAGTGTTACATTCACTTTGTTCGGCTTAAATATATCTACTTGTAAATATCTCCTCGAGAATGACATCTCTTTATCGAAATCCTAGCAATAAAGGATTGTACCTTTCCATTTTTAACGTATCGCTTATACTTGTATAACTTTTAACTTGTTGAATACCTCTGAAGAAAGTGGTACGAATACACATCTTTTCTCTAACCAATTGTTCCTTTAAATAACTAATGGAGTTTGCTTTTGTCGTGTATATTCCGGTAAAATCACAAGAAATATTATCAATCTCTCTAATGGCATCATGAATCCTGTGCTCTGTCGATGATCAGATAAAGAGAGTCGGTATGTCAAAGATATGGATGAATGTAAATGTCACCAATGTTGACTTAAATTTACAAATGTTACCTCTCAGCGTATGTGCTTCATAAAAAAATTGACCTTTAAAAAATCTTTAGACTCACTGACAAGCTTAGAACTAATCAGAAGATCTGAACACGCTTATTTTGACTGATTTGAGTAACGTTTAAATATCTTCTTACTCTACTGGATTACTCAGTCTACCCAATAATATATTCCCTACTGTAGAGTTTGAAACACCAGTATTGACTTTCATCCGCTCTTTTCAAATGATCCCTCTTTAAGGACTCATTGAAAAATGACAAAGTAGCTCATTTCGAAAATGTCTTAGCTTCAGTTTTGAGCAAATATCAAACTATGTTTTTGGTAAAAATAATGTTCAATATATGTGAAATAATAATAGAAAAGATTGTTGTCATAGACGCAGTGCCACATCGGGATATTGATCTTGTTAGGATAAAATCAGGAATCATCAATAACTTAAGATTGGTTGACTTTAAAACTTTTTTGATAGCATTTTTGGATTTCATGGGCAGAAATGATTTTATAAACCAATTTTTAGTAGTAGGGAAGCTCTAGAACTCATTTTAAAGACAAAAATAGATTACAAAAAGTCGCCATTTTTTGTCAACCCCATCCAATTTTGGAGAGCTAAAAATCGACATAACTCCACCAATTTATGGAATTGGAGGCTCAAATTTTGAGGATTGGTTAACTTTATCATAATCGAGTCTATTAGTGTTTCACTTTACACTAATGACTTTAATAAAGGCATGACCCATTGTCCACTCCAGCTATAGGTAAATAGTAGGGTAGATTGCGTTATTTAGACTTGTTACGGAAACCTGTCAAGAGAAGAAAACTAAATTCAAACCATCTGTACTCCGATCAAAAATTGATCTTGTATCACATCCTGCCCGTGACAGAGAGGTTGGACAAATACATACACAGATTGTATCTCCAATAAACATATTAAACATGTGTGCAAAATACCAAGTATGGATGTGACTAACCATTAATTCTCATAACAAGGCTTCTAATCTAGAGTAGATACCACTAATTTTAGCTTCTCCATCAAATAAATCCGAATCAAAATGCTGAAAAGCTGACATCAACATTTGTCACTATCCACCAAACAAACTGATTCCACTAGAATATATTCAACAATCACCAGACGTAAAAGTCTCTATCTTGATTAGTCATCAGTAACACATCTAAAAATTGCACATTGATTCGTTTATATCAAATATAGATTAGTCTCATTAATTTCTCTTGAGATTGTTTCTTTGATCTCCATCAACCATTAAATACCTTAATTATCTGTTTTACTGACAAAGGTTACAAATTAACTGAGAAGTCATTTTGTATAACTGTAATTGTTAGAGTAAAGTACAAAATAGAATTAACTAACATTTCCTGAAAACACGACACTGTTGACACCACAGATCAATCCCAGTCTCGTCTCTTGATTCTGTTATTTATAGTATTACACTGTGAAAAACGACAATAGTCATATATAATAAAAGTGTAAATAAAAAGAAGTTACGCCCCAGATAAGGTAGTTACTTGCACACATGAAAAATGCTGACATAAAAAATGATTGTCTATTGAACACGAAACAAATATCATTATATTCTAATCAGAGATCTGTTAACATTATATTAGGGTTAGGGTTTGGGGTTTGGGTTTAAGGTTAGTTTAATGGGAAATTAAATAAATAATTTGGGTTAGGGTTAGAATATTCAAATATGTATTTTGGTAAACCTGTATGTCTTTTCCGGGTGTCGTAAGGGACTTCCGTTCGAGCAGTTCCGATATGGGGGATCGATTTACTATAAACCTATAGGAGGAAATGAGCACCCATGAAAACTAAAAAAATAAAGAACTTTTAAGAATTTTTTTTACAATCTGATAGATTGGTGTGTAATCAATAATAATCCATTGAAGGAAAAAAAAATTAGATGGGGAGGGGGTCCAGATGTTCAGGTCTACGAGGATTTTTTTTTTTCTATAAAGATAATATTCTGAATAACTTTTTTTTTTTTAATTGATATTTTTTTAGTAAAATTATAACTTAATATTTAAAGAATTGTCTATGATTTTGGGAGGCATAAAAATACTAAAGCACTTCATTTTTAACAAGCAAATAATGGTACTTTTCGATCATTCTTTTTTTTATTGAAAATGAAGGGATAACTTGCAAATAATCGTGGGTCATTTTACTTCGACAGGGGCAGTTACTAAAACCAGCTGTGCGTCATCTTTATCGTGTTGTACAAAACCAACGTTTAAAGCCATTTTTCTTCAGGTGACTCTTGACTATCCGAGAATAGCGATGTTTATTCAATTGTGAAACCATTCAAAATGATTTCCCAAGTTGAATCATTGCTATGTTTGGATAGATGAGAGACAGCTGAAGAAGGCCGGAGAGGTGAGGACAACAGTCCGGAAAAGTCAAAATAATATATCTTCAGTGTTGTGATATTCGCAAGTGGCTATATATATATATATAT
This sequence comes from Doryteuthis pealeii, assembly GCA_023376005.1. Taxonomy (NCBI): domain Eukaryota; kingdom Metazoa; phylum Mollusca; class Cephalopoda; order Myopsida; family Loliginidae; genus Doryteuthis; species Doryteuthis pealeii. The sequence continues at coordinate 105,290,847 of CM042152.1, forward strand.
ATTATATATATATATATATATATATATAGGGGGGCAATTCCATATCAAAGCATCCAGAAAAAAGTTAAATTGTCACCCAACCCCTTCAATTTTTCTGAAATTTTGTACAGATGTGGACTGTGTTAAAGTTAGACATTCCTCAAAATTTGAGCTTCCTACATCAAAAATTCTTAGCTCTCCAAATTTGGTGGGGTTGGCGCAAAATAGCGACGTTTTGTAATCTATTTTTGTCTGTAAAATGAGTTCTAGAGCTTCCTTGCTCCGAAAAATTAGCTTATAAAAGTATTTTTACCCAAGAAACCAAAAAATGCTATCGAAAAAGTCTGAAAGTCAATCAATTTGAAGTTATTGATGATAAAGGTGCCATTTTTACGACCCTCCTCAAATTTGGAGAGCTAAAAATCAACATAACTCCGCCAATTCTTGGCATTGGAAGCTCAAATTTTGGGGAATGCTAACTTTAACATAGTCCCCCACCTGTACAAAATTTCAGAAAAATTGAAGGGGGTGGGTGACATGGCCTGGATAATATGACATGGAATTACCCATATATATATATATATATATATATATATATATATATATATATCTTGAAAATTAACGATATTTATAAATTTATTAATAGAGCATCTTGAATCCCAGATTCACAATAAAGAAGAAAAAGAACTTAAGAACACTTCTATAAGAATTCAAATTTAATATTAATTGTATTCCTAATAATAATCTTGGCTTTAACAAACATTTATACGTTTTAATGTGTATTTGCTTTTCCCTTTCAAATAGAAGTTTAACATTAGATGAACAAACTTAGTAAAGAAAAGTTTATTTACAGCAATACATTAACATTGTCGTCAGAGTCGATAAATCTATTATGGTGTTTATTTCCTACGTGCTACGGATGACATGAAGAATGTAATTAGTGAACTATATCAATAAACCTGCAGGGATTTTTTTAGTGTTAAAGCATTTTATACTATTCATTTGAGGCTACTTAATAAATGAGACTTTTACGTACGTGGTCCTCTTGGGACCTTCAGTCCTCGGGCATGATCACTCAATTCTCCCTGCTGCAGACAACTTAGAGACGAGAGAAAGGGTTGTCTTAAATAAACATTTAAAGTTAATACAGAATAAATCCTTCTTCCATTACCCCTTTAAGGGAGACTTATTTAATAGCCCTGTTATCACAAGTGAAAAAGTCCGTATAATATGTGACTATCAAATAAGGCTACTAATAAAAGAACTGTAATTCATGAAGTCTACAAAAGAGATAGAAATGTAAGGAAGCCATTAACGGCAGTTGTATTGATTTATTGGATACTAGCAAAGCTACCTGGCGTTGTCCGGGATTTAAAACAGTTAAAAATAAATCTTATCTGTATTTATATATAGATAAATAGATATTATTTTGCTACATATTTGTTTTATTATCTTTTACTCTTTATACATTTTTGTTTTTAACTCTTTGCCTACCAGATTTCCTCCACGGCTGTACCAAATTTTCATGGGATTCCGTTTAACTTGTTTCATATTACAAAAGGATCAAGTACCAGTCTCAATGTTGGTACACAGACAAAATAAAAGATGGTAGGGATGTTCACGTAATGATTTTTCCGTGTAAACAACAGCTTACGGTAAGATCGCAGTGGTAGGAGAGTCGCTGTAAACGGTTTAAAGTAGGCAAATAATTTATTTCTATTATCATTCTTGTTTGTATTTTTCTTTTTCTTTTTCTTTTCTTTGATTTTTAATAAGCTTTATCCGTTATTAATTCGTTTCATTTTTAATCATTTATTAAAAAATATATATCATTGATTTATACCGGAATATCTTTATATCTCTTCTTATGGAAAATGAATAGTAACAAGTTTTCTTTTTAACTCAGTATCAAACAAAAATAGGTTTTGGATTTTATTCAACTTTAATCTTTACCAATTATCCGGTATCAAAGGATGTGCGTTCGGTTGTTATCTAATCAAACATATATATATATATATATATATATATATATATATATATATATATGTTATTTCCTATAACTCCAACTTAAAAAAGGGAACCACTCTGAGTGAATTTTATAAATAATTTACTTATTCATTGATCTACTAGGAAAAAGAAGACGTGGTTAGTGTTAGTGTTAGGGTTTAGGGTTAAGGTGAGTTTAATGGGAAAAAATGGGTAGATTAATTTGGAGATAAATTCATTCAGAGTGGTTCTCCCCTTTTCAGGTTGGAGTTATAGGAAATAACACACACACACACACACACACATATATATATATACGAGTACAAGTATTCACTTAAATGTGTTTACACTTACAATTTGTCTTGTTTATTCATCCAGTTTATGGAGACGCACTTATCGCAACAGTTAGCATTGTAAGGAATTGAATCACCGATCCGAGTTCAAATCATGGACGGGACTGTTTGTTTTTCATTTCGTACTAATGCTTTTGAAAAGGTATGATTCCATCTTATCTCTCCCCACCTTCAGATGTGGGTAAATAATAGGTCAAATTGGGTTCTTTAGCCTTGGTTAGGCAATTAGCTTAGAAGAAAGAAATACTGAATTCAAAACAGATTTTTTCCACTAAAAGATTGACCTTATGTCACACCCTGTCCGTAACGAAAATGGAATAGCCCATTGTTGTACGGTTTCAAAATACCTTGAAGATGGCCCATGATAGGGCAGAAAGTACTTGGTCTATGACATATGGCAAATACATCATCCAAATTTTCGCCAGATATCACAAAAATTATCCGACAATACAAAAAAACAAAGGACAAAACTTGCAAACAGAAAATGACTGCATTATTTAACAATATATGCCTACAAGAAAAAATGCTGTCTAAACACACACACACACACACACACACACACACACACACACACACACACACACACACACGAACTTGTCTAATAAGAAAATGTAACCCTTGATTCTATATAATTCGATGCAAACCGAGCAAAATAAAGTTTTTTTTCCTTAATTTAGTATTGGATAATAAAGGGAGTCTTCCATTCTCCATAGATCTGAAAGAATTTGCAGCATTTTGCTGCATAATTTAGAGGTTGGATTGTTTTCTTGCCATGTCAATTTTATTGGCTTTGTAGACATTGACAGTGAATATATGCCACATTGTTTCCTCTTCATCATTTAAAGTGTGTGACAACATCAAAGTCGCCGGACGAAACAAAAAGAGTACATTATTTATTCATCTAGTTAATGCAAATGTAAATCGCTTGCAAACATATTAACAGATGCTTCGTTTGACAAACAAACGAGAAATTCAGTAAAGTGGGTGGCAACAATGAATCTGTGAGTCCATAATTAGAAGAAAAATAGGATGGCTCCGGGCACCATATGGTCATCAATTTTATAATAAGGATTTAGATTTATCACAAGAAAAAATCTCTTGGCAATTACTTAAATATTTCTGCAATAATTATTGCAAGATTAAAAAAAGTCACTAGACCTAATAGTTGTAAAGATTTTGATTGGAAGTTTATATAATAAACGTAATCTTGTATTACTTTGATTTTTCGGGTTGTTATTCTTATCTTTATTGTGACATATAGAGAAACATAACATTTCGGCCGTTGTACCCTCCAGCCTTCTTCAGGTGTACCCTGTCCATCTGAGCATAGCAATTATTCAACTTGGGAAATCATTTTGAATAATTTTTCTGTTGGACAGAAAAGGTGTTGAATAAAATATAAAGATCTCAAATAATGACGTCAATGTTTTTGCACGCCCATCAATCTGAGAAGCGCTACTAGAAGCAGCACTTTCATTAAAAAATGATTTCCCGAGTTGAGTCCTTGCTATTCTCGGACGAACAAGGTACATCTGAAGAAGGCCGGAGGGTACAATGGCCAAAATGTGTGTTTCTATGTATCACTGTAATGATGAGAGCAACAGTCCGAAAAATCAAAATAATAATATATCAAGCCCCATGTAAAATATTCAGACCATATGACCTTTAGGCACCCCTTTGTGATCTCGATTCAGAAGGACATGTTTTTTCATTTACACCGTCAATATCCGGTTGTTTGTTAACAGACGATTTTTAGAGTTTTTTAAATTATAAAACTAACCCCTAACTAACTCTAACCCTAATCCCTAACCCTAACCCCTTACAAACAACCGGATATTAACGGTGTAAATGAAAAACATGTCCTTCTGAATCGAGATCAAAAAGGGGTGCCTAAAGGTCATATGGTCCAAATATTCAAATAAATAAATGGAATCTTGGGCTAAATTTTGATTACAAAACGGATAATTAGTAAACATTGATTTTCATTATAGAATAAAGACGGATCAATAAATATTGATTTAACTTACGTTTCCAATCCACACACGTGTGAGGCAAGCGGAATAGTTACTCCAGTCACCATGAAGCCAGGTTCCATTTATGGTACAAGTTCTGTGGGCAACCAATTCTGAAAAAGATTTAAAAAAACAAACAAAAAAGGACTGTTTATAATCCACCAACTATTTAAATCATTTTTCTATTTTTTAAACATGAGACAAAGAAACAACAACAAAAATTATATTTTATAGATCACAGGAAAAAATAAAATTCTAATGACTCTGAATCATCGAATTTTAATATATATATATATATATATATATATATATATATATCCAAAAGTCCAGAAAATAAATCTTCCTAACGACACAAAAGTTTTATTTAAAAAAAAACCTGTCGCAGTTTGAGAGCTCAATATGTGCTCTTAATGTTAGAGTCACAGAGCAAATATATAAGTAAAGAAATAACAAAAGACTTAGAGATTAGTTTTATAGTCTATTTCAGGGAGCTTAGACAAAGTGTCTAACTCTCCCGACTCATCAGATGCGAATCTGTGTGTGTGTGTGTGTGTGTGTTTTTAATTAATCCTCCACTTTTTTCTTGATTTTATTTAAATGATATAATTTTACCCACTCTTGTTTTATACACTATTTTGTCTAAAATATTGAATAGTTTTATTATAATTATTTGTGTTTTCGAAGCACGATAGAAAAGTTAAAATACTGCACACCTTGGATTAAATTTATAGGGAACAATAATAAAAAGAAAGGACAAATACGAACCAAAGAGATAAACAAAACAAAACAAAAAAGGATAAGGGAAGAAAAAAGTGAAGAAAAATAGACAGAGAAAACTGAAACGGAAGACAACTGTTTATCACACAAATTGTCAGTAGAATTGTTTAAATTTACAAAATTACGCAAAAATGCCATGTAAATGAGTGCGAGTTACCTCCCTTGTTTTGTTCACGGGTGTCTTATTGTGATGGTAACTTTACCTTTTTACATCGCCTGTAGACAACCACGTGTTAGTATAGCGGCGACTATTATTTAAGTTAGTAGACAAATCTGAGGCGAAAAGAGATAAGTATAAATACATTGGATTTATCTCTATTTATTCAAATTATTATATGAAAGGTATCATAGAAATTCTTTTTAATTGTTTGTAGTGAAGAAAATTGAAGAAGCCACGGGTGTTATTTTGCGAATAAAACAATTTCTTCATCAGTCTAGCTCTCAAATATCATATTTGCCTGGAAGCTACCGTTACATACTATCTGTTATTTTAGCAAATTTATTCATTACATAATAATATTATTCATTCTCTTCTGGTTTTGAATCGTCTGTCATACTATTATTTTATTAAAATTGTTTAATTCATACAGCAAAATATCCAAGCTCATAGTATAAACACCAGTTGGTGGTTTCACTAAGAAAATAATGGTGTATACTAAATATTCTGTTGAGTGTCCCATCGTAGTGTAATGGTTAGCGAGGTAGTTTCGCAGGTCCATTACTACTGGAAAGTGACTTCATTCATTGCTGGATACCCCATACTTGCGACCTTGTGTCACATCCTACCCGTGAGAAAAATGTTTGGGTATATGTATATATAGTGCTGCTCAGCGTTAAATCTACACTTTAAAACTAGTTACTATCACGTCTTCTGAATTTTGATGAAAATAAACCAGAATTTGTCCTCTAACTTCCAAAAGTTCTTTTTCTGTTCATTCTTATTTGCCTCAATACATATATTATCAATTTCTGGATACTTTGTAAAACTTTAACGGAAAAAAAACATCCAATACTCATTTGTTTTAGTTGTGAATTTCCTGCTGGTCTACTCAAGAGAAATGTATTCATTTTCTTTATTCATCCTAATAACAATAATCTCGCTCATCTTTGATTCGAGTTATTTCAAACATTAATTAATTCACAATTTCAAGATAATTTTGTTTTTATGCATGCAAAACTTGTCTCACATAAATCTGTACCAAAACAAAAAAAAAAATCACTAAAAATCGAGCATTTAAAACAGGATGCATGCATCTTTGTTAAAAGCAATCCATTCACCCATTAAAAGAAAAACTGTGAATAGTTGTGAATTAAGTATTTTACAAAATAGAATTGTCTCCCTTTTTTATATTTGAGGCAGAGCTTCCTCACATCACGTGTCCGTTTGTCACATAACAATGCTATCTCTGAGATCTCTCTCTTTCATCGACAGCACTTGGAACGAAGCAGACGTCTGTCCCCTCAATCAGCAATTAAGCACATTTGTGCCCGCCTTGTTCCCAGAACTTCCAATCAAAGGAAAGATCTGTACCTTACACTTCTTAATGTTCCATGGAAGATCCTTGAGTCCTTTTTATGGTTTGGGACTGGAATCATGTTTTATCTTTGTATAGTGTTTTAATAAAATGTTGTTATCTTATATAAATTGACTTTGTATTTACCCAACCAAATATTCTGTGTTGAGTTACCCTCTTTTGGATAACCTAATGTATTATAGAAGTGCGGGTTTTAGCTGCGAACAATACCCCGCTAATTGCTATATTGGTATTTGATTTGGTGTGCATCATCTACGATGTAAATGGCGCTCAGTCTAAACTATCAAGATTACATTTGTTTTTTTTAATGTCCTTTATTCAAAAATTCACAAAATATAGAGAACCAAAACTGCTTTATCTTTTGTCTAGTGTCCATTTTATCATGTCACATATCTAAAATATTCTAAATAACACTGGAATTCTGGTTTGGTTGTGTATTGTTTTTTCTTTTAATGCTTTTATAAAATGATTCGATATCTTAGACAAGAAAATAATAAAAGTAGAGCTTGATTCCAAATGGACGAAAAATTAAATCAGGGAGAGAAAAGCTAGAAAGATATAAAGATTCACTTCTGACAAAAATAGTCTTATTATTAACAGTCTTAATAAACAGATCGACCAGAAGCAAAATTGCCTAAAGACAGCAATAAGCAAATAAATAAACAAATCAATAAATAATGTCATGCTTATTCTTAATATCTTGGAGCTATTTTCAGAATGCGAAATAAGATTTTTCTGAAAAGATTTTAAAAAATATGAAAGAAACTAAAACAAAACAAAAAAATATACTAAAACAAAAAACACACAAAAAGATAAAAAGGGAAATAAATCGATTATAAAACGACAACAAAGGAAAAAAGAATTAAAAAAAAACATAAATTAAATATCAGTTTATCAATTTTGTGCACTTGAAATGCAATGATTTCGCCAATATATCAAGTGTAAAAACTTTCCTATGATCCGTTTGTAGTGAAAATCAGCGGGATTGTCGAGAAATCAACGGGTGTGGTACAAACATCAATAAAATAGTTTGGAATAACGTTGACAATTAAAAAAAAAAAATTACCCCATGAACAAATAAAACTCCCCCCGCCAAAAAAACCCATCAACCTTCATATATAAATCAAAATAAGGAATGTCGCACCAGTGTTAAACAAAAGTTCTACGACTCAAGTAATCTAGATAAATGAGATACATGCAACGGTTATTTTCCGCTTACATCGAAATAAATATTTGAATAAATGTGGTTTATCTCACTTAATTCTTCTCGAGTCAATAGAAATAGATGAATAACTAATGCCTTTTAGTTTGCTTCTCTACTTTTGAGTCAGATAAGAAGAGACATGACACATTATTGGATTCATTCAACGTTTAAGTCTTTTTTTGTGTATGAAAAGTTATTCTGATAGTGGTCGATGGCTAACATCGACCACTATTAGAAGAGCTGATGGGCAAATATCTATATGCTAGCCGAACCTGTGGATATACCACAGTATGATAATTTAATTATTACATCGTTTGATATGTTTTCTTAAGAGCTATTGTGAAATAATTCAATATGCAAAAAGTATAACAATCTTCATTTAACTCTCTCTCTCTCCCTTTTTTCTTTCCTTCGTTTCATCTTTTCATTATGTACGATTGAAACAGATTAGCGTTATCGCTCACCCTCTCTCTATATCTTTTACCTTCTCTTTTTTTCTTTCTTTCTTTCTTTCTTATATTTTCTTCTGTATAGAATGTCCTTTTTCTTTCCTTTATTTCTTTATAATAAAAACGGAACGGTCCATTTTTCAAATGAGGTATCAACATTTATAAGAAATAAGAATTCGGCAGATAAGTAACACCAGCTAATCAGGTTTTACATTTCATCCTAGACGATTTGCGCGGTCTCATCTTTAACCAGAGCGTGTTGCAGGATGATAACGGTCAGAAGATTAAGGAGTAAGCGTATTAATATATAGATTAATACACTAGTACTTGCCCACGTGTGAAACACTTTAACTTACCTTTAGTTTGGGATTCAATAGGGGGAGAGTGGGGTGATTATGTAAGTACAAGCGTATTAATACCTTACCTGACCACCTACACTCATACTCAAACCTCTCCCCCTATCAAATCCACAACAACGAAGTGGGGGGGGGTGTTAAGTAACATAAATGCGAAATGTTGAGGCGAGAAGCCTGAAGAAAGGGAAGAGAAGAGTGAAAGGAAGAGAAAATAAGAGTGAAAGAAAGAAATCAAGTAAAAGGGGAGAAAAAGTCAACTACGTCACGAATGCTTTACATAAAGAGTTGGAAATGGTTAAATACAAATAGAAATCTACAATGATTTATCTAAGATGTTATTTCCATGAAATAAAAAATAAATTGAATAGAGAAAAATTGATGAAACCACAGATAGATTATCGACCATTCCATTAAAAAGAACAACATAAACGTGAAAGAAAGAAAGAGTTAAAAAGAAGAGAAAGTGAAAAGTGAAAGAAAGAATGAAAGTAAGAGAAAGAAAGGGGGGAGGTGAAAGAAAGAGAAGAGAAGAGTAAAAAAAAAAAAAGAAGGAGAAATCAAGTAACAGTAAGTGAACGTCAACTACGTCACGAAACGCTTACGTGAAGAGTTGTAAATTGTTAAATGCAAATAGAAATCTACAACAATTTATTTTAGATATTATATCAGTGAAATAAACAGTAATAGCTCTGTAAATGCTATTCAGTGAATATTTTCAAAATATTATTATTAAATTGATATTATATTTTTGTTTATTCTTTACTTCTTTGGGATATTTTGCAAAGATCTTTTAGTTTAAGAGAAGTTTTTAAGACAAAAGTTTTGCCCATTTCCTCGAAATATGTGGTTCTAATCTCTCTATATATTAAAGGTAATACCATGTAAATAAAAAAGTATCAATTACTAACCTGGGTTTTTAAATCCTATGCTTTCTGGGCAAGACAAATAAATTGTCGTATTAGCAGGAGTGGCTGGCCAACATTGAAGGTATCCCAAAAAGGAGAACAATATGGTTCTGAAAAAAGAATAAAAGACAGAAAATTAATAACGCTTATGCACACACACACACACAAGAAAAACCAAACTCGGTAGAACTCTTTGGAAGGGAATTTAACTGACGTTTGCCGTACGGATTTGAGCTCTCTAGTGACCGTAACATATATACCTATGTATATATTTATAAGTTAAAATTCTGCTTTTCCTGGTAGCTGCTGACAGCCGAAGGGTTAAGGAATCCGTACTGATAAAAAAAATCAGTCGGGTTTCTCTCCCGACTAAAAGTAGTTACTAAGTCTAACCACTCTGAAGATACATGAAACGTCGGTCGAAACACGATGTCTGTGGATGAGTGATTATATATATATATATATATATATATTATATATATATTGTAAATAAATTATGCTACTAATTATGATCATTTATTTTTTCTCTGGCAGAATTTTATTTGAGGGGATGTAAAGAAAGGGATTGGAAAAAAAAATAAAGAAAAAAGTTCAATTCTTTTAAAACCTAAGGCGACGTGCCTTAGGTTTTAAAAAAATTGAACTTTTGTAAATAAAATAGAATTCTGCTACTGTTAAGATCATTTGTTTATTCTCTAGTAGCATTTTATTTGACGGGATGTTGAGAGAGGGATTGATATACATACACACAACACACACACATATATATATATATATATATATATATATATATATATATTATATATATATGTGTGTGTGTGTGTGTGTGTGTGTGTGTGTGCCATTGTATATATATATATATATATATATATATATATATATATATATATATATTATATATAGACTATGCGTTAAGATATAAGTATTCGCCTTATGATCTGAGTTAAATTTTGTTAATCAATATATAAATGCCGTATCAAATAAGCTTGTTGCAGTTCTCATATGTCAAACACATTTCCAATGTTTGTGTCAATGAACAATTTTATGAATAAAATAAATTATAAATTATTACTTTAGGGGATTTGTAATCACAGTTAAAAACATTTTTTCTCAGCAGTCTAGAATAAAAATATCTCATTAAAAATGTTCACAATTCATTTATTTAATTATAGAACGATTTATCAAAATTCAATTATTACATTATTTTTGTTATCTTTTAATTCGAACATTTAAAACAATCTATGCCATATTTACATAATTTAAAAGATTTTTGAAACAGAATATCTATAATTCTTTATTGTTTCCTCAAAGAAAATTTATATTAGACTTTTCTTACTAATGACACAAATGTAGAACACCTTATAAATAACCGTAATAAATTCAGTGTTGACTTGTTCTCTATTCTGAGCAAGACTCACTCTTCGTTTCATCTCAAAATATTGGAGACCCTCTATATTTTGTCAAGCAAGACTTCTCTCTCTAAACTGAAAGAATATTTCATAGGTCTCCATTTAGTCTAATATTTCCGTATCCCTTTTCGGTCTTTTTCCTACTCACCCCAATTTTATATTTCTTAATCCTGAATTTGGTCCTCGATGTTAGCTCCGTTGAGCGAGGACGAAAGCAGTCTGCTAGCTGACATTCGCTTTATAGATTTTAATTCACTAGGAATAATGGCATATATGGCCTGTTCATTGCCATCATATGCTCCCATAAATTTGGTATGAGCTCTCTAATTGGTAATTTAAATTAACTCTCACTACTAAGCATAAAAGCAATGATCGTTTCGCCGGAAATTTGATCTTTCAGTGACCGTAAAATACATAAAAACCTATGTACTTAATAATTTAAAAATACCAGTCCCCGCTACAGCTGTCATTGGCCGAGGGGAGTAGATATCAGGCTGCCAAACGGTCAGTCTGAGTTCGACCCTAGCCAAAGATAGCTGTGTCTAGCCACACTGAAGAGGCGTGAAACGTCGAAACACTTGTCTGTGGATGACTTATTAATATATATATATATATATATATATATATATATATATATATATATATATGTATATGTGTGTGTGTGTGTGTGTGTGTGTGAGTAGTAAAATGGGCAAAACAATCCGACAGTAAGTAGAATAATAAAGACAAAACACGAAGTCGACTACTACATCCAACCTTCACCAATACGCGACCAACGACAATTAACACCCGAAAAGCAAGGATTTAACGTCTCCCACACAAGATCTCACCAATATCCCGAAGAAAGTTGCAAAAATCGAAACGTTATAGCGTCAACATTATCATCAAGAATAATTATTCATCCTTTAGAACACTACGTATTTGGTCTATATTTTGCACACACACACACACACGTATACAAGTTGTGGGGATTTTTTGTATTTTTTGACACACCTTGTATTCTAAAAAAAAATAACGTTCCATTCATTGTTCATTTCTATTTTGGTAAATATAGCTTCAAACTCGGCACTTTTATGATACACCTTATATATATATATATATATATATATATATATATATATTATTTTTTTTTTTCTTTATCATTTTTCTACTGAATTTCTTTTAGAAAAATGCCTCAAATTTTATATTGCTTAGAGCCTCACCAGTTGTAATCCGGCCCTGCGTAAAGCTGCAAAACAATAATTCGACTCTCGTTTATCATGATTGTCAAGTGGTGAACTCTAATACAATAATTACAACAACAACGAGTATTGCTTCACTTGTAGCTTCTTCATGTTTGCCATTGTCTCGATTTTAATTTACATTTTTGCTGAATAGAAACAAATGGAAATAAAATGAATAAGTGGATTGTTATATTTCAATTTTTTTTCCGTTCAAAAGTAGATGGTTGTAAAATGAGCGAGTTTTGAAATTCTCTGTTAAAATGCCCTTAAGATGAGTCAGTCTATCACAAAGCACCTGCTTAAAGAATGAACGCATTATCTGAATGCTTTACAAACAGAGAAAAAAAAGTTTGAAGATATTCGTATTAAATTTCACTAACAAGCAAGTCTTATATTCTAGAACGCAATAAGGTTATCAGTTGTCTTTGCCCGAAACGGCAATTTTGTGTGTGAATCATTTGCATAGGCGTAGAATCACCTCTATGTTAACAGGCAGCAGAAGAAGCTTTATTTATTTTTTATATCTGTAAAGAAAAGATGAAGAAACCCAGATAAAAAGGGGGAAAAAAAAAAAAAAAAAAAAACAATATACAGTTATAGACGCATGAAAGGAATTACTGAATTTACTTTTGCCCGAAAACAGATTCTCAGTGAACTAATTGTTTAAATTGATTCCGACGGGTTGTCTAGATAAGAATAATGTTTTCAAAGTATCATGTCTCAACCCCCCCCCAAAAAAAAAAAAACAGCAACAGAAGTATAAATATCAAAATGCACTTTCTGTATTTATTTAGCATTGATATATGCGCATACACAAAACGGAAATGTATTCAAAATATTGTGCACACTCGTGTAATATTCGAGTCCATTTTTGTTGATCAACGAAGCATAAGTTGGTCGGTTGGTTGTTTTGTTTTACGGCATATCAACTCTTTTCGGGTCATTTAATGCTGAACCAAGTCATTTTGAAATCAATTTGCTAACAGTACTTGCTGTCACTTATCTAAGTGCTGAACAGGCTCATCGCTTCTTCGGTGATCTGGTGCTTTTAACGTGACTTAAAGTGATCGTATAATGGTCATGCTTGAATTTTAAAAACATCAATAATATCAATAATGTTGAAGGATTATAGTTTGCTTGACTCAAATGATATATATATATATATATATATATATATATATATATATATATATATATATATATATATATGGTGTTGTTTGGGAGTCTTCGTATGCTTCTAGTAAATATATATATTTAAGATATATTTATGTATCTGTATTCGTTTTTTGGAAGTACATAAATCCGGTTTGGGGTTGAGTCTTGAAGAAGGGAAATCATTACAATCCCGAAAATTCACCACTACTACTAAATAAAAGAAACTCAAAAAACAACAAAAAACAAAAAACAACCGAGTTTTCTGATATTTATTCACAGATGAATATATTATGATAACTACATTATTATAATATATCACATTAATGCTTCATACTAATGCCCAAACCGGATTTATGTACTTCCAAAAAATGGATACAGATACAAATATATATATATATATATATATATATATATATATATATATATACACAAATACCGACGAAAGTGATAACAAATAGACTTTATTGTCTGAGCAAACTCTAACAGAAACAACAGAAAACAGGATAGAAGAATACAAAGAATGTATGTGTATAGCATAAATGTTCCAATTGAGAAGATTTCTTACAGATGGTCCTGAGGTTACTGAACTGAGAATTAATGTCGTCCCATACTGAAAGGCCCTCGCGTAATAGGTACACAGAATGCCTGTGGGAGGCGAATCCCTCTGTTCTGTTGATAAAAGACGCAACTAGTGCGTGACCTCTGTGCATCCGGAGGCGAAGAAACCCTTGTGTAACAGGTACATGGAAGCCCCACTCCCAATCCTAAAGGACGGAGACACAACTGGTGTGTTACCTCTGATGGCTGGATAGTCTAAGAGAAAAGAGGATTTGATTTTTGTGGTACAGCCGATTTATACCACCGGTTGCAACGACCTCTAGTCGCCTAATGGAAAACCGTTGAAAGTAAGTGAAATAATCCCAATATTCAGAATATATAATTCAAATTTTCGCAATTTGACAAACGTTTTCATTTCTGTCCGTTCATGGTTTCTCTAATAATTTCTTGATGCATATAATGACTCTACATTTTATGGTGGTTCATTTTTGATAGGAGGAGACGAAAAACATTTGATGAAAACTATTCAATACTGATATAGACTACGCGATATAAACGGTCTCCCTCATGGCATTTATGCTTCAACTCTGACCACATTATAAATTGTATATCAATAATAGAAGAGTAAGATAACATAGAATTATCTCTCATAAAAAGTATACATTTGTTAAAGCAATATTCTTAATAACATTATCATTATTTCATATGGAATGAGACTATTTGTTGATTTCCACTGCTGAATCGTAAGTTTAAAAAATATCAAACCTAGCTTCCAAATTTGAATTATTCCAAAGCATACTTTCTGTAATACTTGACCCCCTAATTATTGGTCTCATAAATTCGAACGAGTATATAACAAAATCAGTTAAGAAAGACATAATGGTAAATAAGTACAATATCACAAAAACATTGCATAAAAGTGTATATTATTTATATCCATAAAATTATATATTTACCAACCTGTCCTCACGAGTAAGTAAATTTCTTAAACAGCGCTTAACAGGTCTAAATTCAAAGTTTTTCTTCTCCTAGACTGATAGCCAAACATAAGTTAAAGAGTGCAGTCTGCCCTATTATTTACCTGTAGCTGGATACATAACTTTCACAAGGATATTAGCGTTATGTTAAATGCAAAAAAGCATAAAAGTATATATAGATCATTGAAATATAACATTTTGAAAAAACATATGATGTTTGTTATGTGATTGCTGACAGGCCTGTTTCGACCATTTACATTTTTTATATATTTTTACAATTTTTACAATAAACTCTTTTGAGTTTTACCATGAACTATAATGCTTCTGATTTTTAATTAAAAATAAAATTTATTTTATTTTTATTTTTAAAACAGAACATGCATTTTCAAAAAATTTTCAGCGGTTGATATCAGCGTTCGTTTTGTAAACAGTCTTTTTAACGGATATTTTCTTCTCGTCTATGTCGCTCTTTGATGAAGACCAACTTATCGTTTTGGTCGAAACAGGCCTGTCAGCAATCACATAACAAACATCATATGTTTTTTCAAAATGTTATATTTCATACTGTCGGATTAATTTCCATATATTTTTCATATAGATCATTCTAGGTAAAAGATAAAATAAAGAGAAACCCATAGAGTGATTTTGAGAAAATAGTAGGGCAGAGTAACCTCTCTTGCGTTGGTGAACAGTCTAGGATAAATGACAACTATAAATTTGAAACCAGTTGTGGGAGGTTTGATAAGCCAGCAGTGGAAATGCATTGCTCACGATAAACGAAGATTAGTCTTTATCTCGTCGTGAGAAATGTCACCCCCCCAAAAAAAAAAAGAAATGTAAAAAAAACATAAATAGAAAACATCTTATTATAATGGAGATTGTGTGTTTGTCTGTCTGAAGCCGAAACTAAATCACTACTCAAGTCACAATTCCCTTAGTTATTGACGTCACATTCACCATGAATTTATTTTTATTTAAACCTCAGTTATTGATAAAATTGTTATACCTTATTAATACTTTTGACTTTATCTACATTCTAATAACATGCAATTGTATTTATATATGCAACAAAATAGCGGGTTACAGTGTGAACAGGAAAGCTAATTTGCATATTGATATTAAAGTTTAATTTTATTAAATATGCGCTTGTATTATTGATTTCTAATTGTTTGTTTTTTTCTTAATGAATATGAGCAAAAAACTCGGGGATAAACTTAAAGAAATCCTTTATATAAAAGAAATACAGTAATTTTATTCTTTACTTCCTAATTTAACTAAATAGTTAAATTAGGAAAATTCAGCAAAAAACGAGGGAGTGATGGAAAATGATGGAAGACTTAGTTTCAAAGTTGTTCTATTCTTCGATTATACCCCCTCTGTTTCAAATCATTTTATTTATTTTTATTTAGTTTCAAAAGTATTTCAAATTTAACATATTTCATTACATTAAAATTCAAATACTTGCACCCGGAGGGTGCATATATTTGCTAGTGTATAGAATTGACTTATTTTTCAAAGTGTGTTTTAGATGAAGCCCTGTCACTGATTATTAATAAATGATAATACGTATTATTTATTAAATTCTAATTGCGTTTTATCACACATTCCTCGGGTCGTCGCTTATCTGATAGAGAGGAACAGCACGCACGATGAATAGCAACGAAAATTAGGGAGATGAAGAATAACGAGTGTCAAAATTATGATTAAAAGAGTTTCATTTAAGATAATTTTCAATAATACCCTTAACACTACTCGTGTGTTAAAACTATAAAAAATATGACGTCCATCATATTTGAATAAGATGAAAGAAATATTTGAAAAAAAATAGATATGAATAATAATTCAAGAAATCCATTGATTAAAATCATTTATTACTGCCCCATCGTTTGGGCTGTATTCCCTGCAGCGACCAACATGTTGTCATGGGTATAGCACTAAACTGCATCTAATGGTTGCCATCTCCCCGCTTTTAATTTAAATTTAAAAGCTGAAATTCTAATAAATCTGTGAAGTGTGAATACACCTTCATTTCCTTATTTCCAGGTCCACTCGATGTGGTTGTAACATGTTAAGGTTTCATCTATGGACCAAATAGATTTTTTTGAAAATTATTTGTATTCGATAGAACCATGTGCAGCATCTCCCTCCCCCCAAAAAAACTCTCTTAAACCACTACACAAAAATATAAATGCAAACGTACAACGAACGCGATTCCCTAATCTTGTGGCATAAAATAATCCTAGACGGGTTGATATGCCGTTAAAATTAATCAATCGAATCAAAATTGTGTATTTCCATTTATTGGCTTAATAAAGAATTGAAAACTATATGATTACTAGCAGAGGCTACCAGGCGTCGCCTTGGCAGAGGGGGATTTTTTAAAGCTAGTCCCGCAGATCCATTATTACTGAATCCTGAGTTGAATCCTCGTGGGTTACCCCATTTAAATTCCTATGTAAAAAATAGACCTTGCATTGATCCAGCTACCGAAAAGAAATGTTAATGTCTACTATCTAAAATATCAAATTAAAAAAAGAAACCCAAGCTGTTATGATTTAAATTTTATTTTTTAATTATCTCCACGAATATGAATCAATTCTCTATCATTTTTGCTCAAAAACCAAGCCCTGGTGATATTTAATGTGTATATATATTTACTTTGTCGTTAATTGTTTTATTTTCGAAGTTTCCTCCGGACATACACACAACTGCGCTTTATATATGTATAGATGGAGAATTTTTTAGTTAATTTTGATTTATTTATTAGGTCCCCTGAAATCAGCGGTCAGTCTATTAAAAAAGAGAGTGCATAATCAATTGACATTATGCATCTTGTTTTGACGACTCACGTCACAAATGTCTGAGTGAGTTCTCTCTGTTTTTCTTTTCTGCTGGACTCATTTGATAGATGTCGACAATAACAAATGAAATATCAATCAATTTATCTCACGATAACTTAAACACGGACGTTTCTACTGGAATTCTTCTTTATGGTTCCTATAAGTCTTTTATTTGAAAAGACATTACATAAAGAAAAGCTAAGAAATTGTCTGCTTCACGATTTACTTCATCTAAACGATTTAGAAGTTCATAAAAATACACTTACGATACGCTTTTATTCCGGGATCTTTCTACGCGCATCAAAGCAACTTTAGGAGAATAAAAAAACAACATTTCATTCAGCTCATAAACTTTCTAGTATCCTTAGTAGTTTAGAAGATCAAGACTAATGATTATTTGTTCAAAAGATATACAAATGTTTTCTATTCAAAGCTAAGAATCTTTTCTTTTTCACTTACATTGCTAAATACCAACATATAAATGCTAACATTATAAATCTAATTTAACGATATAATAGTCGGATCTTTGGAAGAAAAAGTATCAAACAGGCCGACTGTTCAATAATAGATCTTGTCCATGGATCAAGTACAAGTAAAATGGATCCTCAATAGAAGCACATATACATCTGACATAAGGTAGATAAACATTTAAAATAACAATCCCTATAATGTTCAGGTGGACAGGACAGTTCTTATTTGTTTGTTCGGCAAATATAACGAAAAGTATGGTAGACTTGTGAAAAGATGAGATCGGCACACACAGTCAAGTCATCTAAGATAGATAAACACATGCAAAAAAATACATAAATATCGTTGGCGTTCTTTATCAAAAGCGCCATTTTTGTTTCATCTTTGTAACTCAAAACATATTCTTTTTCTTTCATCTCATCTGTGTCCATTTTAGTTGTTGGTTCGTTGGTTGGTTAAGTGTTTTTGTTTTACGGCATATCAACCCTTTTCGGGTCATTAAATGCCAAATCAAGACATTTTGATAAACAAAGAATTCAGGTTGCTTGTAATACCTGCTTTTGGTTGGTTTGTTGATTTTACGACATTCAACCCGTGTTGAGTTATTTTATGCCGAAGACATTTATCTTAGTTATTCTTGATGGGTATTTAATTTTTTTTAACCCAAATTTTTAGACTCATTTTTTAAAACTCATTTTTTCTATTTAATCCATAAATGGGACCCAAACCGGTACTACTACTCTGAGCCAGCGTGGACGAGAGTAATGGCGATGAAGGGGTACTCCACACTCCTTAAAGCTCTAAAATTGGAATTTCACCGTTAGATGCAGCTTAACGTCATGCATAGGAGTCTCAGTCACCCCCTTCTAGTACATATATGATAAAAAGGATTGGAAGTTAGTCATAAGGAGGTCTCTCCGACCGTCCGTCTAGCTTAAGTAAGGGCCAAAGTGGAGTGTTGTATGTCATGGACTGCAGTACCCGCTGCTGCTGCTGCTGCTTAAGTGGTCAGCAAATTAAATATTGAAAAAAAAAAAAAAAAAAGAAGAAGACTCATCGCAGCTTAACTTCGACATTTTTGTTGTACCTTTTTCATGGATCTGCAAACCGTTATGAGTTCAATCCTTTTTAAAGTCACATGTGGCAACATTTTGTATGACCAGTGCATCGACATTGACAATGACGTTCACACTTTCCCGTCTTTGTTTTAAAATTTGTGGTTTATGATTTCGGAATTCAAATACAGGCACACATCCCACCCTGTCGGTTGGGCTTAGAATACGCTGACCGTAACCCCTACAAACAGCGTAAGATATCTTCCTAAAAAAGGGGTTCCCTGGGTATGACACTTAAACTGTCTTTGATAGTGAGGATCTTGTTCCGGTGGTCTTAGAAATCTGGAGTAACTTATTGTCACTACTCATAGTTACACTCTGACCTGGAGTAGTAGCACCTGTTAGGACCACATCAAGGAGTCAAATATATCGGTTTAAAAAGTTTTCGTATTTGATGGGACTGTGTGTAGAAATATAAAGAAACAACCACACAAAAATGTCTATGAATGTACAATGGACGCGATTCCCTAACATCTAGACAGGAAATTACCCTAGAAGTGGGGAAATGTCGTTGAAATCAATCAATCAATCAATCAATTAGACGGTCATCACTAGATGGAAAAAGAATATATATATATAATTACCAACCCCTCCGCACGAGCAGGATGTGACACAGGTCAATTTCATAAGCAGAGTTTAACAGGTTTGAATTCAGAGTTTTCCTTCTCCTAGACTGGTTACCTAGCCATGGTTAAAAAGTCCAGTCTGTCCTGCTATTTACCTATAGCTGGAGGGAGAATTGGATTCATACCTTTCTCAAGGGTATTAGCGCCATGTGAAATGCCAACAGCTTCGTCCAGGAATTGAACTCGCGTTGACGAATCCATTTCCTACGACTCTAACCATTAGACCACGCGCCTCCCTAGGTGTTTTCCCTATGTGCTGCTGAATTATCTCTTTCCTTCATGTCTGCGATTGTGTCCTTGATTTCTGATACACTAGTGTGATCACTCAAAACTGTTAGGCAGATGGCAGAATTCCAGGATGAATGCTTATAACTGTCCGCATCTTCGGTTATGTCGGCTTGAATGGCTTTTAGTTTTATTTTATTTCCCCCTTTTCTGACCCCTGACTCCAGATCCACCATCTCATAACGCTCTATACAAGATCCGACAGGATAACCAGTATTCTGGCATCCCGATAAAACGAGGAGCCGTTCCTCTGAGTGAAATATGATAATCGACCATTCAATACCGATAATATTTGCTCTTCGCAGAATGTTTACACAAGGGATTCGATTATGCCATATCATTCCGAGAGTAATCTGGAGGCAGCGGACGCGGAAGGCCACCAGCTTCCTGATTTCGATTTTGTAAAGAGTCCAAGTTTCATTGCTAGAGAGAAGAATGGACACTTTATATGAAAATAATCAAACTTTGTCTTAAGTATTGAGATACTCTGTAACAATTAAAATGTCAGCATTCCCATAGTCTGTAATTTCTATTGTTTGTTTTACTTAAACAAAATAATGTTACGTTACTGATTTAAGGGTCGGATTCATTAGACCAAATATCGCTTGTCGAAAAAATGACTTCATTGAACATCATTACACATCATTACTCTTCATCGAAGAGTCGTCCCCACAAAAAAAAAGAATCAGCAAATCGAATTTAAAGAAAGATAAATTTTATACATAAATCGGATCTTTTGAGATTATTTATAATTATGTGATTACCCCGTGTTGTAAACTGATTTCACAAATCATTTCAACAAACCTAAACACATAGGCAGCTGTCTCAAGAAGAAGAAGAAGAAGAAGAAGAAGAAGAACAACAACAAAACCACAATAATAATAATAATAATAATAATAAAAAAAAAAGAAAATGAAAGAAAGAAAGAAAGAAAAAGTGGAAAAAGTAGGAGAGAATGAAGAACAACAAGAATAAAAAGGGAAAAAAGGTTAAAAAAGATGAAAAAGAGAAAAAAGAAAAAAAAATGAAGAACAATAATAAGAAAAAGAAAGAAAGAATGAAAAAAGAAGAAAAAGAAGAAGAACAACAACAACAATAATATAAGAAGAATAAGAATAAGAAGAAGCACAACAACAACAACAAAATGCATAGGAGTAAGAACCATAAGGCAATGCCATCAAACCGTGAGCAGCCCTTCAGCTGCAACTACTACGACCATGCATGTTTGTCCAGTATTGATCTTATCAGCTAAATAATGATAAAAAAAATATAAAAATAAAATTGGATCGAGAAGAATTTAAAAATAAAATTCAAAATGATTTTAGAATTATAAAAATTTAAAAAATCCAATTCATATATAAAAATATATTTTTCTTTGAATTCGGCTTGCTGTCTTTTCGGAGAAACGAACCTAGGATGAAAAGAATTATTTCTGCGTAATAATCTTCCATAAAGTCAGTTTTCCCGCCAGCAACATTTGCCATTATGATTGCCTCCCCTGATTTAGATAATGTTATGTTACTAAAATATCACGTTACTAAATCAAGTAATCCTTCATTAATGAATTAAACGTAAAATAATTATTGGTAGTTGATTTCAATGGTAAAATACGACTGTCATACACATTTGTTTAATGAGAGAAAATGTATTTTCTATAATATTATAAAGCTGAATATCTCACCACTAACCATGTTGTCTCCTCCTTTGAAAAGAGCTATTCTTAAAGACAAAAGGCATAGTAGGAAGAACTATAACACAATGCCATCAAACCTTGAGCCGCCCTTCAGATGCAGCCGTTACAACGATGCCTGTCAGTCCCGCTTGACCTTATCAGCTACAAACGGGTCTGTTGTCAACGTGGATGACCCCTTTAATCTTCGTTTGTAAAGTCAAGCAATGATGATGATAATGATGGTGAGAAATAGGAAACTACTGATCTATAACATAACGATTTCAATTTGTCGGTGTTCGAAAATAAATCTTTATTTTGAATTATTAAATTATCAAAGTTTTAATTATGGAATTTAAATAGATACTAAATAGACTAAACAACGTAATAAACTTATTTTCATGTCGGCATGTGAATAAAATAATAGTTCTAAAGTATTATTCAAAACAAATCATTTTAAATAAAAGATTTCATATTCTATAGACTACTTTTCTAAATTTCTATAATGTAACTGTGTTTTCGTTTTGAATTCCGTGTTTTCTATGTACCAGATGTTGCCTCGCTTCTGAATGAAGTATTATGTAATAATTAGTCTAGCAGATTCCTTACTACTGAAAAGCAAATGTTACCCTGGCTGGATGTCCCATACTTGTGACCTTGTGTCAAATCTTACCCGTAGTGAAAGGGTTAGGTAAATATTTAAAAAAATTATTCCCAACTCTGAGTTAAATAGTGTCACTATTGTTCTTCTACAAAGATGGCTTGGGCATCAAATAACCCACGAAAATTAATATGCCATTAAACAAAGAAATCAAACCAGACCATTAAAGTATTGGTTGCAATATGTTTTGATTTGTGTAATACCGTCTCTTTCTTTCTTTCTTTCTCTTTTTCTATCTTTTATTTGCTGAAGTATTTGAAAATATTTGCGTGTTCTCTCTATATTTCAATATTTTGATATGAATAAATATCAACTCATACAAATAGATATACTTATAAACTTATGTATATAATCATATACCTGAAAAGTGTGTAATAAGCTATGTTCTCTGTGTGATTACATGAATAGTACATTAATATATGCTTTAGAACACACACACACACACACACACACACATATATATATACGTATATGTATATAAAACGCGTCTGTGTGCATATATACTGAATGTAATTTATGTACGTTACTCATTTTTATTGTTAGGTTTGGAAACTTTATGAATAATTTATGAATCACAATATGAATACGTTAGCTTTCTTTTTTAGGGTTAAAATATTGAATAATAAAAAAAAGACAATAGAAAATCCACTGAGATGTTATCTCAGCGAATTCCATAGCAGCTGATAATATTGAAGCACAAGTTCAAATATCTGTCTTCTTAGTAACACTCACATGAAGTGATTTAGCACTGCCGCATAAAAAATAAAAAAAGATAGCATCGGAATTGTATTTCTAACTCCTGTGTCAAGAAAGACCAGTTCGGTTTCTTTTAATATTGGTCTAAGGTCATCATCTTGTGAACTTATAAAAAGGTACTAAATGATTTAAGGGGATTTTCTAGCGTAATGACTATCTGTGATTGTTGTAGGTGACTCACCTATGACATGAACATGGACTTACCAAAGGGTATATATTTAACAGAGTAAAGCTACTCAAACGAGCAGTCCCACCCACTCGTCCTTCGGGACGGGTGTCCGGTGAACTGCTAAAATTAATAGCGTCGATCCCAGATGCTTGCCTCATTGCACTTAGAGGCTGAGCTCGGATCGACGCAATTTTTCTCCTACCACCCCATGAGTCTCGGCTTGTGGGTGGTGCCCACATAAAACGGCCTTGTGCCATATCGTGTACATGTGGGGTACATGTAAATACCAGTAGTCCCAGCTACTCGTCCTTCGGGATGGGTGGTCCAGCGAGCCTCGGCCTCTGGACCGATGGGGTGCTAAATTAATAGCGTCGATTCCAGCCTGCCTCATTGCACTTAAAGAGGCGGGGCTAGGATTGACGCAATTTTTCTACCTACCACCCCATGAGTCTCGGCTTGTGGGTGGTGCCCACATAAAACGGCCTTGTGCCATATCATGTGAAAGTGGGACACATGTAAATACCAGTAGTACCAGAAACAGTTCTTCGTGTAAGCTGAAACAAGGAAACCCTTCCATTGTACGTGATATATATTGCTGAATACAATCTGTTCCCTACATTTTATACCCGTATTGAGTTATTATTTATTGACCCTTAAACAGGTAATAACAGTGATGTATTATTTAAAAGACAAGAAATAAAAGGATGAACCCCATAGACAATATATATATATATATATAGCCGCAGGGGTAAGGAACTTGGTAGACGAACATTCTGTCGGGTTTCGATCCCGGCTAGAGGTAGCTGTAAAAATGTCGAGCCACACTGATGAGAAGTAAACTTCGAAAC
The DNA here is from genome assembly GCA_023376005.1 of Doryteuthis pealeii. Classification (NCBI taxonomy): domain Eukaryota; kingdom Metazoa; phylum Mollusca; class Cephalopoda; order Myopsida; family Loliginidae; genus Doryteuthis; species Doryteuthis pealeii. The sequence goes on from CM042152.1 coordinate 105,315,162, forward strand.
ACGTGTCTGTGGATGACTGATATATATGCTTCCCACTCCTATGGTTGAGCACTGTGGTGGGGACATTAATTGTAACTTCACCGTTTGGAATTAGCCGTGACCCGTCTGTTTACAGATTAGAGTTCTCTGGTGATTGTAAAATCATACCGCCGTAAAGTATGTAGCAATTAATTGTTCACCCTAGACTAACAGTCCGCTGATAGCCGCAGGGGTAAGGAACTTGATAGACGAAAATTCTGTCGGGTTTCGATCCCGTCTAGAGGTAGCTATTAAAATGTCAAGCCGCACTTATGAGAAGTAAACTTCGAAACACGTGTCTGTGGATGACTTTATATATATATATATATATATATATATATATATATATATAAAAAAGTAATTGGTAATTTGCTTGAAGCATTGTTAAGTATGTTATAAAATAATAAAATTCGAAGGCAATACAATGCGTAAAAAATAAAGACAAAAAGATGTTTTATATGTCTAATCGATTTCAAAGCAAAGCTTTATCATCAGAGTTTTATTCAGAGTTTTCTGAATAAAACTCTGATGATAAAGCTTTGCTTTGAAATCGATTAGACATATAAAACATCTTTTTGTCTTTATTTTTTACGCATTGTATTGCCTTCGAATTTTATTATTTTATATATATATATATATATATATATATATATATATATATACAACTAATGACAAATATATACACATATACAACTAATGACAATCCAGTTCCCAAAAACACATATATATAAAAGACAATTAATACACACATACTTATTTATCTTGACCCATCCCCATCATCCAACATTCTGGACCAACACCTGCATCACCATATAAACACTCCCCATTTAGAGAGAGAAGAAAATCCACCAACCACCCTGCCCCTACTGACAACTTACACCATTTTGAAAATGTCCTTCATTGAAGCAAGAATTATATTCGAGTCCTGAAGAAGGTCTAAATGACCGAAACGTTGCACCGTCGACAATAAACATCCAGTTTCCATAACATCCCGTGTTTGTCTAATTTTCTCCTATATATATATATATATATATATATATATATATATAAAATAGAATTTGATAATTTACTTTTGAAGCATTGTTAAGTAAATTATATTATTATTTATATTTTTGAAGGCAATTACAATGAATACATCGTATAAAATTCGATAATTATTGAAAGTAATCATGACAAGCAAACTCAGCACGCAGAATCAGAGACTCTACCTGAGGTAGAGTCTCTGATCCTGCGTGCTGGGTTCTTGGTTTTGATGTCTGTCGGAGGGAGATCGTAGGTATACACCGCTGATGAGACTTAATAAAGTTGAAACAGCTGTACAGTGTTCCACATCGTACGCGTTGTTCGCCGAGTTTGCTTGTCATGATTATTCTCAATAATTATCGAATTTTATACGATATACGCATTGTAATTGCCTTCAAAAATATAAATAATATATATATGTGTGTGTATGTGTGTGTGTATAGAAGGAATGACTTACCGGTAAAAATATTGGGTTGCTCTCAATATTTGGTTGGTACGAGTGTTACTCGGATAAGTCAGCGTTATAACAACGATAAAGTGCTTAATACGTAAGTAGAGCGTATTTAGTATTATAGTGTGTACAGAAATAACCTACTCAAGTTTCACCATAAGAATCTTCAGGGTTAAATACTTTTGTATTTACAAAATGAACTCCTGCAATTAGCTGTGATTAATCAATATCTGGATTAATTCAGTGGATTTAACCCTTAAGATCCTTATGGTGAAACTCGAGTAGGTTATTTCTGTACACACTATATATATATATATATATATATATATATATAGAGAGAGAGAGAGAGAGAGAGAGAGAACCTCCCAGACATGGTCATTGTTATGGTGAAAAATGTAAAAGATGTGCATGAAAACAGCAATTTGTAGAGTAAACTGCCATGTTTGGAGAAACGCCAACGCTGCCTGCCAAGCAAAGAATCTCATTCCAAAAGTGAAGCATTGGAGTGGAAATGTTAAGAATTGGGTTGATTTTCAGCCTCAGGACATGGACGACTCCAGATTATCCAGGAAAATATGAATTCTCAGTCCTATCGACAAATTCCCGATCAGAAACTTCTGCAATCAGTCAGGTAGTTGAAACTCGGAAGAAAAGAAGTTCTGAAACAAGACAATGGGCCTAAGCATACCAACAAAACTACCAAGGAATGGCTTAAAAGGAAGAAGGTTTATAGTGGATTGGCCAAGTCCTGATCTTAATCCAATAGAAATATTGTGGTGACACCAGAAGCTGGCAATTCATTCTAAATGTCTTTCCAACCTCTCCTAAGTGGTTGAGTTTTGCTAGGAGTCATGAGAAATGCGAGAGACTCCCCAGTTCCTACGTCGCGAGTAAAAGGCTTCGGGACGTGTTGCGCACGGGTCGAAGGCAGCTGTTCGTTTTTGTCTCGTGTAGTTAGGAGTTCTCTCGATCGGGGTTGCCCGCAGCGGGTTCTAGGCCTATTCGGTGCGGACGGCGAGCGGCGGTCTTTGATCCGAGAGTCGGGTTGCTTGGGAACGCAGCCCAAATCGGGTGGTAAATTCCATCCAAGGCTAAATACCGGGACGAGTACGATTATCGACAAGTACCGTGAGGGAAAGCTGCAAAGAACTTTGGAGAGAGAGAGTTGAAGAGAACATGAAACCATCCTGGACTAAAGTAATAACTACAAAATAAAGTTTCACGAGGTACTAACAAAAACGGTTCACGTACTTGAGGAGATGTCAAAATTTTAGTTTTGATTAAATAAATCCTTTTTCTTAAATAAATAATGGAAATACATCCTATTCTGTCTGTGTTCATTATTTGGAAAGTCTACTTTACGAATTGTTGTTTGGATGCATATTTAATTGGCTAAATTTATTCTCAATAACAATGATCATGCCTAGAGGGGTCTCAAATTTTCAAGCGGCACTATATATATATATATATATATATATATATATATATATGTTAGCGCCAGCCATCAGATGCGCGGGATTAGAATTTCACAATCGTCCAAAAGAATAAAAAGTCAAACGTTTTTTGGGTCTAATGTTGGTGGGGTATCGGAGTTTGATCACCTCTGATAGGGTCAGCATGGCGAGGGAAGTCTGATGTTGGAAGACACGAAACTTCCCAATGAACCGTGCAGATAACATCACTGACGACAATCACCAGCGCCCCAAATGTAGGAGCGTATATATATATATATATATATATATATATATAGTGTACAAAAAGTGATAAGACAAACAGGAATATTTCTTATATGTTATTTAGGTCATCGTCAGGAGAAGATTTCTTGTTTGAAAAAATTGTTTTTAGAGAGTTTTTTGAAAGGGAGCATTATAAAAAAATTATAGAAATTGAAATATTTTTTAAGACTTTGACATGCGATTATAATCCGAGTAGAGGAGTGTATTAGTAGTAGCTCTTCTGTTCCGTGAAAAAAACCTCTTTGGGGTGAATTCTTTTTGAATGCTCTTATATATGTGAGGAAGTATGTATGTACACATATAAATGTATGTGGACATACATATATGTGTGTGAGTGTGAGTGTGAGTGCATTTCGATACTGTGTGCGGGACTTTAGATTTTCAAATGGGTTAAGGAGAGGTTTGTTTGATGTGGGACGGTCGATGTTTGTTTACTTAGGTCTTATTGACCCCCACCCTTTTTTGTCACCTCGACTTTTTATTGCCAGGTTAATGAGTCTAATTTTTAGTTAAATCCAAATGGATGTAAACTTCTTACCTTTTTTATCCATCTGTACTCGTGGTTTTCGAGTACAGGTTTAATGTCAGTATCCTTCTGGATTCTTTCGATAAGAGTAAATTTGGCGTCTCTGTCAAAGTCATGGTCATCTAAACGGAAGTGTTGCTCCAATGCTATGATCTGTGTTTTTTATTCGATGTCTGTAATTGTTGAGTCTAAAGTAAAACGACCACTCAGACTTCCCAACGTACTGCTTTTTGCACTTTGTGCAATCGAGTAGGTAGATTACGTTTTTGCTTTTGCAGTTCGATTCTTGGTAGATTTTGAAGGTCTGTTTGGTTGTTGAACTGGTAAATATGTCTGTTGCTTTTATTTGTTTACAGCACAGGTTGTGTTTTGTACTACAGCGTCGGCAGAAATGTGGGCCTCATGTTGACTACTCTATTGTTTGATATATTGTTACTTCCTATCATTTCTCTGAGGTTATGAGGTCGACGATAGGTAACTATACCGGGTTCTTGAAAATATCTCTTAGTTCAGGGTTTATTTTCAAGATGCTCCAGTGGTTTTTGATTATTTGACTTGGTGGTAGGAGAGTGTCATTGAATGTCGTTATTAGGAGGATGCGATGTATCTTCTTTTTATGTTTTAATTTTAGGGTTTCTTGTCTAGGGATGGAGATAGCTTTAGCTATCTAGTTATCTATTAGTATGTGGGAGTATCCCCGTGCTGAGAACTGTTGTCTTTATTTATTTGTTGTCGTAGTTCATTGTCATCAGTCAGATTCTTCTCAGTCTAATTGCTAGTGAATGGGAAGGCTGTATTTGAGATATTTGGGCTGAGATGATTTATAGTGAAGGTAGTTGTATGTGTGTGTTTGTGGGGGGGGTGTAATGTGGTTTGAAGTTGTCTATTTTCGTCAATATATATTAGAATATCTAGAAATGCTATTACCTGTTTTGATTTTTCATGATCAAATTTGATGGAGTCGTGTGTCATTTTTAGATTGTTAGAAAGTTGTTGAATTTAGCTTCTCCGCCTGTGTATATCATGAATATATCATCAATATACATTGCGTAAAAGAAGCAGTCATTTTTCATTTTTGGGTAGATGTGTGTGCTTTCAAATTTGTCCATGTAGACGGTTGCGTATTAGGGAGCTGCAATTGACTCCATAGCACATCCTTTTGTTTGTATGTAGTGTCGACCGTTGAAATTGAAGTTATATATATACATATATTATTTGATATACCAAACTTGTTGGTAAATCATCGCGGTAAGAAAAAAAACCAGCAAATAGTTTGATTGTAAAAATATACTATCAAACATTACCCGGGAGAAAAAAAAAAAAAGAAAAGACCAAGATAATCGTACGAACCAAAAATAATCTATTGGTACAATATTTGGCTAAAAGAAAAAAACAATTTATATGTGTATATATATATATATATAAGATATATATATATTCATACAAAACCGCCAGGAAACTAAAGCTAATAAGTAAAAAGTGCTCAATACCTAAGTAGAGCAAATAATTAGCAAATAAGTCGGATATTAGCCCTGAAGAGTATTAAGCGAAACTTTTAGTAGGTTTGTCTGACTCATTTGATATATATATATAAAAGTAATTGGTAATTGCTTGAAGCATTGTTAAGTATGTTATAAGAAGGCAATACAATGCGTAAAAATATTTTTATATGTCTATCGATTTCAAAGCAAAGCTTTATCATCAGAGTTCTGATGATAAAGCTTTGCTTTGAAATCGATTAGACATATAAACATCTTTGTCTTTATTTTTACGCATTGTATTGCCTTCGCCCTTCACTCTTATTCTTTTACTTTTTCCTCGTGACCTACTTTTCCTCTGCGATTCTAATTTTTTTCCATCAACCTTTCTATACATTTCCCCAGTTCCTCTCACCAAATATTATCAGGTTGTATTCTTAAGAATTATAACGGATGACAGCTATGTGTTTTCCTTACATATGCGGTGATATGACCGGTAAATGACCTCAGCACTGTCAGTTGCATATCTGTCCATCGGCATCGATGATGACCTTTAAATAAGCCAGCGTTTTGTTGCTTAACTCCACAGGTGATTTGTTTATAATACTAAGCTGACAAAAGACGAATGGTGCATCAGTGTGTCACAGATTCTCCGAACAGTATTCGTCGGGTCTTTCATTCTCCTTGACTATTTGACCTACAAAAGATTGAGGGCATAATCTGCTCTAATATTTTACTTATATCTGGGGTTAAGGATATAAGAATATGGTTCTTTCTCTTTATAGGCAAGTTATCGTCATTGGAAATGGAATCGGCGATCCAAGTTCAATTCCTCGGAAAAGCATGAATTCACCTATTCTCACCTAGCTATGATTAAATAGTAGGATTGTCAGGGTTCTTTACCCTTGGTTAGGGAACCAGTCTAGGAGAAGGAAAACTGTAAATTAAAACTAGTTTTACTTTGTTTAAAAATTGGTCTTTCGTGACAGAGACGATTGGTAAATACATACATGTTTTTCCCCAAGAGTATTAGTGCAAAATGAAACACAAATTGCCTCGTCCAAGATTTAAAATTGACTCACCCAGTAAATTCTCTGCATCGATAAAAATTCACAACCGCCACCTCAACTTTATAGCTACTCCTAGAATATGTAAGTCATGCCACTTGGACAACTGTTGGATATTGTACAAACGGAAATATGAATTTCCGGTTAAATTAAACAAAGCGAACAAAAGAAGGATGGGAAACAATAAGTTCGGAGATAGTTATCAGATCAAGGGTAGAGATGCATAGGCGTATCGTCAATACAAAAGCCAGAGGTCAGTAGTGAACAGACCCCAGTCAGGAGAGAAGAGACGGCGGACCGACGCGGTCACGCACCGCCACGGCTAAGGGCGGTGAGATGCCACCAGCCATCCCTTTACCTGAACACCGCCAGATCCCAGCAGCAGTGGAAGTCATTGTCAACTCTTAGGCAGTTCCCATTGTCAACGCTCGCCACCCACTAACGTACAGCCGAGAAGAAGAAATAAAGTCAAAATTCCTACTATACCATGTGTTGAGTGTCTGCGCCGACTGCTAACATACCCGCAGTATACCAGCAACGTATACGATTCAGTGTGAGTTTGAAGAAGCCGCTATATAATATATATACGACTTAGTGCCGGTAAAGAATGGCTACGCAACACAAATCCCAAGGATGTTTGGAAATTAAACATCAAAGATGTTCATAATTGTGCAACTACTGTTTGTTACCATTTTAGAATTGTAACCTCAAGAGCGAAGGATTTGATCAAACAATCTGCATTTACAAATATTCTGTGTAAGTATAGAAAAATAGACCGGTAGCCCCCATCATGTTAGGTTCAAAGAATATAGAAAGATCAGTATTTTCCTAACTTCCCACCAGTCCAGGATCGACACAAGGTATTTTTAACATGGAAAACTACGCTCAAACCGAAACTCATGCAACGGCTAGTTAAAAAAATGCAAAAGAAATGCGTGGTTACCATCGACATTTCTCTTTTGGGGCGACCCAGGCACCAGGCAATAAACACAGACCTGTCCCATTAAATTGAGGGGACAGGTGTTGTCTAGGGGTGAACCCTTGAGAAAATACAGGGTGAAAGGTGTAACCTCTTTGAGATTAACTTGTTCGATTGATGCATAAGTCAGATCATTGTGTATTTTAGCATTAAAAAATCTTTCCATACAGATACATCCGCTGAGAAATAATGGAGAAGAATCAACTGAAATAATCTGGGAAAACAAAAAGTTAAAAAAAATATAATGGCTTCTCAAAATTATTATGACTTCTTAATTTATATGATATAATAATGATTACAATGACTTCTCAAAATTATAGGGGATTACTGTCTTAGTATTTAAATCACTTTTTCTATGCACACACACACACCGGCGTGCGAACACACACAAACAGGTAGACAGAGGCCGTCACATTCGCATATACACACATAACAAATTCTATCCACTTTAATGTATACAATCTTGTATGCATTTTATTGAAAATACTTTGTTTAATATGAACCTATTCAACCAATCGATAATAATGCTTCAATTCTTTAATAGGAATCTATCTATATATATATATGTGTATTATATTATGAAAAATTGAAAAACACAGGTTTGAATGAGTTAAGTGGTGAGTTTATTGGCCGACGCTGCAGTGTTTCGATCTATTAGAACATCTTCAGGGTATTTGTTGGTATATGGAAGGTAATAAGACATTTTTATCACAGAATAACGAGAAAAAAATTCTTATTACCTTCCATATACCAATAAATGCCCTGAAGATGATCTAATTAATAGATCGAAACACTGCAGCGTCGGCCAATAAACTCACCACTTAACTCATTCAAACCTGTGTTTTTTAAATTTTTGTTAATATACTACATACCGTCGATTCACTTCCTTTACTTCACACAGACACACACACACACACACACATATATATATTATTAACTTGATATCTTAGCGTCGTCTGAGTAATGTTTCCCTATTTTTGGAGAATAAGGATACATATTATTTTTTCGGCGTTATATTCACAAAATTGACATACGCCCAATGTAGATTCGCCACGGTTAGAATTTGACACAAAGTCGCAAGTGTCGGGCCTCCAGCAAGGATTGAACTCGCTAGTCAGTAGTAATGAATCTGGGAGATTATCTGACTATTACATCACAATGGGAAACCCTTAAAGTAAACTATTGTAAATCATCGTGTCAAATTTCCTCTTTTCTTTACATGCTTTGTCGGGTATTAAAATCAGTATCGTGTTACGTCTTCATACAATTTATATTAATATTGATTTCATTGATTTTATGATTAGTAGAATCACAAAATCAATAAAATCAATAAGGGAAAGTACAATAATTTGCATCTGTTATTTCAGGTTTTTTTAATAATCAAAGTCACCTTAATCAAAGTGTGTTGATTATTATAGGCAAAGAGTTACAAAATGATTAATGAAACGCCAGTGATAAAAGGAAAATATATCGGGCTGAACGCAAATGATCTTCGAACTGCAATAGAAAATAGAACAAAAGTGGACGAAGGGTGGATGCGGTATTCACCCGTCGGTTTATTGCTTAATGAAGCCACATATACAAATTGTTCACTGGCGTGACTCCTTTTTCTTTTTACTATATTTTACATTTCTTTTTCTGGTGGTTTTACTTCAAACCAACTTTTCTTTTTAATTCATTTTCGCGTTGTACAGATTTTAATGTGAAACCCAACTATTCTCCACCACCCTTTAAGGCTATTGAATGTAATCGTCCAGATATTTGTGCGGTTTTAGTTCTCTTAGACCGTCGTAAGCATTCGGCATTTATGGTACCCTCCAAACTACGAGAGCGTGATGTCTCACTCTCTACATCTATCACGCTATCGGAATCTCCCAACGGGGCGGTTATTTCTACAGGAGTGTAGGAGTAGGCACTTTTGGAGTTACAGGAAAGTATTTTGTTTCGTTATCTGAGGTACTGTTAGCTTGTCGCTCGACTGGAATAAATGTGGTAGGGCTGGAATAGTCCGACACTTTAGTGTATTCGAAATGTCTTATGCGGTATGCTGCCTGTCGTGGTTGGGTACCAGTAAACGTATGTATATGAAACCATTCCGGTTTGTTGTTCTTAGTGAGTATGTACTGATCTCGCGGGTTATGTTTGTAAAGCAGACAAAGCCGCAAAAAAAGCACTTCAGGCAGATATCAGCAAATCTAAAATCCCATATACAGATCTGAAACCAACCATAAACAAATTTATATTAGGCAAATAGCAGAAATCATGGGACAATCAGACCCAAAACAAACTCCACGAAATACAAGAAGCTATTGGAGAGTGGCCGATAGGCCACAGAAGTATTAGAAGAGAAGAAGTAATACTCGCCAGATTGCGTATTGGGCACACCCACATTACCCATTCGTACCTGTTAAAAGGGGAGGATGCCCCAGTGTGCCCAACATGCAAAATACAACTTACAACCAAACATATCCTTCTAAATTGTAACAGCCTTAAACATATCCGCACTAATTACTATCAAGCAAGAAACCTGAGGGACATCTTTAAGAATACAAACGCTGAAAACATTTTAAATTTTATAAAAAAAGCAACCTTTTCAACAAAATATAACAGAACATAACCAATTATCTCCATAGAACCACTACTTTATAGACTGAAATCCAAAATAACCTTTTTGGCATTAAATGACCCACAGAGGTTAATATGCCGTTAAACAAAACTCAAACTCAAACTAAGAATAAAAGTATACGAGATCGCCCTCCTCTAACCAGCTCTTTAACGCAGGTTAATCTTTGGCGCCTTCGTCTCTTCGCTGCAAGGGTGATTCCTCTTGAGGGACTCATGCTGATCGAATATTAATTTCAGATTGTCCACAGATATCATTGAGTTTGTAAACTGGTCTCTTTGGAACCATATTTCTTGGGACAAAAGGCCGCCTTTGCAAAGGGAAAAAGTAGTCTGCTGACAACTAGCACTAACGTTAGCTGAGATATGGACTCCCTGAGGGTGCTGGTCAACTCTAACCTGAGGTGTATTAAGCCATTGCGTAATGTTTACTGATTTTCGTTGCAAATTATACTCGCTATCGTGAAGGTCGTAACAGTTTCATGCATTCAATTAATCAGTTGGCGGTTTCATTTTAAGATCAACAGCGCAAAAGAATGTTCCAACCGCAGGGGAGGTGCTGATGTTGACTGCGCTAGGACCGTATGAGGAAACCTTTGTAGAGAGACATGACCGGGATACCTCCTCAATGTACCCACCCATGTCTAGAGCATACATTACACATAACATACCAGCTTTAGTTATTTTTCCGACGGGTAGTCCAGCTTAATGTGAAGTGCATGTCGCAGGGCAGGGCGTAGTGTTCTTAAGGGACCGGATTAGCTCAGTCGGTAGAGCGTTCGGCCAGAAATCACAAGGTTCCTAGTTCGATACCGGTCCTCGCCATCTTAGCGTATGAGTAGCACATGCATCTGTCTGGCACTCCACCTCAGACGCAAAAACAATCTCCTTGTCTAGCGCTAGTGAAAAGGGAATAGACTCCCTCGCTGATTGGCTGATACCGACTTTAGGCCACCCCGACGACTTTACTTCTTACTTTACTTTCAAAGGGTCTGTTACGTTTGACAACTAAAAGACCATGATTTGCTATGGTGGCTTGTCGCAGGTATCGTTTCTTTTAGATTGCTGGACTTTTGTGATGGTCTGATGCCCTGTGTAAGCTGGGTGTGCGTGCGGCGTAAGTATTCTCTTATCCATGTGAAACGACTGATAAAGGGAAGTTTGGCATGACCTGCAATTACGACTTAAACAGTGATACTGCGCAACGCGGAACGATGCAATATCTTTAAAAATTAACAAATCTCGCATTCATGTTTCAGATACTCGAAGGCGTTTCAACACTGAAAATCAGTCAGCAACTTTGCAGAGTCACTCGGGTGTTGTATTGTAATCTGATAACGATTGACGGTGGTAAAAAAGGTAGCAATATCTAGGCTAACAGAGAATTAGCCACGAAACAGTTTTTCAAATGCTTGAACATATGGTTTACTGTCGGTCAGAATGAACGGGGGATGTCTAGATTGTACTATGTAAGGACTAAAATGCTTTATGCTAGCGGCTATGCATAGAGCCTCCACCTCCTAAGGGAACCAGATTGTAGCTTTAATCTAGTACTCTAAAAGCCGGCAGATTTCGGCTTACCCTCTTCCCTCGTGGTATAAAGGGTTTCTCCGAGGCCGGGATACCGTACAGCGCCATCTGGGATGTTCCGAAGCTGATCTGCAGCTCGTGGTAAACTTATAGTTTGACCAGATTGTAAGCCGGCCTTCGCATCATCAAAAACATTTCGTTGGACCAATTTAATTTTTCATTTAACTGTATTAACGCTGTGATTTTCTCCAGGGATCAAGGAAACTAGCACATTGAGGAATAAACGAGCGAAGTCCTTGGACTGTACTGGGATAGGGGTCACACGTGGATAAGTTCGGAGAACTTCGGTGCAGATTAGCACGTAAACTACCCTCAGACCAGATCCAACCAGATACGGTCATTGTTTTAGGAGCTATTACCGTCTTGGAGGCTGATAGGTGTAAGTTTGACAAGTGTAGAGCTTTTAACACCTTTTCCCTGTTTGAAAGCAATTCCTGACGATGCCTTACCCTCGCAATAGAGATCATTACAAATTGTTTCTCAGAAAACCAAAATCGTATCAAATATTATTTCCACAGAGGAAAGCATTAGTTGCTTCCAAATTATATTATTCTTAAAGAGTTTTTGAATGAATTCTCTATGAACTGATATTTTCGTTTTGAAATCTGTTAGAATCACACAATTGAAGAGGGAAAATGTTTTTCGAAAGCAACATGTCTCAAATATTCTATATTTTTTCACTTTTTTATTATCCGTTTTATCAAGTTTTTATTTATTCGAAATGGCAGCAGCAGTTGTGAACCTTTGACAAACATTCTTAAAAATAATGAAAATCATTTTTACCTTGTGCACTTGAAGGGTCATTGCGGTTATTTTATTTCTCTACTAACTACAGGACCGTGTGTAAAAAATCTCTTGAGAAAAAGGTAAATATTAACATACAACGGACGTGATTCACTAATATATTAGAATAAAATAACTCCAGTTGGGATACCATGCCGTAAAAATTACGTTTAGACAGCGACTAATTTGCACGTGAAGCTTCCTTCAGCTATAAACCGACAGACAATTCGCTCTTCGTCCTCTTTTGTTCCATTTAGCTGGCAGTACGAAGATCGTTTGCCTTCGGCCCGATACATTTTATCCTTGCTGTGACGACAGCGAGGGAAACGTAGAAACTCGCTACTTTCTACAATCTCTGAGGTTATTTGTAATTTTCTAGTTGCAGCGAACAGGGTTGTTTGTTCAAGCGAAAAATGGCGACAATTAGAGCACCAAAGCAATGGTGTTTAACTAAAGTGTTAACTAGAACCACTTTTGAAAACTGGTGGAAGAACTTGTACTATGTTCTGACCATAGATCCAAATTTTGCGCCCTTCTTGGTACCACAAACCAAGTAGTTCAAATCAAAATCCATCCCCAACCAAAGTCTCAGATATTTAGAGACGAACCATTGTACACCTGGAGCTGATGCTTCAGCAAAAACTTACATTAAACAGCTTTGTGTAGATACTCGATGCTGTACGGAAGACCTAATAAGGGTGATGACCGATAAGGATGAATGGCGAGAAAGATTCATAGTAATCCGTGCTGTCTGCACGATTTGATGGCGATGATTTTAACATATCATAAAGAATTTATATACCTAGTTTCAAGAAAGGACATCAATTCAAATGAATTCATTGAAATCTTTTCATATTTAACGTTTGAAATTCATACAACAACAATGTGAAAAATAAATGTTGAAAATAATTTTTATTATTTCAGTTCACGGTTTTGTCTTCAGATTAACCCCCAAAAAGAAAACAGAAATACTAAATTGATCAATTTTTCAATGTTTTCCAAATAAATGAAATGATACAGAGACGTCCAGGAAATCTTAAGATAAGTAAATTTAAATATTTGCAAACATTTCACATTTTTACTGTTAGATTTACAGTTTTTTTTACACCGATTGTTTTCCTCGAGGGTAGATTCTTTAATAAATTATCACTTTTTTCTTGATCCATTGGGATTTGGAAATTCAGCAGAAAAAATACGAAATGTTTGCAAATATTTAAATTTAGTTAGCCAAATTGTGTTCTCTTTTGTTTAAGGTTTATATTTGTGAAGTCAAAAACTTTTTTGGCACAATATTTTATTTGATTTATTGACACTGGAACCTGAAAATAATACTTCCCCCGACACCATGAATAGACAGTAAATATACGAAAACTGTCTAAAACGAAATAGGTAAAAAAAAATACGGATTAATTGCGTTAGTTATAATTAATGGAGCTTATAGTCTTTAAAACAGTACACAGCTGATACGTTTTCAGTTTTTCTTTGTTCTGAAATACGTTCTGGAAAGATTTCTGAAGGATAGTTCGTATTTTTACCGATTTTAACAGAATATATCGATCAAATATAATAGAAGGTTCGTATCATTATAAGTTATTTCCGAATAAATTAAGTTCCTATCAAAAAATTCCTAATGAATTTCTCTTCAATCAGTTATCGATTTCTGTTGTTTTTTCTTTAATATTTCAATATTGATTTTTTGCAATTTTAATTTTGAATATTGTAAATTAAACACGAAACAAAGGCTTCACTTTTTATCTTAATGATGCCATCTGTTACCCATCGATGAACAACAATTCAAATCTTTAGACTCTTGTAAAGTCTAGTAATACGATAAAAGGATTTGCGAAGAGGTTAAGCTTTTTAGCGATTCTCAACTTTAATTACATAGGACATAATATTGACGTTATAGAACAAAAATGTTTGACAAAAACTCATTAAAGTCACATCACATTTTAAAACACTTTAAAATAACGAATCGAAAAAGCAATCAACATTCCCTAATTAATTTTTCCTAAAAGTAGTTGAAAACTTTGTAAACTTTATACCGTAAAGAAAAAAGAATTACACAATCTAGAATAAGGGTGGTCAGGGGTAACATATTGCAAAAAATCCCCCCCACACACACACTATATATATATATATATATATATATAATATATATATATATATATATATATAGGAGGCTCTCCTATAAAACGGATGGAACTCTCTTTCATGCCATTTACATAAATACATATTTATGTATTTAGCAGTCAAATTTTTGCTCCAGTTTTCAAGCGTGTGGGTAGTCCAGTGGTTAAGAAATCTGATTGATGATAAATCGTTCGGGTTCGACCCCGACTGAAGGTAGCCTGCTAACATCTAGCCACTCTGAGGAGACGTGATACGCTGAGACACGGTGCCTGTGGATGACTAATATATATATATATATATATTGTGTGTGTGTGTGTGTTTGTATGTGTGTGTGTGTTAGGAACATTTCTTGCGGAGTAAAATACGTTTGGAGAGTTCAATATACATGCAAAATAAAATATGCACAGAGTAAATTATATATATATATATATATATATATATATATATATATATATATGTGTGTGTGAGTGTGTGCGCGCGCGCGTGTGTGTGTGTACGAAGGAGACCCCAAATATTATCCGCACAGTTCACCGTGAAAGATTTTATAGACAGAACCAGAGAACAAGTTGCCTAATCATCTATAGAGCTGGCTGAATCTTTTCAACAATGGATGAGGTTGACGGGCGCCCTTCTTCGTCTTCGTGCATCACATTTATCCAGTCACTAACCCACCAGATAAATCAAGCATATATAAATATATAAAGGGCAGTTGGTGTGTATGTATGACCGGATGAAACTACTTTAACGACAAAGTAAATATATATACACCAGGTACTGCAAAAATGTTGGCTCATTTTCATTTTAAAAACGAATTAATTAATTAGATCGTTTATTTAAGGTCAAAATTTTTCTCTTAGTCGAAGAATAGTATCATAATGATTATCAGTAAAAAAAAAAGTAAAATAATATTATATATGTAATTTATTTTTAATACATTTTAAACATTAAATTAGCCTCAAAATTTTACTGAAAATAATGAAGAGTTATTAGGAAGCTTAATTTTTCATAGAATTTTTTAAAAAGTCCTGTAGTCAACTTGTTTTTGACTACGTAAAATTTCAATTAATTTAACGGTGCGAAAATGTAAACATTGTTTTTGTTCATAATTTTCATTATTTCTGTGAGCTGAAATAAAAAAAATCATCAGGAGTTTATGTAATGTTTCTACTTTTGAATGGTTAAAAAATGTTTCAAGATAATATTAAGCTTTATTCAAGTTTCATTGTGTTAAGTATAGGGGAGGGGGGTTTACACGTCAAATAGGAAGTCTCTAGAGGTCCCTATAGGGTCAGCTATGATTTTTCTTAAAAAACATTAAATATTAGTTTCAGACTGATTTTCTAAAAGAAAAGACATTTATTTACTAAAGGAAGAAATCAAATTATTAAAACATTATCGGCAGAATTCATTATCGACAGAATTTATTTTCCAAGAAATTCAAATAACTGAAGATGATAATTTTAAAAAATTCCAATCAGCTTATTTTGTTATAAACTGATGATTTTTTTTATTGTTTTGTATTAAAGAAGCATATGTTAACATTACCGACACACACATATATATATATATATATATATATATTAAAAACAAGTTATCGTAAAACGTCTCACTGAACAAGCCGTAATGTTTATCAAATAAAAAACATTACGATTATGTTCACTGACACCTTTTTACGATATTGTTATTTAAAAAAAAATCTAATTAGTACAAATTTTAATCCCAATTCCTCACAAATCCTCGTTTTATTACAAGAAAAGTTAATTTGAATCAATTGTCAGCTTTAGTTAAAAAAAAAATGTTTTAAATTTAAGTCAATTTGTAGTGTAGAAAGGAGTCGGTAGGTAAACAGCTTCGGAGATGTAACAGAGAGGGTGGTTCAACTGACTATAGATCTTATCTTTCTATTTGCTCTGTAGATATACTAACCTTATATAGAGGGTGGGTGATTAAGATATGTATACAGGGGGTGAAAGTGATAGGAACAATGGTTAATAAGAGACGGGTTGGTTTTTTTACTTAATTGCCAATTACTGCTAATTAAAAGAATGAAAATGATTTTTTCAAACATAATTCAATCCTAGAACCAAAGAATAACTTAGTATAAAATTTGTCTCATTAAACTAAACAGTAAAAAAGTCTTTAGGAACCAAAAAGGGATCCACTCAGCTTTAGTATAATAATAATAATAATATATATATATATATATATATATATGCACATTTTCTTGTGTGTGTCTGTCTGTGTGTAAAGATTTGATGTTTCTGTGACCATTTTAGACCTTATCTAACATTTTCGATTTTATCTGATGGTGAGTTTAGCAATTTATATATGATAATAATAATAATAACACACACACACACACACACACACACACACATATATATATATATATATATATATATATATATATATATATATATATATATATATATATATAGAGAGAGAGAGAGAGAGAGAGAGAGAGAGAGAGAGAGAGAGAGAGAGAGAGAGAGAGGTCTCTCAGAAGTCTTAATTCAGTGAAACCTGGTTGTTAACTTCTGCTACTGTTTCGGTTCTCTAAACCGGCTCTACGTATGTATTGAGCACTTTTAAATATTTGTAATTACTGCGACTCATTTGGTTTCTTTTTCTGTTTCCGACGTAGTCAGTATTGTGACTCGTTCGTACGTATTCTTCTTCCTCAGAGGAGTTATATATATATATATATATATATATATATATATATATATATATATATATATATAAACCGATTAACGTTAATAAAACTGACAAATTTAAAGGAAAGATATATGAAAATGATATAAGATGATATCAACCGTTATGATGGCTGCTTGAAATGATATATAACTTAAAATAGAATTATGTCGTTCAAATCTAATAATGTGCTGTTGACCCCGGGCAAATCTCCTTAAAATTTCTTAATGCATTTTTTCTTAAAATATGTGGAAGCCATTAAATAAGTGTGCAGCGTCTGTATGTTGAGCATTTATATATATGAGATTTTATTGCTTCGTAAATTGTGTCCAGAAACTAAGAGAATTTTGTCTGTACATCATGAACCGCCAGTAGAACATATTAAGGGGAAATATATTTAAATAAACTTGATTGATTTTGTGATAAAAATCATTTTACAGAAATTCTCAATTTCTCATAACGAATCTTTGTTGGCATCCTTTCGTCTATTAAAGACGATGACGTAGTGTCCACTTTTTAAAAATAATTTTATCTGCAACTGCG
Organism: Doryteuthis pealeii; assembly: GCA_023376005.1. Classification (NCBI taxonomy): domain Eukaryota; kingdom Metazoa; phylum Mollusca; class Cephalopoda; order Myopsida; family Loliginidae; genus Doryteuthis; species Doryteuthis pealeii. The sequence continues at coordinate 105,332,805 of CM042152.1, forward strand.
TGAGTGGCTGAACAGACCAATTTTTGAATGACAGTCTCTGGTACAGTGACTGCAAACAAACAGTGATGCTTGCTGGAGTTGGCGTTGTCTATCCTTCATTCTAGCTCTCTTTTTGTGGCGACTTCTTTCCTCGCTTTTTCAATCCCTTTCGTTCCTTGTTTGACGAGGAGGCGCCAGGAGCCATTCTTGTGTGTGTAAGTGTGTATTAATTTGTAATTTCTTTTAAATACAAGTTTAAATTAAAGACAAAATGTTGTATACCCTTCATTACTTCTTTACTCCTTACTTGCTTCTATATCTTGGACATCTATTCTTCTGGCCGGCTTTCCTTCTTCTCTCATCTTGACTTGGTATATCTTCTAACATCTTGCGTCTGGGTCTGGAATTTCTAAGGTCTGGACTTTCTTGGGGACTTCGGGTCTTGTTTTTGTTAGGGATTTCTCCTTATCAGAAGCCCTGTATCTATGTTAGTTTTTAGGTAATAAACACAAGACTTCGATTTACTTTTGATCTTATTTTATTGTTAATCCCCAAACCAGACGTCTGCGCAGATCCTTACATCCTACGAGCTCGGCTTCTAACTTCTAACTGACTGAAACTTACTATCCTTAAACCGGAAGACAGGGTTTTCTATGCCTTCCGGTTCTCACGATTTATCCGCGGAAGGCAAGGTGAGAGTGAGGTCAAGCGCCGTCACTCACCCTCAATGCCATCAGCTACATTAATCGCCATTATGATTTCTACACTATTGCCATAAATATTAGATATCTAATAATTATGTAACAAAAATTACTCGTTTTCTTTTGTAGGATGATTTTTGTAGAATTAAGTTATGACTTAAAAACTCCATAATAGATTTGATTAGTTATTGTTTGAACAGTTTAGACACAGGCACAATAAAATAACTAAAAATACAATACATGATTTTGATTGATAAATGATTTTTTCAAAATGTCTATAATATAAGGAATAAATGTGCGACCATTTCTGCCTTCTTGGAATAGTTTTAATTGTAAGTAAAGTAAAAGTAAAGTCGTCGGGGTGGCCTAAAGTCGGTATCAGCTAATCAGCGAGGGAGTCTATCCCCTTTTCACTAGCGCTAGACCAAGGAGATTGTTTTTAGCATCTGAAGTGGAGCGCCACACCTACCATCAGCTCCTTACTTTACCGCACAGATCCCTGTGCTACTCATACGCTGAGTTGGTGAGGACCGGTATCGAACTAGGAACCTTGTGGTCTCTAGCCGAACGCTCTACCGACTGAGCTAACCCAATTCCTTGGGTATTACTTCTTTCATCGTCTACTTGATACTAAGTATTAATTAGGAATTTACAATAATGGTTTAGTATAGATTGAGGTTATCTTTGAAAAGGAAGCAAATTTAAATTTGTATTGGTTAATCATTTTGGAAAAAAGCGAATATTACCTAGTTCACTTTTTAGCATACCTTTCACCAACATCATTCAAAATGTTCAGTTCGTTAAAAAATTAAGGAAAACCTCTAAGAGATTATTACGAATACAGGTGGTGTGGAAGTGTTATAATTCTCTCCCACCCTCAGGTCCTGGGTATATGAAAAAAAAAAAAACTTTCTAAAACACCGCTTTTAGGTGACAATTTCTATTGCTGGATGTGTTTGTGCCACCTACATCAAAGCCAAGCCAGCAATAAACTAAAGAAGAAAAAAAAAAAAAAAATAAAAGTAAAAATTCTGAAAAGGCTTGGATTAATTACTAAAACAATGTTAAATCTGAATATTTCTAATCGGTTGGTTTCCAGAGATAACTTACTCTTTTGTAAGTTTGTGAATTGGTTTACCTTGGCTCTCAAGGCACTTCGTGACCATTTTGAGTAGTGTGAGGCTTGGAGAATTTTTTCTGCTGTCTGTGATTTCTGAAAGGTACAGGTCCATCCGCGCCACATTAAAAAAGACCTTAGACCAAACTCCAGAAAATTTGATTGTGTTCGAAAAATTCTCAGTATTCTTACGGTTTGATTTTCAAATATCATTTTGATATCTTGCCCTGATGACGACCGTTTTTGTAGACTTAAAAATGTTTATATTTTTTCTGTTATTGTTATTTCATTTTATTTCGTATTTAAAATAATAAAAAATATAATACAAGTTATACAAGGATGAACTTTTTGTCGAAATAGGTGTCGGCACTGTAATAAATAATTTTTTATCTATACAACGTTTTCTTTCCTTTTATTTATATTTTCAATTCACTTCTATTTTCAACTATTAACATGTAATTCAATTGAGTTTTATTTATCCATCTTTCTGAATCCAACAATAACAAATTTCCCCAATGAATGCAAATGATTCTCAGTTAAATAAACACCCCGTTTTCAGGTTTTATACTAGCAGATCTTTTTTTTCTTCCAAAGCACCTGTTTCAGTTGCAATGTCGATCGAAGAAATAGACGACCATTTCCAAAACATTTGGAAAAAGAATTATTCTATTTGAAGTGGTTATATTCTCTGAGAATGGTTATTTGTAAACATGGCGTATAAATCCATAAAACTCTTTTCCATTGGATATGAATCTACCATATTGCATTCATCATTCTGGATAAAAGTTGCACACTGAAATAAAACCATCATATTGTGTGTTTTATTCATGCTATAAGGGACTACTTTCCCAATGATATTTATAAATGCACATTTCCTATCTGATAAAACAATACTTAATCCTATTCTTAATCCCTGAAGAAATACAACAATGTATTCTTCATCTTCACAAATGCACGCATAAATACAGAAGTGTATATCAGTCTATTCCTATCTGTTTTAGATTTATCTATATTTTTCTTCTTTGTGTTCACCTGTTTGTGAGGGAATTTGGTAGTGCAGGTTTTTCTTAGCTCTTAACTCTTCTGTTGAACAATTTTATTTTTATCAATTCCCTTATAATTCTTGGCCAAATAGTTAAGATTTAATATGCATGTGGAAAAAGAAATTGCTAAAAACGATTCGGGTTTCAATGGTCTAAATAAAATATGAACCGTCGTGTCTAAATACAATATATATATATATATATATATATATATATATAGAAGCTACGCACATAAGCATAATTCAGCAGTAAAACATACGAACACAGCACAACACTATCCAGACACATTTGGGAAACCAAAAGTTAAAATCAAAATACACCAGAAATAACCTGGAAAATAGCATCAGCGTAACTAGACACTGAAAACTTTGCCTAGAAGAAAAATGAGCAATAATAACCTTCCAAGAGAAAACCATACTACTCAACAAATGACGAGAACTCATATCAAAATGTAGACATGAAAATAAATACTTATTAAGCCAACTAAAGACTAATGACTTCAAAAACTATACTAAATTCTATAAATCTTTATAAAAAATAAAATGAATAATTGGATAAATAATAATAATAATAATAATAATAATAATAATAATAATAATGGATACATTATTTAGATAAATAAATAAGTAGAAAATAGCAATAATTAAAACAACCAAAAAATAAAAACAAAAAATACAAGTATAACTAAACAAACAGAACAAAATAAACAAAAATAAAACCAAATAAAAAATAATAGCGTAAACAGAGAACAGTAAACCACAAAACAAAACAAAAAAGACAAATAAAAAATAATAAGTCCAACAGAAAACAGCATATTTAAAAGCTCCCAATAAATTCCCACTCAAAGAAAGCCAATATACCCACAAAGCAACACGCAACAGTATATAAGGGAAAACAAAATAAGCACAGCCACTTGGTTTGAAAATCGCATTGGCGAGAAACTTTCAGCAACCAAGTGCCGTTGACCTTATATTCACACAACACTAGCACACACAAACACACTCACACAAACCCACCCAAATATATATATATATATATATATATATATATATATATATATATATATATATATATATATGTGTGTGTGTGTGTGTGTAATTTTGTTTTTCGGGATGCTTCTTCATTTTCTCGATCAACACTGCAATCAGCTGTTTTGGAAGGGAAAAAAAGAACCGTCCTTAAACCTGAGAGTGTGATGTTTATTTAACTCTCAATTTTTTGCATTCATTAGGGCATTTGTTATTTTATTCAGTAAGAAGTTCAGAATAGAAATCACTTGAATAACATGTATACCCGTTAATAGTAAAAGTGTGCACCGAAAATTTTATATACAAATTTACTCGTGCCATTAGAATAACAGTAATACTTGAATATTTAAATTTTGCAATCACATCGTTTCTATATAAAACCAAATATCAGTAAATTGTCTTCATTGCATTTTTCTAGGAGCTGAAAATGATTTTTTTTAAAGCTATAATGAAAGATATAGATTATGCAGTTTTATTCTTAAAGTTTGAAAAAATAATAAAATTCTGTCTTTTCACCGTAACATTCAACGTTCATCATTGAATAATTAGGAGTTTTATTAGCCAAGTTTAGCTCAGTTGAGTGTTCGGCTAGGAATCACAAGGTTTTGGTTCGAATACTGCCCCTCGCCAACTCAGCGTATGAGTAGCACAGATTCTGTACGGTAACGTGAGGAGCTGATAGTAGGTGTGGCGCTCGAGCTCAGATGCTGGGATAATATCCTTGGTATAGCGCTAGTGAAAAGGGGATAGACTCCCTCGCTGTCTGGCTCATACCGACATTAGGCCGGGGTTAGGGTTTTTATTAGCCAAGTTTAATAAATTTCTATTCCTGCTTCTGTGTTATGATCACCAACAACCATTATGTCGATGATAGTGATGAATTAAGCATCAAGTGGGTGAGAGAAAGCACAAAAAACTTAACTAGTCTCAAATATATACGCCTGTTGGCCGTGGGTGGCGACCCGTGACGCTTAAGGACGGAATCCTGGTTGCTGAGCAGCCCATGACTTTCAACACTCCACTTTGGTCCTTACTTAGGCTAGACGGGCGGTCAAAGAGACCCCCTACGATCAATCGGCTGACCTTGTCAACTCCTAGCATTTATATGATTTCCCAACTGTATTGCCCTTATGGCAAGCCCCAAACTTTAAAAAAAATATATGCTAGAAGGCGGTTGCTGTGGGTCATCATGTTCTGGGTATTACGTTAAACTCTATCTGATGGTGATGTTCTGGAGGTCTGGGAATATGCATCCTTTCATGATCATTGCTCACTAATCGACTTTAACCCGGAGTGACAGTACCTGTTAGGGTACCATCTATGGGTTTAATAAAAAATTTGTTTTTGTTATGACTTGATTAGGGGACAATAAATAAATACTCAACACGGAGATAGAAGTAAAGAATAGATGCATTCAACACATATCAAGTACAAAATGAGGAGGGTTTCATTGGTACAACGTACACAAAGACATGTATTTGCTACTTCCCACTTGAGCAGTTTTGCTCTGCTAAATATACCCTTTGAGTAAGTCCATTGTTCTGGTCATAGGTGAGTCACCTACAACAGTTTTAAAAAAATTGAGTTTAAAAACTTTTCTTCCAAACTATTGCTATGAATCTTTCAAAACTTTTCCGGCATTTCTTGGTTGATATGCCATAAAACAAAACAAAACAAACAAACATCAAATATTGGATCTTCCGTCTCTTTATTCCATTTTCTTCGGTTAGTTACTAAGGTCATGAAAATAGCTGAATGTTCGTATTAATTCACTAGTTTGATTTTGTAGGAACTAACTCTTCTCAGAATTTCTTAGACCACACTTAGTTTCTCTCTCTCTTTATATATATATCTATATATATATATATATATATAGAGAGAGAGAGAGAGAGTCTAAATCTCCCGATTCATCAGATGCGAATGGATCATTCGCATCTGATCAGTCGGGAGATTTAGACTATTTGTCTAAGCTCCCTGAAATAGACTATAATGCTAAATCTCTAAGTATTTTGTTATTTCTTTACTTATATATTTGCTCTGTGACTCTAACATTAAGAGCACACATTGAGCTCTCAAACTGCGACTTGGTTTTGTTTAAATAAAAGTCTTGTGCCGTAAGGAAGATTTCTTCTCTGGATTTTGGATTATATATATATATATATATATATATATATATATATATATATATATATATATATATATGAGAGAGAGAGAGAGAGAGAGAGTTTAGGAGTTTGCCATCGATGGTTGAGATGTCGCTTTTTTTTTGTAAGACATGAACACCGTTTTATCAGAGTTCACGTACAGGCCGACATTTCGTGCTGCCTTTTCTAGGCTGTGTAGTAAGGATTCGATAGGTGCAGGTGTAGAACAATTTAGATACTTAGGCAGTAACATTTCCTCCACAGAAAACGACGTTAATGCACGTATAGGAAAAGCATGGGCCGCAATAAATAAATTAACGATCATATGGAAATCCAATCTCACAGACAAGTTAAAGAGATAGTTCTTCCAGGCCATTGTCGTCTCAGTACTGCTATATGGCTGCACCACCTGGACCCTAACTAAGCGACTCACCGCTGGTGAAGCAAGGACAAACTCATAAGCAACGTCCTCCTGTGGAAGCCAGCACATGGGCACGCCAGTGTGGGCGGACCAGCAAAGACGTACATTGATCAGATCTATGCGGATACAGGATGCTGCATAGAGGACCTCCCGAGAATGATGAGCGATAAGGACGGATGGAGAGAGATTGTCATGGATATCCGCGCTGACAGCGCGACATAATGATATATATATATATATATAATCAGTTCTCTCACTCCCTCTCGAAGAAGCCAACTCTGAAAAAAAAAAACGAGCTTTTTTATGGGGGTTCTCAGAAAAAACAACCCTTAATCGTGGTTAGTACAATTGACCCGCCCTCACAACCACTTAGATGACTGATAGAATCTTGATGATTTCAGAAACCCTTCGTTTATTGCTATTTCTCCACTAAAGTATAAGATGTAATGTATTTCTTTGCATACAGCCTACCGGACAATACCTTTAACTTTGGTAACTCGTCTCCCTTTTGGCTGTTTTATTCTTTTTATTACTTATCTCTTCGCACCACGTGATCATTTCACTTTAGCACTCGCTTACAGTATTACGCTTCGTCATTAGAAGAATCTATTGTATGGAGAAGGGAAATCTAGAGAAAGTGATGTAGAAAATTGTTACGCATGAATTTATATTAGATACGCATTACATTTTATATGTATATATATATATATATATATATATAAACAGAAATATTTATGATTGATACCTACAGAGAAAAACTTGAATGTAAATATTTTGTATTAGATGAACCTAAGTAAAAAAAAAACTAAAAAAACTTCACGAGCCAAATGTAAAAAAAAAAAAAAAAAAAGAAAGAAAAATGCAAAAAGATTTAAAAAAAAACAATTAAAAAAACCCCGAAAAACAGAATGTTTAGAAAGTAAAAGTAGGCAAGAAAGTAAAATCATTAATGGAAACATTCATACATTTCAAGTAAATTTTACATTTTTATTTTGTCCGTGTGTAAATATGCAAGGCGAATTTAAGGTAATCTATTTTCCAGTAGAGAGGCTTTTAACCTTGAAACATTTAAAGAAACATTTTCCTTTAACATTAACAGAAAATTCAAAGAAGAAAGAGAAGGAAATTGGTGCTACTTTGGTATGCAAACTACGTGCCAAAGTAATCTACTGGGGCCAACTTTCATTTTAGTCTGTAATCTAAATATATCATCACTTTATCACAGCTTATAGAAAACATTAAATAGAGATAAATTTAATAATAAAAAAAATTAAAATTATACAAATTTGAAAATAGTTTATTAAATTTATTATTAAATTCATAGGAAAATTAATATACATCAGCAAAGAAGAGAATGAATATTATATAATCTATTATTAAGTCGTCGTGGTGGCCTAAAGTCGTTATCAGCCAAGCAGCGAGGGAGTCTTACCCTTTTCACTAGCGCTAGACAAAGGAGATTATTTTAGCATCTGCGGTGGAGCGTTACACCTACCATCAGCTCCTTACTTTACCGCACAGATCCCTATGCTACTCATACGTTGATTTGGCGGGGGCCGATATCGAACTAGGAACCCTGTGATTTCTAGCTGGACGCTCTACCGACTGCGCTAAACCGACCCCTTTTAATCTATTATTAAAAGAACCTAAAATGTTAGGGTTAAGTAGATTGAATATCAAACCAATTTTATCCCACGTAGATCGTATACCAAAGTAAGTTAAGTTGGTGAAGTAGCCTCTTGTTGGTATTAGCCGAACAGTGAGGGGTCTATTCTCTTTTCGCTAGCGCTAGACAAGGGGGCTTGTTTTTTGCTGAGATGGAGCGCCACATTTACCATCAGCTCCATACTTTACCGTACAGAGAAGATTACCATGCTAATCATGTGTTGAATTGGTGGGGAACGGTATCGAAACCGGGTCCAATGTTGGTGCTCTACCGAATGAGAGCACCAGGGAATTTTCACGAAAACGAAAATGTGTGATGAGGGGAAAGAATAAATAAACAAGTCGGAGTCAATTGTAGAAAATATGAAACACAAGAAATTATAAGAAGATACAAATGAAAACGAGGAAAGAAAGAAAATCTAAAGAGGTCAATAAACTGTAGCAATAATAATAATAATAATATATTTAATAATAATAATAATAATAATAATAAATAATAATAATAATAATATAATAATAATAATAATAATAATATATCAATAATAATATAATAATAATATAATCATAATAATGATAATAATAATATATATAATAATGATAATAATAATATATTTATTAATAATATAATAATAATATTAATAATAATATATAATATATAATAATAATAATAATAATAATAATAATAATAATAATATATTTATTAATAATATAATAATAATAATTAATAATATATTAATATATAATAATAATAATAATATATAATAATAATAATAATAATAATAATAATATAATAATTAATAATAATAATAATAATAATAATATATATAATATAATAATAATAATATATAATAATAATATAATAATAATAATATAATAATAATAATAATAATAATAATATATTTAATAATAACAATAATAATATATATAATAATAATAATAATAATAATAATATAATATAATAATAATTAATAATAATAATAATAATATATTTAATAATAATATATATATATAATAATATATAATAATATAATATAATAATAATATAATAATAATAATAATAATATATAATAATAATAATAATTCTAGTCTGTGGTTATATCAGTACTACTCTATGGCTGCACCACTTGGACCCTGACGAAGCGCCTTGAGAATAAGCTAGACGGGGCTGCACAAGAATGCTACGTGCAGTTTGAACAAGTCGTGGAAACAGCACCCCACAAGGAAGCAGCTGTATGGCCACTTGCCTCCCATTTCACAAACCATTCGAGTAAAACGGACTAGGCATGCAGGACACTGTAAAGAAGCAAGATGAGCTCATAAGTGACGTTCTCCTGTGGAAGCCAACATATGGATATGCTAATGTCGGCCGCCCAGCAAGGACCTACATTGACCAACTATGCGAGGATGATGGTTGCTGCACAGAATACTTCCAGAGGCAATGAATGATAGGGAAGGTTGTCAAGAGATTGTCATGGATATCCGTGCCGCCTGCGCGACATGATGATGATGAAGATATTTAAAAATGAGATGAAAAAAAAATCATTTTTTATGAAAACAATGACTTTTCATCGTAACCAAAAATCTTGTCCGACTTTTCTTAGAAATATCGAAAAGGGTTTGTAATTTCATCGATTTACTTTTTTCTGTATCGATTAGACTGGTTAATTGTGTAGTAATACTTATTTCTATTTAAGTGGAAATAGTCGCATTCATTTTAGCACGTTTTACTTGACTCAATTCCACTAGGTATGCTGAAAAATCTGATTTGATGCGATCGGTTTTCAAAAAGTTCAATTCATATATCTTTAGATATATGATATATATATATATATATATATATATATATATATATATATATATATATATATATAATGATATACATTGAGTCTTATCATTATACATTTAGTAAATTTGAATGAATCTCGAATTTTCTATTGCCTTCTGTATTCATTTGGTAAATGAATCTGAAATGCCATCCATTTCATCAAATATAGCATTGAATTCTATCAATATCAATAACTGTAGAGGAATGCATTTGTTAAATCAATTTATTTCAGTACAAGACAATTATGACTCATTTGAAAGTTAAGAATCGGCTTATTTCTTGTTCAGTTGAATAACCGTTGAACTAAAAATCAGCAAAAATTCACTTGTTTTTGAGAGTAATTTCCCACGCTCAAATGACCACATTAATTGCCGCCCTGTCGGCTGGGACTGTAGAATACACCGACTGCACCTCTTCAGAGGGGTAAAATCCCCCGGTGGGGCCACCTGTTTCCCGTAGGTGGTGACCTTTGACGGAATCGTGGTGACTGAGCAGCCTATGACATGCAACACTCCACTAAGGCTAGATGGGCTGTCGGAGAGGCTCCCTCCGATCGATGGGCAGGTCACGGCAAGCCCTTGCAAATATGATATTCCGAACCCTATTGCACTTATGGCAGCCAACCCTTTTTATCATAATGTATATATACCGACCTCTCCACACGAGCAGGATGTGACACAAGGTCAATTTCTTAAGCGGAGTTTAACGGGTTTGAATTCAAAGTTTTCCTTCTCCTAGACTGGTTACCTAGCCAAGGTTAAAGAGCCCATTCTGCCCTTCTATTTACCCATAGCTCGAGGGAGAGTAGTTGGATGCATACATTTCCCAAGGGTATTAGCGCTATGTGAAATGAAAATAGCCACGTCCATGAATTGGGCGACGAGTCCATTTTCTACGACTCTAGCCATTACACCACACGCTTCTTTTTATCAGATATATGAAGTCGGTGGCTGTGGGTCTTAATGTCCTTGGTATGACTGGAGCTTTCAGAAGAGGGGATTACCCCTTCATCGCCATTACTCCCAGGTCCATTCTGACCCGAAGTGGTTGTACATGTTAGGGCCCCAAATAGGGGTTAGATAGATTAAGAAATAAGTATTAAAAATGTGTATAAAAATCAGTTGGCAAAAAATGAATACCCTAGAAGAATGAATTAAACAAAATGTCTTTAGTATAAAATAACCCAACAAGTGTTGAAGTGCCGTAAAATCTAACCAACCAACAAACCAGTTTAATTGAATGATAAAAACCATAAATTAAACAGTTTAATATCAATCAGTTTACGCTTATCCCAAGAGATCAAATGGACCTTTTTCTAATTAACTTAAAAAAGAAGCCAAAATATGCACACCATTTGTGAATGCTATTCAAACATATAGAATGAATGAAAATATTATGTTTATATCATGTTATTTATTGGAGAGATGATGATCGTTAACACACCATCGAGTCCATTTGAGTAAATGATATTTCATTTCACTTAACGGACTACATTTTTTTGAGTGTCTTTTTTAGCTATGCAAGTCTGAAGCAAAACTTATTACGATGCTTTCATCATCGATGATGTACAAATTGATAATTAAATTGATAATTATCTTTATAATGTATAAATTAATAACATCAAATATTCATACGTATTGTTTCTTCGTACATTCATGGCGCAAATTAGTAGAATATAATCTATACAGAAAACTAAATACATTTTAGGCCATTAACACTCTTATGATTCAATATTTGCTTTTGCCTTTAGCGAAACGAGTACATATATTATACGTGTACATAAAAGGGAAAGCGCGTGGGGTAATTGTTATCGTCGTAGGAAATTTACACGGCAAGACGAGTTCAAATCCTGAACGAGGCAAATTGCATTTCACATAGCACTAATACTGTTGGGATCGGTATGAATCAAACTACTCTCTCTCCAGATATGGGTAAATAGTAGGAAAGACTCGGCTCTTTAACCTTAGGCAACCAGCCCAGGAAAAGGAAAACTCTGAATACGTATCTGTTAAATTCTGCTTAAGAAATTGACCTGGAGTAACACCCTATATTTGCGGAGGGGTTGGTGAATATATGTACTAGAAACGTACGGTTTTTATATGTTAAGATGGCATGACACGCCGTAACGCTTTGTTTTAATTTGTTACAATGTTTTAATAAATCAATTTCTACTCTTATTTGCAGCTGAACAGTTTGAGGTCAGCGTTGGCACTTCGAAAACTATGTGTGAATGTTTGATCAAGAGAGATAACGCTAAGTTTTTGTTTCCTGTAGCTACGTGTTCTAAAAACGTTAGACGAAAACAAAGTATTTAAACACTTTTAGAAATTTAGAATTTAATAGCTCAAAAAATTAGCGGTAAGTGTATACTATGCTAAGTAATGTAAGTCAATAATTTTACAATTAAACAGATAGATTAAGATGATTTTAACGGCATGTCATCGCCATAACTTCCAAGTCCACTCTATCCCGGGGTGGTAGTACATGTTAGTGTCTAATCTATGGGTTACATAGATAAAAATAATTTTAAAAATCTATTTAAAAATGAGTTAAAAAACTGAATACCCAACTAGAATGAATAAAACAAAAACGTCTTCAGCATAAAATAACCCAACAAGGGTTGACATGTCGTAAAAACCAACCAACCAACCAAGACAGTCCGATGTTTTGGTCTATGGTTGAACTATTGTCGCCAGTCTTTTCTTTTCTTTCTTTTATTTTCATGGCGAATTGGATGATCCCATTTACACCAAATAGGGGTGTATAAATATTAGATTCGCCAACAGGTAGACCTCCTGACATATCACTAGTACATTTTATTTGTTTATCGAATAAATACGATATACAAATTTATAAATTAGAAATGAATTGACATTCAATTCCCTTTTCTTATTTCAATCTCATTTATTTTGATATTCTTGATTTTTATTAATGAAACAAATTTGTTCTTTGCCGATAAAACTTTTAAATCATTAAAAAACATTATTAATTCCAAAGTTCTTAAATCATACAGTTGGTTAATTGATGACAAATTATTATTAACTCTTTGTCTACTTTAAGCCACTCACAGAGGCTCTCCTACCCCACCAAAGCAAAGTACAAGAAACTGATGGTTAGTTCATTATAATCAAGCAGAAGGACTCAGATTACAATAATAACAGGACTTTATTGGAATAGAATGAGTTCTGAGGTGAATAGATAGTGAACTTTGAAATATCCCATCATACAAGTAAAAGATATCAAGGAAAATTTAGTACAGCTATGAGGGAAAATTGATAGGTAAAGAGTTAACTATTAATAAATATCATCATGTCATTTTCTGCTCTTAATCAGAATCGAATACTTTACATAATAACTTTGAAAATTTTTGACCGTTATATAAATAATATGGTTCCTTTACGACGCAAAATTATGTTAAATATATAGGCAAGGTAATTAAGTACAATCTTACATGGAAACGTCATATCAAACTTCTTAATGGAAAAATAAGCAAAACAGTTGAATTAATCACTCGACTGAGGTACATTATACCCCAAAGTACTTAGTACAATATTTACTTATCTCTTTATATTTATCTTATATCATAGTAACACGAGGGAATACAACAAAAACATACGCAAACCGAACAGTTGTTTTGGAAAAAGGTGCTCTTTGGCTGATGTGTTTTTCTAACAAGAAAACTCACACAATCCTTCACTTTTTGTATTCTGTCTTTTAATATATTTATACTTCAAATCTATTGATATAACTAATAATATCGCTTTTTCTATTACACTTAATTTATGTATCCCTATTCATCCGTCTTTCAGAAGTGTGAATCGTTCAAAGCTACAAACGTAAATAGAAATATTTTCTTAGAGTTGATGTAAAAATCAACCTAAGGAAATAACGGAAACAAAATTTAAAGAAAATAATTCATGATTATTTATTTACAATATTCTTTGATATTGATGAATACTATCAAATATAAACTTTGATTAATAAAATGTCATATGCTTTTTGGCTATAACCTACATATTATATTTTGCATTTTAAATCTCAAGAGACACCTTATTTCCCACCAACAAATTACTGTCTAGTGTCTATCATTACAGAACTTAATAATTGTTTCTTTCCAATTACCTATCTATCCATCTCTGTAATTTAATAAACAATAGTAATTTTTTTCGACCAACTCATATTCATCCCCTTCTCCAATCTCTGTCTGCCCTGACAAAAATTTGCTCTCGGCAGACGATGTAATTTGGGAATATTAGAAATATTTGAATAAAAGTTTATTTTGATTTTTGATTTGATTTTGAACGAATGCCTTCAGCAAACTTTTCTTGAAATGGAACAATTTTGAATTCCATAAGTTTGTTCTATTTTAATATTGTTAAAATAACCGAATCTTAGTTTATTCTAACGCTAGTTATTGAAATATATTTGCATATACATGACTTTAAGATGATTTGATATTTTTGATATTCTACTTTTGCAGGAAATTAAAAGTCTTATGCTCTTGGTTTCAGTGCTGAAAAGGTGATTTGTTTTAATTAGAAATATTTAGATGTGTTTTAGTTGGGCAAGATTAAATATGGTAGCTTACTTATCTCATTTAACTTTTAAAAATGTTGATTGCTTATATACAATCAATCTCTTCTCATCTGGAAGATTTGATATACATGAATGTCTATGGCAGGGGTCGGCAACCTCCGGCCCTCGAGTGCTTTTCATCCAGCCCACCAACTTAACAGCTGGATTCTGACTATCCAATTAGTATTGAATTGAAATACATTTGTTCGATTCAGGTTAACCCATTAAAGGAAAGAAGCAAAGATTTTTTGTTTATTTAAACTTAAAAAAGGCAGCTTTTTGGATAACGGTTTGAGTCCGAGAAAATTTATTTGTACTGTATTTAATACCATGGTCCTTCACTGAGACACTACATAGCAAATTGGCGCTCTCTCTCCAAATGGTTGCCAAATATTTTTCACAAGAAACATATATTTTCAATTTCATCTTTGTGGTCAATGCACGCAATTTATTGGAGAATCATCATCGTCATCATCATGGCTTGCTGACAGTACGGATTTCCATGACTCTCGCCACCCGTCCCTATTGATCTTCGCACATGGCAGGTCTTCCACACGGCATACAGTTTCCATACAGAGATGATTGATGTATGTTTTGCTGGTCAACCTACACTAGTGTATCTATGTGTAGGTGTCCAGAGGAGAACGCCACCAATGAGTTCGTCCTTGCTTCTCCTGCATAGTCTTGACATTATCATGTCAAGATAATTGTTTTTTGTTTTACTTGGATTGTTTGTGTGATATGAGGTAAGTGGCCGTATAACTGCTCTTTTGTGGGGAGCTGCTTCCAAGATTATTCAAGACAGCATGCAGCATCCTTGTGTAGTTCCCATTTAGCTTTTTCTTAAAGTGATTCGTTAAAATCCAAGTGGTGCAACCATACAGTAGTACTGATACGGTTACAGCTTGGAAGAATTCCCGTTTTATCTTATCAGAGGGATGAGATAATCTTTCAATAATAGTCAATGCCTTTCCTTATGTGTATATTGACATCGCTTTTTATAGATGAGATTTTTTGTTTTGAAAAATGTAAAACAGTTCCTTGTTATTTTCATAAAGTGATGTATTTCCTTCCTTTCTCCTCCTCCTCCCACACGATTTCATTTCTCCTTCCTGTTTTCCTTTATTCTCCTTTGCTCTTTCTTTTCTTTCTCTCTGCTTCCTTCTTCCCTCACTGTTCACTAAACGACCAGTCCTCCCCTCTTTAGGTAAGCCGTTGCTTTTATCCCCAACCATTCACCCATATTGCATAGCATTTTTCTATAAGAAGTTTATTCTACCTTCTTTCTGGCCTCTCATTATATTCAGCACATCAGTAAGTACTTTTTGGCCGCAGTACAGTATGTGTACTGGTCTACTAATTTCAGAGACTTACCACTCCGTTTTATCTGTGTTTATATATATATATATATATATATATATATATATATATATATACACATTATTGTTTATATTTTTTGAAGGCAATTACAATGCGTATATAGTATAAAATTCGATAATTATTGAAAATAAACATGACAAGTAAACTCGGAAAATAACGCTCACTGTACTTTGTATAGCAGTGGCGTTTATCATTGACAAGGTTAATTCGGCTTGTTTCGTCTGCCACGGGCTGGTGGCCCAGAGGTAGAATCTATGATTCTGCGTGCTGAGTTCTCGGTTTCAATTTCTGTCGGAGGGAAATCGTAGGTATACACCGCTGATGAGACTTAATAAAGTTGAAACAGCTGTACGGTGTTCAACGTCATGCCCGTTATTTGCCGAGTTTACTTGTCATGTTTATTTTCAATAATTATCGAATTTTATACGATATCCGCATTGTAATTGCCTTCAAAAAATATAAACAATAATATACTTTACTTAACAATGCTCCAAAAAGTAAATTTTCAAATTCTCTCTCTCTCTCTCTCTCTATATATATATATATATATATATGCTATGCAGTAGTAATTCAGCTTATACATATTTGCGAGAGATTGGTTTGTTTTGTTTTACGGCATATCAACCTCAGTTGGTCATTTAATGCCGATAAAGTTTTGAAATAAATCAATTCTTAATGGATAATACATTTTTTTTTATGAATACATTTTTCTATTTAACCCATAGATGGGACCCTAACAGGTACTACCACTCCGGGTCAGAGTGGACCAGGGAGCAATGGTGATGAATGGGGTGCTCCACATTCCCCAAACCTCCAAAACTGGAACCTCACCATCAGATAGAGTTTAACGAAATTCCCAGGACATATAGACCCGCAGCCACCGCCTTCTAGCACCCATATGATAAAAAGGGGTTGGGGTTTGCCATAAGGGCAATAGGGTTGGGACAAAGAAATCTGTATCACCATCAAGTGAACGAACTATTGCTTACGTGTCCTCGTAGAACATCATAAATCAGTGACAATATCAGACAAAAAATCTAACTGATAACTTGATATTAAGTTACGGAATTATTGATGCAGCTAGTACGTATATCATTGACAAGAAATAGCACCTTTTTTGTTTTCTTAGATATCTTAATGATAGTGAATGTTTCGTTACTAAGTATAGTAAATAGCAAGACGTTACATCCATTTTAGATGAAAAATATCTCTTTCGGTTATTGTCATTGTGTAACGTGATTATGAAGGTCCACCAGAGTTTGATAGTGGAAATAAAACTGTGGGCGGACTGTTATAGAAAGAAAGAAGAAGAAGAAGAAATAAGAGAAAGTAAAGGTTAAAAAAGGAGGAGTGGACACACAATGGGTTGCCGGTAATTTGACCGAGGTATGACCCCCGGAAGAGGGATTGGAAGCCGACCGGAAGCGGAAGTCACGTGGTGACGAGGAACGAGAAAGAAAAAAAATCACTCTCTTTTGCTTTCCGGCGGCGTAGTATCGGACGGGTCAGCTGGTCCCCAGTTTGGGACAAGCGAGATAGTTGGTACTATGTTAAAAGGCACAGTAATTTGACAGTGTCCTTTCTCTCTCTTTCTTCCAGTCTTTCCTTCTCTCCGGAACAGAACCCGAAATTAAATTTCTTTCTTTCTTTTGTAATACCTTCCCCAGTTTTCCATCTTTTCTTTTTTCTTTTCTTTTTAATACCTTCTCCAATTTCTTTCTTCTTTTTTTTTTTTTCTTTTCTTTCTTTCTTAATAACACCCAAATCATTATTCTCTCTTTCTCTCTTTCTTCTTTTCTTTCTATCTTTCGTTATACCTTCCCCAGTTATTATTATAAATTATCTTTTTATTATTCGTTTTATATGTGCAAATGTATATTTCCGCTGCACACAACAACCATATCATGTCAGTAATTATATAAATATATAATGATGATGTGGCCCTTCTTCTGATATTCTTTATACTACCTTCTTCTTCTTCTTCTTCTTTGCAAACCTAATTGTGACCATATATCTTATGTGTTGTACCTTTTCTTTATCGACAATGACGACCGCCACCTAACAAATCCTTTTTTGGTACCGTAACCATATTGTAATACTACAAATACCTTTTCAGTGTCGTGAATTTTGAGGCACGGTGACAAGCCCCGCAACGTAACAATCGACATGAAGTATCAACTGCTTTGTTTTCTTAAATATCTTAATGCCAGTAAATGCTTCGTTACCATAAATAGTAAATAGCCAGCCGTTCCATCTATTCTAGATGTAAATATCTTTTTCGGTAATTTTAATATCCGTTTCTTTCATTAACTCCACTGGATAAGAAGTCAAGACTTGCATTGCAGCTGGTTATAATGATAGTAGAATGCATTTTTAGTAATGATGTTGAGCTGATGGGAAATGTTATTTCCGTTTTGGTCAAGGTATCCAAATCATGTAAAAATCAAAATATCTAAAAAATAAAGTCCCGAAAAAAAAAAAAAAAGACGAAGAATCATTATGAACATTCATTGTAGACTCTCTGATGGCATGTTCAAACGATGAATTTTCTTTTATGATATATAATTTATAAGCATTCATCAGGACCAAATACAGAGATAATACTGTGACAGAAAATATTTTAGAAAGAGAGTTATACTCTGTTCCATATATCATTGAGGTGAAACAAATGAAAAGTATTTATAAAAAATTAAATATTTTTGATTTTGAAAAGATTATTATTCTTTCTAGTCAACAATAAAACAATCTCGCCCTTTATCATTGTAGCAACAATGTTGTGGCCTCTAATATATATATATATATTTACCAACCCGTCCGCACAAGAAAGATGTGACACAAGCTTTCGCAAGGGTATTAGCGCTATGTTAAATGCAAACATCCACGTCCAGGATTTGAACTCGTGTCGACAAGTCCATTTCCTACAACTCTAACCATTACACCATGCACCTCCATATATACATATATATTATATATAAGTTACATGCACTAATTTTCATATATTATATATATATATAATATATATATGTATATTTTCCTATATTAGATTAAACTTATAATAATTAATTTAATTACAAATAATAATAATAATAATAATTGAATAAATAAGTTATATTACATCTAACACGAAATATTATACATCACCATGGCCATCAAACACAAATACGCTCTTCATACGCATACGCACGTGGATACGTCATTCATACGCACACGCGCGCGTGGATACGGTCATAACGTCACAGTCTGCACGCATTTTCATACACACGCGCATGACAACATACGCACACGTACAAAAAAAGCGCATTCACGTAAACATGCAACACGAGAATACAGTTATAAAAAATAATGTAACATTTAAAAAAAAATTCTTTTAAGTAAAAATGAGATAATAAGATGACAACTATTTCAGTTCCAGCGTTCTTCTGAAGAAGAGATTTTATCTCAAAATATTAATATTAAGAATAAATCACAGGTTAACAAACAACACCATTGTTACCTTATTTTTTTCTTTCCTACCTGCATTGTGATATCCTTTAAAATCAACCTCTAAACGAATATATATATATATATATATATATATATATATATATATATATATATATATATGTGTGTGTGTGTGTGTGTGTGTGTGTGTGTGTGTGTGTGTATTCATATTTATGTCAAATATCTATTTTACCCTGTTTTCAAAACAATGTATATTGTAGAATGTATGTAGTCAATTAGAAATTTACCTCGAACGGTTAAAAACGATAATCTATAGGAGATAAATCTATAGAAGATAAGATTAACAGAAAAATAAATACGATAAGATAAGATAAACATATAAAAGATAGATATATAAATCTATAATCTACAAAAGATAAATTCACCTCATAAAAAATGATTTACCAATTTTTTTTTATATAAATATATGAATTTAATTTTCTCTCAAAAATATTATGGAGTTTGTAAGAGAAATATTCGTTTTAATTGGGTGACACCTAACAGATTTATGGATTTAAACATTTTTGTTTTTGAACATATTTCAATAATGTAACTTTTTAAATACACATAAAACATGAAATATGAATTGTAGTTTTACTGACTTTTTGTTTTTGTAAGTTGGGATTATCTGGTGTTGCTCATCCGCCGAATTTTTCATGAGTATCGTCACCTCAGCTAAATAATTGACCATTCAGTTTTTATTTTAAAAAGAAAGGGAACAAAAGGACATGCTACACAGGAAAAATATAATAAGAAAGAAAGAAGGTAGGGGGAAAATAGCGTGAGGGGTGAGCGCGCAGAAGTGATAACGCTAATCTGTTTCAATCGAACACAATGAAAAGATGAACAAAAGGGAAGAAAGAAAAAAAGAGTGCTTGGGAGTTAAATCAAGATTATTATTCTTTTGACATATTGAACTATCTAGCAATAGCTCTTAGGTAAACATATCAAACGTTGTAACAATTAAATTATCATACTGAAGTAAATTATTTTGTTAGCTCATCAATAAAAGCCGCCCTTACAGATGAGTAGTAGTAGTTGATCTATGAGGCTCATCAGCCCACCATATTCTGAGGTGCGCAGTTGACTCGCTTTTGGATTTATCTGCATTGCTTCACACCCATCATGCTACTACCCATGGTTTCCAGTGCTATACGATTGTATGGTACGTATAATATTCTTACCCCCTTGAATCTGTTATCCAGTGATAAACCGGAGCAATATCACTGTTGGATTACTGCGCGTTGTCTTGAATAAATCCTGAACAATTAGAGACATGTTGTAATCGAATATTGTTTATTGTTATAGACAACCACTCAGTGAGAGGCTTTTTCTTTGTTGAGGAATAAAATATTTTGCGTTAAAGCTTCCCCGAGGTCAAACGTATGCATAATAAATTTGGTAGCTCTACATCAATCCATTTGTCAAACTCTTTCCAATAACAATGACGATGAAATTATTTAAGTAATTTCGCAAAACTCAGGTGATCTGCATTTCCCTAAAAGGATAATAACGTGTGATGAAAAGTGAATATTTTCCTAAATCCTGACATACATAAGCAGTTGATAAGCAAATGCCAATTTTTAGACCCTGTTGCCAAACATAAACGTTTCAAACACAAGGTGATGCTCGGCGTCAGGTAGAATTATGAGGGTTAATTAGCAATAAGATTGTTTCGGACGGTTGAACCATTAATGTCAACCTGTACTCCGAACAGATGGGGCGGATGTACGAAATTATGCGGCAAAAATACCTCGCATTGGTTAAAAGAAAGCGAGCTCTTCTGCAGCAAAAGAACACAAGACCTTATATTGCTCGAACGACTCAGAATAAACCACAGGAACTTAACGAAATCGATTTGATGCCACATCCAGCATATCGTAAGTTCTAAATCCTCGGATTGTTATTTGTGGTTCAGTTCCTGTGTTAGCGATGCTCCAACAACTAAGAGGTGGAGGAAGCTTCAGTGAAGGAGTTCATCGCCTCGAAGGTAAAGAACTGGCTTCTACGTGTAATCAAAGAACTGACAGAAAGGTGCAAAACAATGTCTACTTTGGAAACGAGGCTACCCTTGTAACTTGCAGAATAAAACATTTAGTTTATTCTTTAAGTTATCAAAATATTGCAAAACTTTTAACTCATCGTTAGCTGAAATAGAAAAAAAATATTTCGTTAAAAAAAAAAAAGAAAAAAGTAAAGTCGCCGTAGTGGTCCATTGTTGGTATCTGCCGGATACCGAGGGAATCTATCCCCTTTTTGCTAGCGCTAGACCAGGGGGATTGTTTTGCTGGGGTATAGCTCCACAGCTACCGTCAGTTACCCATTTTACCGAACAGATCAGATTTCCCAAGCTGTATTACTTATGCGATTCCTTGGCGAGGACCGTTATCGAAGCCGAGACCTTGCGATTCGATGGCGACTACTCTACCGACTGAGCTAAACCGACCCAATAATAGAGGAAGTAGAATAAGGAATTAATCAGTGATATTGTCTAATTGGAATTGATATATAAGGAAATCTGAACAAAATGTTTAATATAAGAATTACAATGTAATAATTAACTTTCGCAATAAGATCCTAAACGGATTAAATGAGCTCAACATAAACAGAATTAATTCTTTTTGAAAATCTAAATCTCTTGTCTATTCCCCTCACCTCCATCATATCCACAAAATCTTTGTACGAACATTTCAGTCTCCAGAGTTGACGTCACGATGTTGAGCTTGTATGTGACTTACAAGTCAATATTTTATTGCTAAGCGCTTTTAGGTAAAAAAAAAGAGGCAAAAACTAGAAAGAATGAGAATCTTTGTCTGTTGGAATTTTTATTTTGTAAATTGAAGAACATTGTCAAATTGAATAGGTGTTATCATGAATATGTGTAATTGCGAGCTATTTGGTGAAACCTTCGATTTTAAGCAGCCCTCTTCAATATATAAAAAAATGCTGTTTTTTTCCATTTTGTGTACAGATGAAAATGGGAAGGAGGAGTCACCGTGACA
Source organism: Doryteuthis pealeii (assembly GCA_023376005.1). Taxonomy (NCBI): domain Eukaryota; kingdom Metazoa; phylum Mollusca; class Cephalopoda; order Myopsida; family Loliginidae; genus Doryteuthis; species Doryteuthis pealeii. Next base: position 105,355,165 of record CM042152.1, read on the forward strand.
TAATTGATAACGTAATGGACTGCGACATCGTAGTAAGCGAGTTCAAGCCCGAGTCGCGCTATTATGTTTACTTTCGGACTGCTACCCTTGTGGAAGGTATAAACTCCTCATCCCCTCGACTATGTGAAGTAGTACCTCTGCTGTCCTTCTACAGGTATGATTTTGGCATTAAATAACCATCAAATTCCATTAAACAAAGCATTAAATAACCCTCAGATTGCCATTAAGCAAAGCATTAATAACCTCAATTGCCATTAAAGCAAAGCATTAAATAACCCTCAGATTGCCATTAAGCAAAGCATTAAATAACCCTCAGATTGCCATTAAGCAAAGCATTAAATAACCCTCAGATTGCCATTAAGCAAAGCATTAAATAACCCTCAAATTGCCATTAAGCAAAGCATTAAATAACCCTCAAATTGCATTAAGCAAAGCATTAAATAACCTCAATTGCCATTAAACAAAGCATTAATAACCCTCAAATGCCATTAAACAAGCATTAATAACCCTCAAATTGCCATTAAACAAAGCATTAAATAACCTCAAATTGCCATCAAATTGCCATTAAACAAAGCATTAGATATCCCACAAATGCCATTAAACATAGCAACCAAGCCAGAGGTACAAAGGTCTGATTTTAGTATAGACGCTTAATTTTCGATCGTTTTTATTTTTCTGATATAGGAAGTGTGTTCAGAATTATCGATACTGAAGATGTATTTATGAAGACAAAAATGAAGAGTAAATGAAGTGTTAATTAAGATAACTCTCTTAGAATTATTCCAGTGAGTGTTTTCATTTATGTAAGCTCCCTTGATACTTTTCTTTTGATATGGTATGAAGCTGTGTCATCGTATTTCTTTTAACATCCTCCATGTCATCGAATCTTATTTTGGGATGAATTTTCAGTTTAGGAAACAAGAAAAATTTGCAAAGAGCTTGAAGGTCTGGTGAGTATGGTGGATGCTTCACTTATACAATCTTGTGTCTTGACAGAAAGTGTTGTGTAGCCGTATATACCCAACATCGGGTATATAATCGAGAGGGGAGACTCGGGTGAGAGAGAGAGAGAGAGAGAGAGAGAGAGAGAGAGAGAGAGAGAGACAGACAGACAGACAGACAGACAGACAGACTTGTTATTTCATTTCTTCTTTGCTGCTTCTGCTAAGCTTTTGTCTGTTTGTCATCTTGTCATCTCTCTAGTTGCTGTCTTCTAACTAAGGGCTTCTTCTGGCTAACTCTAGTCATTGTAATTAATTAAATGAACTACAAGACTTTTATTTTCTTGATCAAGATTTTATTAGTCTAGCCCATTCTTATTCGCCGCGCGGATGATATCAACCTCGCAGTATCACGTATACTCTACTCCGATCTCAGGTTGAAACTAAAATCAAAACTAACTAATCACGTGACGCGCGAGATTCGTGTCTCTGGGGGTCAGGGTTACCAACAGACCTGATATTTTCCCCTTGAATTCTCGCTACAGGGTCTGTCAACAATTTATGCTGCCACATAAATAGTAACTAAAGTATTTTGACGAAAATGTATCGAGAATTGCTACAGACTCGTCTAGACTTGATCTCCAGTTCAAACATCCAGAAATTACTTTATTATAAGTTACTCAGATTTTCACACATCTTTATTTAAATTCTAAAATTTAAAAAGTAAAGATTCTGTCTCCATAATTTTTAATCACATCTTTTTCGAAGTAGTTTCAATTCATTCAGATTTCTTTTTTTTTTTTTATAAAATCACTGGCATCCTTTCCACCCAAGTTCACTATATATCTATTTACCAATCCCTCCGTACGAGCAAAATGTGACACAGGGTCTATTTTAAGCGGAGTTTAACAGATTTGAATTCAGAGTGTCATTCTACTAGACCGGTTGTCATATCAATGTTAAAGAGACCAATCTGTCCTACTATTCCCTCATACATGGAGGGAGATTATTTGGATGCATATATTTCCCAAAGGGCTAAGTTAAATGCTACCAGCCTCGTCCAGGATATGAACTCGCGTCGCCGCGTACATTTCTTCGACGATAGCCATTACACCACGTTTACTACGTACTGTGGTTATATGATTTGTAAAAAAAGAAAGTCGTCAGGGCGGCTAATGTTGGTATCAGCCAATCAGCGAGAGAGTCTATCCCCTTTTCAATAGCGCTAGACCAAGGAGATTATTTTTTAGCATCTGGGGTGGGGCGCCACTCCTACCATCAGCTCCTCACTTAACCGCACAGATCCCTGTGCTACTCATACGCTGAGTTGGCGAGGTCAGTATCGAACCAGAAACCTTGGAATTCCTAGCCGAACGCTCTACCGACTGAGCTAAACAGGCGATTTGTAGACAGGCACAATTCCTAGAATATTAAAAAAACTCAATAGACTTCTCATAAAATAACAAATTTACTGATGTATAATCAAACAGGAACAAAGTCTAGAAAAGAAGGTGTGTGTTTGTGTGTGATGTAAACAAAATAAGTTTCTGTTTGTCTACTTAGCGAATGTTTATTTGGTCATATATAGATATGTCTGCCCTTTCGCCCTATGTAATGTACCAATAGCGCAACGCAGCAGAGCGTATATACAAACGACACAAAGGCCCCGAACGGTGGGATCGTTCGCAGGCAAACGAAACTACCATCTTTCCCCGGTATGCTGAGAAAAAGAGATCTATATTCGCGTATATTTTTCTTGTCGCTCAACCCATTACCTATGTCGCCTCCTATTGATTGTTCAAAAAATTCATACTTTGGGATATTTATTCAAAAGACTGGAATATTTATATATAGAAAGGCACTTTTGCCTAGGATCAGAGCGTAGTATATGTATGCTCTTCCTAGGATTAAAGTGTCGCCAACCAAAACTTTTGCTGAATATCAGTGTGTAATATCTGTGTTCTACCTCGGATCAAATTGTCGGTAGCTGGTACGTTAGCCTAGGATCAGAGTTTAGTATCTGAGTGCCTTCCCTCGGATCAAAATGTCGGCATCCGGAGCTTTTGCCGAAGATCAACGTGTAATATATATATATATATATATATATATATATATATATATATATATATATATATACCAACCTCCGCACGAGCAGGATGTGACAGAAGGTCAATTTCTTAAGCGGAGTTCAACAGGTTTGAACTCAGAGTTTTCCTTCTCCTAGACCGGTTGCCTAACCAAGGTTAAAGAGCCGTCTGCCCTACTATTTTATCCACAGCTTTAGGGAGAGTAGGATTCATACCTTTCCCAAGGGTATTAGCGCTAAGTGAAATGCAATTTTCATATCCAGGATTTGAACTCGGGGTGACGAGTCCATTTCTTTAACCATTACACCACGCGCTTCCTTCAACGTGTAATATATATGGGCTTCTGTCGAGAATCGGTGTGTTATTCGTGTGCTTTGCCTCGGATCTTAACGTAACCAGTGTGTTATCTGTGTGCTCTGTTTAGGATCTGAGCCTATTCACTATTTGATTCGTATCCGCGGATATTTTCATAACAATATTGGTAAGACGGATTTTGGAAGTATTCAACTTATTGTTGACTAACTGAAGTTAGAATTAGGAACAAATATTTAACCTTATCCAGAATAAGAATCCTGAGTATTGTCAGATTAGCATTGGACTGGCACACTTTGAACGATTAGCAGATCTGGAGATTCGTCATAATCAAAGCAGTCTTATTTTTTAAGCCGTCGTTGTAATAATCTCCAGGGGTCTGAAATCGGCGAGAATTGATATTTATGAGAATTGATTTCGGAAGAGAAATGAGAATTGATGTGAAAATATTACCAAGGCGTTCATTGGTCAAATGCTTAGGAATCCATATGGGAAGAGAGTACAAAGTTAATTGATGAATGGTGACATAACGAAATTATTGAAAGTATTCTCGGGTAGATGGCAGTAAGAAGGCTGGTGTTTATGAGATCACCCTTTGCTTGGAATTGTGGGAGGATTGAGAAAATGTGAAAGAATATTTTGTGTGGTCAGAAATCAATTTTCCGCGAGAACATGTAGAGTTCAGTTTTGTTAGGTGAGAGTTGAGTCATTGAGAGACCGTGGAACTTATCGTGACAGACAGGAAATCGATTTCAAATAAATTATCACATCTATTGTGCCAATATTTTCTTGCTACATTTTAATATTTGAAATGACTAACAAAAAGGATTATTGAATTTTCGATAAGGAAACTTTTATAGATTTTTAGGCTTAATGAAAATATATTTTTCTCGTGCCATTTGCAGAGAAACAAGCAGTATAATTAATCTAACATGAGTAAAATTTAAAATATTAAAGAAACAGAATTTACACCAATATTAAAATTTCAAACCTCTGATATTACTAGTCTACAATTACATCCACTCTTATATAAGAAACAAATAGATTTTTTTTCTCTTTTTCACTTAAGCTTAGTGTGGGAACCCTCATAATTCGAGGTAAAAACTTGTATATCGTCCACTTCAACAATTCTATCTAGAGATTGTAATTATATCCACTCCGTCATCAGGTGGAGTTTTTTCCTGAAATTAAAGATCTAGTCCACTCCTTAAACTGAAAGCGTTTCAACAACCTGCGCTGAGATCTTCTTCAGATCTAATCGATGTAACGTGGGTAGAGGAAGGACTGGCGGAGAGAGATGCAGACCGAGACAAGATGTCTGAATTACGTTTCATCCCGCGACGAAGGAAGGAAGGAAGGATGTGGTACTTCAATTTTAGAGCCGTGACCTCAAAATATGCAGATTCCAAAGAATATATATATTGACAAAGTATATAATATATATATATATATATATATATATAGTAAAGAATAACTCGACGGAATAAAAAAAGAAAAACGAATGAATCAAGATAAATATTGGAAAGCGTACTTGCTGAGACAGATTGTATTTTAAATAAAATGCGTATATATAATATATATATATATATATATATATATATATATATATATATATAATATATATGCACTTTAAGAAATTATAGAAATAAAAATTGAATTTGATAAAATCATAATTATATTTCTATATTTATGAAGCTTCAAACTGAGAAAATTTGAACCAAAAGTTAATTATGATGATAAAATTATGTAAAAATTATGTTTAGTAATGCGAATTTCCATTATTACGGTGCTAAAAGCCATGTTCACTGAATAATATCTCGAAATTTCTACTTATTATTAGTGATAGCTTTTTTCTTGATCTATGTGTGTGTGTAATTCGTCAACGCCATTTTCTCTCATTAGCGATTACTTCACACACACATTTTAATGAAATCGGCGATTTTTTAATGAAATTGAATTTTATCATAATCTTTAATATCAGTTTAAAGATTGGAAACCATCGATTTAATTAGTAATAGCAAAATTGAATGTTACAAGATAAATACTTCAAATAAATTAATTTTCAATCACAATTGTCAATTATCCCTATCTTGATCATTTCGTAAAGAATTCAGATTTTCTTTAATATAGACTTTGAGTATAATGGTTTTCTTACATCTTCAGTGCGAAAAACGTTTGTAATATGCGATGCCCTATGAAAATTATCGAACATTGTGAAGTTTATATTTCCATTCGATAAATTCAAAGTAGACATATATAGACTAGTGAAATTTAAGAAGTTAGATTGTGTTTCGATAAATTTTATATATATATATATATATATATATATATATATTATAAAAAAAGAAGGCCCGCAAAATGTATTTTGTTCTTAGAAAAATTTTTAAAAATTATTTTTGTTTTACATATGCAACACGTGTTTCAGATCTTTTGGTATCTTCTTCAGGCTTCCAGAAGATCTGAAACACGTGTTGCATATGTAAAACAAAAAGAATTAAAAATTTTTTTCTGAGAACAAAATACATTTTGCGGACCTTCTTTTTTTTATAAAATATTGAATTTTCTCTCGTTGGAACCAGAACAACATTTTATATATATATATATATATATATATATATATATTATATATATATGCTCAATAAATTTGGTATGAGCTCTCTAAGGGTGATTTAAATTAAGTTTCCCTACTAAGCATATAAGCAATTATCGTTTGCTCTGTGATCGTAAAATATATAAACAAATCTATGTATTGAATAGTTCAAACACCAGCCCCGCTACAACAGCTGTCAGTGGCCGATGGAATAAGAAGTCAGACTGGCAAACAGTCAGTTGGGGTTCGATCCTAGCCAAGGATGGTTGATGTGTCTAGCCACACTGAAGAGGCGTGAAACGCCGAAACACGTGTCTGTGGATGACGTATTTATATATATATATATATATATATATATATATATATATATATATAAGGTCTGTCATAAAAGTATCAAGATTGAAGCTGTATTTATCAAGACAGAAATGAACAATGAATGGAACGTTAATTTTTTTTCGGAATACAAGGTGTGTCATAAAAAGTGCCAAGTTTGAAGCTGTATTTACCAAGATAGAAATGAACAATGAATGGAACGTTTTTTTTCAATACAGGGTGTGTCAAAAAGAACAACGAATCTTAATAGTTTTTTGACACACCTTGTATATATATATATATATATATATATATATATATATGGATGAAAAATTTCTTTTACGCTTTTTCCTTAAATCCCCAAAATGAACAATACTTCTCAGCGGAGTAGGATAAATCGTAATACGAATGAATGTTAATCCTCCCTCTGTAGCAGACCCATTATTCTCAATTTGATGTATTTACAAAACAATACAATTCTCAGATGAGACTATCGAACGAATAAGACAAATACGTACTCACTGTTCCTAGCAAGACGCAAAAATGGATGCAGTGCAGAAGAACAGAAGTAGGAGGGAAAAAGTTGGAGGAAGAGAAAAAACGCTTTAGCGGTAATAATCAGTATGATCTCTTCCAACATATTCAAATCATTATTTAAATGAAGGGAGGCGGTTTTTTAAATTATAACCTCCAAAGTCCCAGAGTCAGGATTCTTATTTTATTCTTGTTACCACCTTATACAAACGACAAATTATGTCGCAAATAGCAAATAAATAATTCCATAATTATAAGTGGTATCTGTGAGACGTATTAAATGCCTGCATAGGGACTGAGGAATTGTAATATAAGTGAAACTTTCTAAGATTTCTTGCAATAAGAGAACTCCTTCCATAAAACAGTGCCTATGATGAATCCGATAAAAGCAAATATCCAACCAAGAAGGAAGGAGAGGAAAAAAGAATTCTTTTGTTGTGGCACGGAGGGGTTTCATCTCTGCAGAGGTTGCAGTCGGCGTATTATAAGTCCCAACCAACAGAACGTGTTTTATATATATATATATATATATATATATATTCTTGGTTGAGGATCATTACATGTGGGAACGTGGCTGTATAACTGGTGGTTTGTAGGGAGCTGCTTTCAGGATTTAGTCAGAAAAGTACATGGCATCCTTGTGTAGTTTCCAATATAAGTTTTTTCAAGTATTTTGTTAGAGTTCAAGTGGTGCAACCATACAATAGTACAGACACTACTACAGGTTGGAAGAATTCCCGTTTTATTTCATTAGAGAGATCAGTTTTTCATATGGCCAATAACTTGTTATAGTATTTCATGCTTTTCCTATGCGTAAGTTGACATAATTTTCAGTAGATGAGATATTGCTACTGAATTGGTCAACTAATTTCAGCGACATGACATTTAATGAGGCGATATTTTAATATTAATGTTTTGAAGTTTATTATTAATGAGTACTATATCAAAGTCTACACACTAGCAGTATATGTTTCACTGTATATCTCTCTTAGTATGTAGTGCATGTTGGGGATTCTGTGCCCTCTAGTAAATGATGATGGGTGATGTAAGTGTGGCCTATGTGAATGCGGGTCAGCACAACCTGTTCTCTTCTATTTTTGTTGTATTTTAAGTTACATTTTCCAATGGTAGGTTTAATGTTTTGAAGTTTATTATTAATGAGTACTAGATCAAAGTCTATACACTCTAGCAGTATATGTTTCACTGTAAACCTCTCTTGGCATGTAGTGCATATTGGGGATTCTGTGCCCTCTAGTAAATTATGATGGGGGATGTAGGTGTGGCCTATGTGAAGGCAGATCAGCACAACCTGTTCTCTTCTATTTTTTTTACTTGAGTTCACGTAAAGACCAATGCATCTTGCTGTCTATTCCAGCCTATGAAACAGAGACTTGAACAGGTGTTGTTACAATAACTCTTTTTGCAGTGATTTGTTATCTTCTAAATTATGTAATAAAGTAATAAAAGAATGGAAACTTTAAAATGTAGTAAATTGAAATTATGAAAAGACCTGGCAAACGTTAACCGTCGCACTTTATACAAAGATCACTACCGTTTAATTGAAATGAACAAAATAAATTCAGATTCGGTTAGATAACACAAATTCAGATCACAGACATTTATTTGTTTATGCCTCCTTGGGCATCTTACCTTTTTTATATAAACTCACGTTAACCTTTAACAAAAGATTCTTGCACAGAAAATGTAAAATACTAATATAATATTTATTTACAGATCAAATTTTATTAAGTAATTCTTTCAATTGTTTCCAAAATTGCCCTCTTAAATTCTTTTAACGATTATTTCTGAAATCCCCATATTAATCTTAAAAGTTTGTACGCTATTGTTGTTTTTGATATGATTCGGTTTATTAAGCAATTTATTCCAAAATATATTACTCTATTAACAAAAACCCAAGTGGTTAATAAACTTAGTTTTTTAAATCTGGTTTGATTGTAAGTTTTCAGTTCGAGGAAACGTATTAAAAAATTACATACCATAATTAGAAATTCCATTTAATATTTCAAAAGTTTGAATAAGATTACCTGTAATTCTTTCTAGTAAAATAGTTAATTCTAATTTTTTAATCTACCTATAACTGTAATCTTTTACTCTTTTTATTAGTTTTCTTTCTTCTTGGTATGCCCTAAAATCTCACTGTTACATACCAACTTCCATGTCTATACTGGCGATCTGGCCTGAGTACAATATTCTATTTGAGGTCTTATCAAGGTTTTATATATTTTTAAAACAAAATTTGCCTCTGCAATTTGTAATAATCCAGCCAAGCATTCCATTTGCGCTCGATATAATAGATAAAATATGTTTGTCAGTTTTAAAAGTTTTTTCTCTAAAAATAAATTTAAGATAAATCAATAATCGGCAAGTTGACAGAAAATATTTTACACTCAATAGAAGCCAAGATATTTCACGTCCAATAGAAGCCAATACATTTTACTCGAATAAAGGCCGAGACATTTTACGTCCAAGAGGACAACATATTTTACGACCAATAGAGGCCAATATAACAGACCACACTCCTGAGACTTCACAGAACTAAATATAAACCTTGAAAAAAATTGTTTTTTGGCATGGGTCTCCACTCAAATTACCTTTTCAAATAGAAAACAACAGTATTTTGTTTGCGACTAAATATTAGCTGTGATAATTATATTCTAAATTTGTTATAAGTTTGGCTCTTGGAAATGTTTGTTTTCATCTGAATAAAATTATTAATACATTGTTAAGGAACTTATGTTTCGTCTGGTTAAAGAGAAGAAAGTAATTTACGCATATCTTAATTAGATAAATAAATAGTTACTGATATATACAGTTTTTCCAAAAATATATATTCATAATTATTCACATTGTATTTGAAGAATATTTATGTACAAGAAATCTTATTGGAATAGTTACACCCAAACGTCCTTCTTGAATTCCAAAATGGCTCAAAAACAAAACTCTATTTAGTTCGAGTTGTCAGATTAATTGTAACCCATAGAAATAAAATGAATAATAATATTTAGAGCATTCTTTATTATTAAATCGCTTAAACGCCGAGCTCGATAAGTTTATATGGAATCACGTTCTTTTTATAAAATCTATATAATAATTAATTGAATATAAATACGGAGTATTTGAATTATTTAGATTTTTCGGACAGTAGACATAGACATAAAGTATTATGAAAAAATTGTTTGCTTAACAAACATGAATGTGACGTCCAATTTAATCTGCACCTTAAAATCAGAAACAGAGAAAGATATGAATTTTTTTGGAGCAAGAAGATAGAGAAAAAAGAGAAAGAAAGTTTTTTAAAAATGAGAAGAGTGGAAATGAAATAAACGTTTTTTTTCTTTCTTATTTCTAATTTAGTCCCAGGAAAAATTCATCTGACTCATGTCGAGATGGACTAATTGGCTAATGAATAATATACAATCAGAAAACAGGGCTGAAAAATGCTGCAAAAGATGATATATTCAGTACATTCAATGGGAAGAAGAAGAAGAAGAAAAGAAGAAAAAGAAGAAAAAAAGAAAGAAGAAAAAGAAGAAAAAGAAGAAGAAGAAGAAGAAGAAGAAAGATTTCCGAAATATTTTGCGCTTATTTTTTAAAATAATCCTCACAAAAAAATGATAAAATGTTTTGATAAAAATTCTAATCCCCAAACGAGGATATCCCTTGATCCCTGGAGGAAAATGGATTTCATTTCTGAGATTTGGTGACAAAGAAGAATTGAAATGTTGGTGAAGAATGCTAAATTGCATTGTTAGTCTTTATTTGATGTATGAAATTCTAACGGTAATAATAACCGTTTTTATCTAATAATCAAGATGAATACTGGCAATTCATTTGTTTGTCATGCCTCCTAGGACATGTCTCCTCTTTTTCTATCTTTTAACATTAACATTTATATAAAAAACAGAGAAAACCAAGTGAATCCTTGCACAAAACATAAAATATTAATACAATATATATATACACATCAGATTCTGTTAAGCAATGTCCACAAATTTAATAATGTAGATAAAACATCGTTGCTAAAAGTACATAAGACCCTGGAAGTAACAGGTTTTAAAAGTGCATGTCAAGTTAGAAAAATATCTTCTGCTTCCGAAACCGAACATTTTCCATAAAATCTACTCAGGGAGAGTGAATGGTTTTAGTGAATAGTTTTAGTGAATGGCTTAAGGAATGTGAAAAAGCGACAACTATACTGAGTAATAAATTGGCGCTATTAAAGTTTATGTTTGAGGGCGCCAACCGTGGTGTAATGATTAAAGAGATAGAAGAGAAAAGCATCATTCATAAGGTCTCATGGAATTTCCATATTAATTGCTTTGTACAAAACTAATTTATTGAATAAAATAGAGAAAAGAAAGATTGAGACATATAGATCAAGAAGAGAAAAAAAGAGACTTATACAGAAAAAAGAAAGATAGAGACCGAAAGAAAAAAGAAAGGAAAAGCAAACAGAAATGAAAGAGAGAAAAGATATAGAAATACAGAAAAAGTGACAAGAAAGAAGAAAAAAAGGGACAGACAGATAAAAACGAATGAAAAAAAAAAAAACAGAGATAAAAAAGCAGAAGAAAGAATGAAAGGGAAGAAAGAAAGAAAGATGAAAATAAAGACAAAAAAAAAAAAAGAGATAGGAAAAAGGGAAAGAAAGAGACATACGGATATAAAGAAATGGAAAGAGAAGGAGAAAGATAGAAAGAAAGTGACAGAAAAAAATGAAAACCAAGAGAAAGAGAAAAAACTGAAAACAAAACAGAAAAAAGACCCGAGAAAAAGAAAGAAAGAAAGAAAGGGACAAAAAACAAACAAAAACCCCTCCTAAAAAAAAAAAAAAAAAAAAAACAAAAAACAAAACAAACTCGCCTAACGGATAAGAGATCAATTTTTTGTAGTACGTGACAAAAAGGGAAAAGGTTATATTGTCTACTTTTCCATTTTTTATCTTTGTAAGCGGCATTTATGGACATTTTTTTATTCTTGAAATCAGCCAGTAAACTGAATATAAAGGGTCAGAGGGCAACTCAGCATCGACTATTTGAAAGATATCTGAATACCTTTGTCATAGACAAGGATCAGTTTATTAAAGAACACAGATTTCAGAAAATGATAAAGCATTTATGGCCAAAGAAATGGTGAAAATTAACTAATTATTGATTGGTTGATTAATTGGTCGATGTTAATTGTATGTCATATCGCCTAGGGTTATTTGATGCTCAGAAATTAGGGAGTTAATTTGTGTTTACATTTTTCATGTAATTGCTTCTTAAAAGATTCTTTTTGCACACAGTCCTATCGGATACGAATAATTCTTAAACAGATCTATTTAACCCATAGATGGGACCCTAACAGATACAAACAGATCAGAGTAGATCAGGCAATGAAGGGGTATTCACACTCCCCAGATTTCACGAAATTTCCACCAGAAGCTTCACCATCAGATGCATCATATACAGGACATACCTTTTTGGTGTGGGCGCTTATTACCCTCTGCATATTCTAAACCCTGTCGATAGAGCATTTAACTAAGTAAACAATACAGACAACGTACGCAATTTTCAGTTCAGTGGTTCATTCTTCTTTTTATGAACAACATCAGAAATTCAAGAAATGAAATAATATCTTTTCATTGAAGTGATAATGTGAACATTGATTTTTAAGCAGAGATTAGGATAAGGAAAATTGAAAAGATATAACAGAATAAAGAAGAAAGAAAATGAAGTTCGACTTTTGCCCCGCAGTTACATAACATAACACTCACTCAACTCGTATATAATATGAACATCATTAAAGTATTTGAGTATTGTGAAATTTGGCAGGACACTTAGTATACAAGAAAGATGTACAATTGAACCCGATGGTCATGTTTTGCTATTGTAAACAAAGGGATAGAGTAAAAGAGTAGAACAAACTATATGACAGAGAAAAAGAAAGAGAGATACATATTGAGAAAGAAAGAAAAAAGGGACACTTAGAGAAAAAGACACAGAAAAAACCCCAAAGGGACAGAGAGAAAAAAGGTGACAGAAAAAGGGATATTGAAAAAGAAAGAAGGGAAAGGGAAACAGACAAAAGAGAAAAAGAAAGAAAGAAAGGATGAAAGAAGGAAGGAAGTCACAGAGAAAGAAAAAAACATAAAATAATGAAAAAAGATAAAGAGAAAGAAAAAAGAGAGAAAGATAAAAATAAAGAGAGGGAAGAAAGAAAGAAAGAAAACAAAAAGAAAAGAAAGAGACAGAGGGAAAAAAAGAAACGGACATATAGAAAAAAAAAGGAGAAAGACAGAAAGAAAGAGAAAGGCAAAACAATGATAACCAAGAGACAGAAAAAAAAAAAATAAAAAAACAGAAACAAAACAAAAACAAAACAAAAGCAAAACACAAAAAAGAGACAGAGAAAAAAGTATGAGATCGAGAAAGAGCTTAATGGAAAGAAAATATACAAATAAATAAAAAGATGAAGAGAGAGAGAGAGAGAGAGAGAGAGAGAGAGAGAGAGAGAGAGAGAGAGAGAGAGAGAGAGAGAGAGAGAGAGAGAGAGAGAGTTACATAAAACAATGATAGAAAAATCGCGAATTATTTACCCTCTGGATTAATTCATCAAATGTTTTTTTTGTCATTCCTCACCCAACTAAACAACAACTAGACTTATAGGCACGATGTTTATTATTATTATTATTATTATTATTATTATCGGTGCATGTTTGTAATACTTCAATTTTCACAATTTTAAAAGTCTTTTGTGTGGGTTGAATCTATAACGTATATAAAAATACTAAACTTATGTTTTGCTCATCAGGTTAGCTAAATCGAATATTTGTATTTGTTTAACCCTATCAAATAGACATATAGATAAAAATGTCCTCGCCAGAAACGAAAGTAAAATATTGTAAAATACACAAACAATATTTTAAATAAAGAAAATCAATAAAAAAAGCAGATTTCAAAATCTGTGCATCGATATTTATTTTAAATCTAATTCATTAGTTCATTTTGGTGGTGATTTTCGAATAAGTTTTGATTCGTAGTAGCAATATTATCTTTATTTTTATTAGATAAAACATAGCCACCTTTTTATTATTATTATTATTATTATTATCATTATTATCATCATTATTATTGAGTTTTTCCCACCTACCGTAGCTGGTGTTTCACAGGGGGCTGAGTGACAGCAAATCTCCCCAGGTTTCCAGGACTCTTCTGAGTATTCTAGCCGATCTTAACAGTGCTGTAGTTTGGATGGTCTCAATTCTTCCTCTGATTTCCACTTCACCAAAACTCTTTTCCAGAGCTTTGATTACCGTTCCAAGGGCACCAATTACAATTGGTACGACCTCCACCTTCATGTTCCACAGTTTTCTCAATTCTCTAGCGAGGTTATTATTATTATTATTATTAACAATGCTGACGTCTAATTTCTAATTCATCCGGTCTTCTTCCAAATCCTTGAGGACCTTACTTACAATTGGTATCACTTTCACATTAAAAAATTCTAACAAGGTCTAATTAATTATCCATCTTTTTGTTTTCTTTCATTTTCATTCTGTGATCCACAGGGACGACAACTTTTTTTTGTTAATCAATACTAGGTCTGGTCTTAAGTTTAGGATAAGGTGATCTGTCTCTATCTCAAAGTCCCATGTGATTTTATGTGTCACATTTTCTAGAACAGATTTATAATTATTATTATTATTATTATTATTTCACTCCTTGATTTTTTTTCACACCATCGTAAGTAATAACAAGTCTCCTAAGGTCTCCAGCACTCTTCTGAGTATTCTAGTCAGTCTCAACAATGCTGTTGTCTGGATGGTCTAAATTCTCCTCTGATTTCCAGTTCCTCTGCTTTGTTTTCTAAGCTTTTGTAGATCGTCCCAAGTACACAGACAACAATACTTATCACTTTTACCCTCATATTCCAGTTTAAAAAATTCTCTTGCAAGGTTCAGGTATTTGACTTTCTTTTCGTTTTATTTCATCTTCACCCTGTGGTCTGCAAAATCTTGTTAATTTTCTTGTTAATCAATGCTAGGTTTGGTCTTCTGGCTGGTATGAAGTGGTCCGTCTTTATCTCAAAGTTCTAGAGAATTTTATGATTCATTCTGAAAGAACATATTCTAGTTTATGCATATATCATTTTGTTGTATGGTTAAAATTAGTTTCTTGCTAGATTTCTAGTGTATCACCTTTCTGACCAGTCATGCCTAGCCATGTATTTTAGTTGTGCTAATTTGCTGTATTCCCTTAATACATGGTTGATTGTTTCATCTCTGTCTCCACACACCCTACATTTGCTGTTCGGTTGGGTCTTATCTATTTTTGCTTTGCTATAATTTGTTTTTATGACATTGTTTTGCTCTTAATAAGCGACTCGGTTTCCTTTTCTTAACCATGTCCAGGCCCTTTCATATACAATCTTCACAATTTGTCGCTTGAAGTATCCATATAATTGTTTTTCTTCCCATTTCTATTTTTGTTGTTTTTCTGCTTGTTCATATGTTCCAGCTTCTGTTGTTTGCTGCCATAATTTATATTTCCTTGCCACTTTTGTGTATTCTTCAAGTCCTTGGATTGTGGCATATACACAATACTCAATGTTGACGAGACCTCTTCCACTTTCCTTTCTTGATACATATATCTTGTCTCTATCGTCTCTCGGGTGTAATTCCTTGTGCATTGTCATTAATTTTCTTGTTTTTGGGGGCTGTCAGAGTTCCACACTTGTTCACTTTATGAATGGTCTATATTATCTTATTATATTATTATTGTTGTTGTTGTTAATTCTGTCCTAAGCGACATAAAAAAGCAACTAAAGATTAACATGAACGCCCATATTAGCCACAAATTTCTTATACTAAAGCATAATAATTGCATAATTCAGATTCATGACATTTTATTGATACCAAAGAAAAAATTTAGGATTTCCGTGGGAATTTATTTTAAAATATCACCCTTAAGGTGCATTTTCAGGTAATAATTATAATTATTCACCTTTTTTATTGGATTTATTCTTAGTGGTAAATGTTGCATATTGACGAGCACAAAATTATCGATCTACTAAAAAGTTAAGTAATAAGTAACAGCAACCAATATAAATAAAGATATACTTGCCAATGGAAAGAATAAGACAATTTTATTTAGAAGTTTTAATTTGGCACTCAGGAAAATCTTAATAGTTTTGTCGTTTCAGAAAATCGATTTGCTCTGAAATCAGAATTTTGTTTCCTTTAGCTAAAGGATAACTATTGCCATAAATGTAACATCTAAAGTCCAAATTTGTAATAGGTTTTGTTCTTATTATTTCGCAATTCTTATGAACTACAAAAAAGATAAAATAAAATCTATGAGAATTTGGAAGTATTGTTATTACCCGATAGCTTATTTTATAAGAAATCCAGTGTGTGTGTGTGTGTGTGTGTGTGTGTTACTCTCCGTCTTTTATACATATACACATACACATATATATACATATTTACCAACCCCTCCGCACGAATAGAATGTAACACAAGGTCAATTTCATAAGCGGAGTAACAGGTTTGAATTCAATGTTTTCCATCTCCTAGACTGGTTGCCCAAATCTCCTAGACTGGTCTGCCCTACTATTTACCCATAGCTGTAGAGGGAATATTTGGATTCATACCTTCCCCCCAAGGCTATGTAAAATGCAAATAGTCTCGTCCATGATTTGAACTCGTCTCACTGCGTCCATTTCTTACGACGGTAACCATTATACCAAGCTCCCCCATACGCACATATATACAAGATTCATTCGGATGTTGCAAGTGAATTAAATTTTAAAAAGCAAAACAATATATTGAAATTATGGATATCTAATTGAAATATTTCACTTTTTTTTTTAAATTAAAAAAAAGTAGTGCAAATAGTAAAGATATACAAGAAAAATATATCAAATGTAATTTCGAAAATAAATAGCTACATTGCTATCATAACTATTTCTGAAAACGGTGATGCAGAGTATTGGATTTATGACGGTATTGATTCGTAAAACCCACGATACATTTGAGGGTGTATTTCATGAAAATTCTTTAGTCGCTTTGCTGTTAATCGTAGACGGGAAAGAATAATCTAATTTTCCAATGTAAAGTGCAATCGGGAATTGCTGTCAAAGAAACGGACATTTTGTACTTGACAGAATCACTTCACTTTGCGTCATGAGGTTGATATGCGCATGCGCACATACGCAGATTTGTATTTATTAACTTTTGTGCATATATATATGTGTGTGCCTTGTCACCCTTTTTAAGTCACTGCCACCGTATACATTTACAGAAAAACAAGCATTCATTTCATTGTAATGTGACCAGTCGACGACACTTACTGTAGTCATGAACGTATCAGGATACGCGTTTAATTCTGTCACCCTGTCGATGGGGCTTAGAATATGCTGATTGTATCACCTGAAGAGAGGTAATATTCTAAAAAAAATGGTGACTTGGTTATTACACTAAACTAGGACCGTGTGCAAACAAAACCTCTTAAGAAATGACAACACAACATATGTAAATATGAACATACAATGAACGCGATTCTCTAACCTATAGGCATAAATTATCCCGAGACGAGTTGGTATGCCGTTAAGATCAATCAATCAATAAATAAATGTCTTAAATGGTGTTCTCCATATTTTTAAAAAACTTATTTTTCCATTAATTGTAATTTATTTTTGACGATTGTTTACCCAAGTTTCTGAAACTTTAGGGGATCTAAACTGAAAGATCAACATTTAGATGCAATTACTGTGACCATTTTAACTAATGTTATATCTTTTGAGATTATTTTCTGTCGATAACATGTTCATTGATCTAATAAAATTTTTTAATGTAAAAAAGCAAAAATGAACCAAAATATGCCAATTCAAGACGGTAGACATTGATTAGATATATACAAAATACCTAGGTCGAGAGATATAAAGGAAAAGAAAACGTTAAAAACAACAGTGTTTTGATAAAGAACAACCCTTTAGCATTCAAGCAGCGGATAATAAATATCATTGGACTTTTGTTTTTGACGTTAAATTTTTAACTTTAAATTTAATCGATAAATGATTATTTGCCTATTCTTTATGTAAAATAATTATATAGGATTATTGTTGTTAGAAACCCGTAGAAGTTGAAAGCGATCTTTTTCTAGAGAATTCTTAGAAGCAGCCTGGCCTGGATTGAAAAAGTCAGTTGGGCTGCGAGATTGGATGAAGGCAGTTGGACTAGTAGCGAACGCGTGAGAACGGCGTCTGGTGTCGCTTATATGTAAAACTTAATAATTTTATCGCCTGGATGAACTAAATTAATCTATACCCAAAGATCAATGAAGTCGCACTTAAAGTAATATATAATAAGACCTCCTCTCTCAAGAGTAAGAAGCTGATAAATAAATAAATTGAATAACGAAGAAGTTTTTGTAATATTTTCCACGACGAAAAAAATACTACGAAAGAATGCTAGTATGACTATACAGGAAATATATTAATGTGCAATATTTCTGTGCATTGCCACAGCACATTATAAACAAAAAATAATGATAATTAAATCATTGATAGTTAATTTGTTTTACGCTAAAACAAGTTTTGCTAACAAACAATCATTTTTAAAAATCGATACAATCCGATTTGAGAAAAGATTATTTTTAGAAAACAAAGAAATAGACACAAATAAAAAGATACCCCTCCAAAAAAAACCCCCAAAAACAAACAAACAAAAAACAAATCCAAAATTAAGATTCTTTTAAAAGTAATCTTTAAATGTCAAAGTAATAGAAGTGTATATTTATCAAAGAACAGAATGGCTTAGAAGGTAGGGCTCTTAGCGTGGGATTGGGCATTGGCTATCGGCAACACAAACTTAATTTTACTTCCTATGGATCTTAGTTTAAATGCTAATTCTTTTAAATCCGTCTCAGCCATTGTTGAAAACAGCAACTTTGATATTTAAAACGAATCTAATCTCCGTATGTTGGGGTCAAATTGCTTTTTGTAAGTATCATGCTATCTTTAGGTGTAAATGTCATTAAATTCCAAAAGCCTAATATTTATACAAAAATAGCGACACACACACACTTTTTCCTATTTTATATATTTACATACTGTCATATTTATTTCCATTTTCCCTGATATATATATATATATATATGTATGTAATATATGACATGAAAAAACAAGATATACAAAGGGTGATTTCCTTATAGTTTGAATTGATAATCAACGTTAAACATTTCGGTTTTTAAAATAATAAACCACCATCAGGGTATTATCAATATGTGATGTGACTTCTGAATAAAGTTTAGTGTAGATATGTAAAAATAACGAGTAAAATCTTAGTATTCTATAGCCGTTAGAAGCATTCTGTTTGAAAACTATTTGACGTAATTTAAATAATTTCGAACACGAATTGCGTCTCTCTCTCTCACACACACACACACATATATATATATATATATATATATATATATATAATCCAAAGATCCGGAGAAGAAATCTTCCTTACGACATAGGAATGTGTGCTCTTATTGTCAGAGTCACAGAGCAAATTTATAAGGAAAACTATAACAAAAGACTCAGATTTTTATTTTCATAGTCTATTTCAGGAAGCTCAGACATTTTGTCTAAGCTTCCTGAAATAGACTATAATGCAAAAAATCTGAGTCTGTTATATTTTTCCTTATATATGTATATATATATATATATATATATATATATATATATATATATATATTGATAGTATGTGAGTATTTTGTCGCTTTCTTTTATCTAACACCTATTTTATACTTTGCACAGATACATTTATATCCAGGCACACGATATTCGATATCGTTTCTTTTATTTCTTTTTTATCTCATTTTCTTAGTTTCCGGAAACCGTCAATTAAATTGTCTTTGTTTTCTGACTGTTTTTACCCAATAGAGAACAAGACATTAGGTTCATTACGGAAAATATCATCTTCTGTTTACGTCAAGCACTGGCAATTTTACAAGTGAATAAGCTTTCTTAAATCCATCATCATATCTTTTAATTTTTTCTTTTCATTGGTATTTTTATTTGATTTATATGAATGCAGAGTTAAGAAATAAAATACAGATTATTGTCTTCAAGCATGACATTTAATGCATGGATCCATTGCAGGCATGATGAAAATAGGAAGTGACCATAGTTACACGATATAAATCAAAAATATTAGGAAGAGAATAAACATCGTGATATTAATGCTGGTAAAATAGCAAGAAAAATATAAGTGAATAGCAAGAAAAAAATATAATATAAGACAAAAACAAAGTTATTATAATGATGTTAGTAAATATGGTAAAAAACAGCAAATAGATTCATTATTTTTGTTCAAAAACTTAGAAGCTAAACCCAATCAAGGTAATAAAAAGCAAGAACAAAAACAATACAAATCTTTAAGTAATGAAAATGAGGAAGTTATTTAAAAAAATCATATATATATATAATTATTTGATTAATAAAAAGCTCATTCCACGCTGTCGTAGTGGCACCATGTTTTGTATATGAATATTTTTTAATGTAATGTTTTGTTATATCATATGTAAAATATATTTCATGCTCTTTTTAAATGATGAATGTTCTAGTTTAAATGATTTGAATACCTTAATAGATTTATCTTTAATTAATTTCTTGGAATAATTATCATTTTAACTTTGTTTAAATATGATACTCCAAATTAAAATTGTTTTTTTTTTGTTTGGTTGGTTATTGAAATAATCTATTGATATTTTCAATAAAGACTGTGTTAGCTTCAATAGACAAAAGTGAAGTTTGTTTCCAGAGAGAGAGAGAGAGAGAGAGACAGAGAGAGAGACAGAGAGACAGAGAGACAGACAGACAGACAGACAGACAAACTTACTTTGTTCCAATCAAAGAAATACAAATGTTGGTAATATTTATGCTAAGAGGATTCCACCAAAAAAATTCTCTAACCGAAGTTAGTTTGTGAAATATATTTTAATAACGAATCGTACCAAAGGAAAACATTCATTTGTCCAAAAGAAGAAAAAGAAACAAAACGAAATAAATACAAATTGAAATGGAAATATATTTAACTAGCTGAGGTATCAGTCTACGCTGGGTAAGACTTCGATCGCAGCAAGATGAACAGAAAAAAATCAAACCGCATCTAGAGGTGAGGTTCAAATTCTGAACCTCTGTGGAGAGTGAGTTACCCATTCATCACCATTACTCCAAGTCCACTCTTACCCAAAGCGGTAGTACATGCTAGGGTCCCATCTCTGGGTTAAACATATAAAAATGAGTTTTAAAAATGTATGTCACAATTGAATACCTAACAAGAATGAATAAAACAAAATGTCTTTCGCATGAAATAACCCATGGGTTGACATGACGTAAAAACCCACCAACCAACAGAAAATGACAAAATCCCTTCTATTTTATTTTTCTAAAAACTGTCAATTTTATTGTCTTTGTTGGTAATTCAAATTTTTGCCTAATTACAAAGGAAATCCACATGCCAAGGAAATTATCAATTAGATTTTTATTTTAGTATTATCTGCGTTATTTGGACTATTGTAGCACATATAATAGTCCAAATGATAGGCTGTACTGGGCTGTTAAGTAGACCTAGCATAGAAATGAATACAATATGGGAACCCATAATTAAGAAGGCTAGATCAGATTGAAAAAAAAAACACAATATGAGTCTAGGTAAAAAATCATACATAAGTAAATAGGTAGATATTCTAGCCAAATCAAGACATTGGGTTTATAAGTTCCCAAAATTCACAATTGGACACATGGCCTAGTGGATAAGGTAGTTAGGTTAAGACAGTTCTAAGTGACAGTTATCTCTGGATCCCGAGTTTAATCCTGGGTAGAGGCAGTTAGAAAAATAATTAACACAACTCCTATCCCAGCTATGGTTAGCGGAATGGAACAGGATACCCCATGGACTAAATAAAGGGTTAGGTTCAAAGTTCCGTGATGGCTCCCGATTACGACAAGAAGGTTCCCGAGTCCGAGAAGGTTCCCAAGTCCGACAAGAAATACCTGAAGAAGGCCGGAGGGCATATCGGCCGAAACGTTGTACAAATAACAATGAAGATGGGGACAATAGTCCGAATAACGCAGATAATACTAATCTAAATTATGATTCTTAATTTTCTAACTGCAGGGAAATTTGGCCAAAAGTTTCATAAAAAAACCCCACCAAAACCTCGCAGCTGTAAATTAATTCATTCCCGTCAGACAATGCGGCTTCCGGAAGGAATTATGTTCTGTTCACATAGAATCGATTCAAATTACCAAACTACAAAGTCAGTTTTGATTACGATTACATAGATACAAAATATACACAAAATTTTTTTTTTCAATGCCAATGTTTTTATTTTCATCATTATTTATTCATTTTTTTTGCAGGGAAATGTGACACCGGGAGTTACCGGAAATTGAAAAGTACGACAGCTAAAGGGTTATTGAGAAAGACATCGTTGAATTGTGTCATGAGAAAATCCGTTTATGTAACATACTTTACATCACTGGTAGCGGAGAAAACACAGTGTTTCTATAACACGAAAGTATCAATTAAAAAAACTACTGCAATAAAAGTATGTAAATACCCGCAAATATCTTATTTAGTTTCTTTTCTAAAAATCACCTCAGAGAAATTCAAATATAACCGTGAATTATTCTTAGGTAATGAAATAATATAAAACAGAGTTGACAAACGAAAGAATAGACAGAATAAACTATTGCAACGAAAATGTTATACCTATGTTTATTCACGTATAGTTTCTTTAAAGTACGCAATAGATGACATATTATCCCCTTTCATTTCGCTAGAAACTCCAATTAGTGTAGACACTAGGATTTTTGATGAACCATTTTAATTACCGTATTATAATTAGTGTTACTCCATATTATTACATCTGGACATCCTTTGCATCTGCCTGTCTTTTTGTATCTATCTGTCTTTTTGAGTGTCACACTTTGTTTGTGTCTGCCTGTCCTTTTTGTATTTGCTTGTCCTTTTTGTATCTGCCTATCTTTTTTGTATCTGTCTTTTCCTGTGTCAGCCTTTGGTTGTATAAGCCTGTGTTTTTGTACCTGCCTGTCTATTTGTCTTTGTGTAAACCTGTTTTGATTTTAATCTATTCTTCTCTCTCTGTGAGTGTCTCCTCCCAATCTGCCTGTCTTTTCATCTGTTACACCTGGGCATCCATTGTAGTGTAATGGTTAGTCATCATCATCAACTTCATCATCATCAAGTCGTGATTCCATTGTCTCTCTCATCCAATTGTGGTGTAATGGTTAGCAATCTAGTCGTAGTGATCTTCGCTGGATGCCTCACACTTGCGACCCTGCGTTACATCCTACCCGTGACGAGCATCCCATTGTGGTGTGATGGTTAGAAAGCTATTCTCGTAGATCCATTACTACTGAAAAGGGAGTTCGCTGGATGGCCCGTACTTGCGACCCTGTGTCACATCCTACCCGTGGCGAATGGGTTGATTAAATATCTACTCCCTATTATTGCATCTTATTAAAACCCTGTGAGTTGATGCAGTGTGAATATACATTTCAACGGATCTCAAACATGCTTTCCATTAACCGAATATCGTTAACGGAATATTTATCTACAGGAGAATTGTTTTATATATCCAACATTTTCCTCAGACTTAGTCATTTTTTCCTTCCTTATTCTTAATTAGCAATGAAATTCCATTTTCCGAGATAGATATTCTGACTTGCCAGCATCTCTTAGAGAAGAGATGATCATACTCTGTCGCCATAAAGTAAAATATTCCCCTTATTATGTATCATCAGTCGTTATTAGATGCCAGTCTCTTGCTTTCCAATTCTTCTGTTATTTTCTCTTCCCCCTTTATTTTCCTTTTTATCATTGTTGATCAAAATTATGGGAATAACAAAAATATGCTGTATACTGTTTTGAACAAATCTTGGAAGCAGCATCCCCATATACAACCACTTACATCCTATCACTCAAACCATCCGAATAAGACGAACAATGCCTGGCACTGTTGGAGAAGTGTTGGCCGACTAGCAAATATTTATATTCATTAACTCTGTATGGACTCTGGATACCGGGTTGAGGACCTGTCAGGAGCGATAACCGTTAGATACAGTGGTGGTGGTGGTGGTGGTGTGTTTGTGTGGGGGAGACAGAGAGTGTCAAGAGATGATGATGATGACGATTTTATCCTGGTTCTTTTAACTTTTTATACAAGTATATGTATACATAATTCCTGTATATACTTGTCGGTAGAACTAGTATATGAAGGAAAAAAGACAAAAAAACAACAAAAATGCATTGTTTTGATACAACATCTGTTAAAGTTCATACTAAGAATACAGAAAATCTTTGATTAAATACAGAAATAAAAGTAAATAAAATGAATTACTAGAATTCAATAGGTTTAAGCTCGGTTGGTTTTATTTTTTGGTTGTGATTAAAATTAGGCTTTAACAATTTTAATCCAAATCCACAATAGTACATAAGATTAAAATAAACTATTTCGTAGTATCTTTTTTTAAATAAGCGAGGTTTTCAAGAAAACTAAGAACATTTATATTTTGTACAATGTTTGATATGACATCATACAGTTGTTATACGAAAGGAGTATAATGATATAATATCCGGAGACATTATGAAACCACATACAGAATATTATTAAGAATCCGTTGTAAATATCCCTGAAGAAATGTTCGAAGAGATTAAATGAATCCTTTCAAAGCAACAGAACAATGAAGGAGAACAATTGAAAATGTGACGAGAACAAGTTTTGCTTTTAGTCATCTTTATTAAAAGATAATCGAATTAAAGAAAAAAAATGAGATTTCCAGGAGATTACATTTTTAATAAATACAGTCGCAAGTCGTATCACTGATTTAACAAGCAGTACCAGCGGCTGGTTTAGCTCAATTGGTAGAGCATAAGGGTTCGATACCCGTCCTCGTCAACTCAGTGGATGAGCAGCACATCTTGAATTTTTGTTTTTGCATTTTATCTATTTTCTCGTATTATTTGTATTCATGGAAAATGGCCGCATCCCAAAAGATCTTTTGTACGGCGAATTTGTAAAAGGCTCCCGAGCTGTTGATAGACCACGCCTACGATTAAAGATGTCCACAGAAGAGTCATGAGGATATGCCATATTGACACAAATACGTTGGAGGTAGATGCAAAAATAGAGCGGCCTGGCGCCTCAACGTTAAGCAAGGGAAGGAGAGGGGTGAGGCGGAGAGGAGAGTAGCCTCGTCAGCAAAGAGAGCCAGAAAGAGGGAGAAAAGCCAGCAGCCCCAGAAAGCATCACCTTTTGTGTGCATTCAGTTCCCCAAAGACTATCACTCAAGAATTGGCCTGTAGAGTCACTTGCTCAGATGGAGATATTTTTTTGGACACTACGCCATCGTCCTTAGTGGCCCTTGGCTCATTTATAGTGAATAAAAAAGGGGCCAGTTTAGCTCAGTCGGTAGAGCATCCGCTTCGGAACCATAAGGTTTCGGGTTGGACACCGGCCCTCGCCAACTCAGCGCCTCTTAGATTTGTGTGGTCAAGTGGGAAGCTGAAGGTTGGTGTGGCGCTCCATATCAGATGCAAAAACTAGTGAATAGGGGATATACTCCTTCGCTCTCCGGCTAATATAGACAATAGGCGACTCCGCTGACTACTTTTAATACTGCTACTAAAGATTTTGCAAAACTTTCTATTACATTCAATGAGAAATAATTATTAGAACTCCTGCTTATTGTGCTTTATGAACAAAAAACTTTATGTCATAAAATAATTGCGTTTATTAACTTTAAAGGCCGCAGTGGTGATGGGGATATTTAGAGAACTAGAAATGTGAATTGAACATGTAGGATTGTATTGGAACTTGTGTCATTGCACCTGAAATTTGTTTTGAAAAGGGACGTCGACTTCTTAAATAAAAACTGAACAGTCTTGGTGTCTCCATCACTACAATCCATTGTATTGTCTAACAAGAAACACTGTGTAAGAGTTATGAATATAGTTGTTAAAACAGACAATTCTATACGAACAAGAGCACAGATAGATAGATAGAGAGAGCGAGAGAGGAAGCGAGAGAGCGCGCGCGCACGAGAGAGAGAGAGAGGGAGAGAGAGAGAGAGAGAGAGAGAGAGAGAGAGAGAGAGAGAAGAGAAGAAGAGAAAGAGAGAGAGATTATTTCTTTTCTACCCACCGTTGATTGTGAGTATGGAAATTGTTTTAATCCAAATGAAGTGACATGACACAATTGAGCAAATTAAAAAAAAAAAAGAAAATGTTCCTTGCTTTGGGAGAAGAAATAGGATTATTAATGATAATGAAAGAAAGAAAAAGTCACCTGAACTAAGTGATCCCAGTTTTGTATCTAATTGCAACATCCCCCATAGATATGACAGATAATCTGAATATTTTAACCTTGAATATTTTCGATTCACAGAAGATGTGAATGATGTCTTTCAATTGTGTAATTGTTTATGAGAAAAGTATCTTGTAGACTTTTTGGCATTAGAAATAAAAATTAGGTTTTTTCTATTTGTCTGAATTTTTTTTAGATAAGGTTTAATAATTTGTATTATTTAGATTTTTCAGATTGTTTCCATCGTCTTTATTATATACACAACGTTTCCACCGATGTACTGTCCGCCCTACTCAGGTGTTTTTTTTATTGTCGACATGAAGGTTCTTGAGTTCGACGAGAAGGTTTCCAAGTTCGAGAAGAAACAAGTAAAGAAGGCCGGAGGGCACATCGACCGAAACGTTGTGTATATAACAATAAAGATAAGGACAACAATCCGAAAAATCTAAACAATACAAGGTTGTTTGCTATTCCACTCATCGTTTCTGAATAATTTCAGGTTTAATTTCTTGAGCTTCAGTGCAATGCTATACTGAAGCAGAATATGCGAAGATTAGTGTTCTGGATCTTTCTAGATTATTTTCTTCGCTTTGGAAAATTCTGACTATATTTGGAAGCACATGTATAGGAATATCTATAAAACATATACGATTTTGTAGCTCAGTTTCGAAGCAGTGATATTTAGAATTTAAATATTTATTACGAGAGCAAACTGAAAAAAACACAGGAAATATCGAAAACAAAAAGGAAATGGACTAGGAATTAAGACGACGGGAACAATCTACAGAATGAAGGGAATAAAAACTATTTTTCATACTACAAGAAAACAAGAAGCAAAAATGTAGGAAAGAAATAATAGATCTCTCAAATATACAAAAGAAAACAAATAAACTCACTGCCATTTTGCGTTTAAGAACAAAAATGGTTTGATATGAAAATTAGAAATATCTTCTGGAAGAATGGTTACTGAAAATCATTTGAACTATGGAGATAAAAGTTAGCGAGAATCTTGCTTGTCTTCTGGACTTGTTAAGAAATAGTGGCTGTCATAAAAGGGACATTAGTTGTTTGGGCGGCGACGTGTCAAATGAAAAAAAAAATTTTTTTTCAAGGGAGTTGATTTCCATGGGACGATGAGTTTTCCATGCTTCTTTCTCACACTGTTGGAGAAATCCGTTCGAACGCTTATTTATGCACGAAATATGATCAAGAAAGGTTCGCGATAATTAATTCAGAATTCTGTCAGATTTTTCAACTGAATTACAAAATCAATTTGTTTTTCAGGCAATTAATTTTTGTCCTTTTTAACTTGATTTTGAACAAAGTTTTAATTAAGGGGAAATTATAAACAAAAAATTTAATCGTCGTTATTTTGTGCGCAGATATTCAGTGATTCATTTTCCGGTGTTGTGAGTGAAATTAAAACTTTCAATATGTTTATCTGATTTATTGATAAAACTTTATTTTCATTTTTTCGATTCTTTTTAAAAAAGAATCGTAAACATAAATTCGTGAGCATTTTTTACAACCAGGAAATAAATACATATGCATTACGCTAAAGAATTACAGACAAATATTCACGATGCTGACTGATTTATATGATTTAAGGTCAAACATAGAATCCTTGGTTGACACGGTTGCCAAAATTTATCAACATGGACTAAATGGGATCAAATGAAGGTCAACAGTGTGTGTGTGTGTGTGTGTGTGTGGTTGAAAATAGAGGAAAAAGTGGATATAACAGCACAAACAACTAAATTCAATTGATATTTCGTCTCGGTAGTTAGTGAAGCTTTTTGAGAATTTATTTTAAAGATAAAAAAATCTCTAAAATACATTAAAACAAAAATATTCCAATCCGCCTGTTTCACAAACCTTCAGTGACGACAGTCATCACTCATTAACCTACATCCAGACTATCAAATTTCTTCAAAGGCAATAAATGACCCTATAAAAATAACATAGCCCACAAGTTAAACCCATCCCTTCCTTTTTCACTTCCCCTCTCTATACCACGCATCCAACCCACCCCTCTTTCCATCTCCTAACCCACCCCAAATTACCTTTTCTGTATAAAAGTAGAATGTAAAAAGCATTTGTCCCCACAATAAATTCTGAGGAAGCTTCACTAAATACCGATGCGAAATTAGTTGTAAAATTGGCGTTAAGTAAAAAAAAATGTTTTTTATTTCTATTCACATCGAATTTTGTGTACTAGTTTACATACTCACATAGGGCTGGTTATCACAGTCGGTAGAGCGTTCGATACCGGCCCTCGCCAACTCAGCATATGAGTAGCACAGGGATCTGTGCGGTAAAGTAAGGAGTTGATACTAGGTGTGGCGCTCCGTCTCAGACGAAAAAACAATCTCCTTCGTATAGGGCAAGTGAAAAGGGGATAGGCTCCCTCGCTGATTGGCTGATACCGACTTTAGCCTACCCCGACGACTGTACATACTCACAATCATTTATTGTTTTATGTACATTAATTTTGGAAAGGGTGTCCATGAATATCTATTATCTTTATTGCATTTAAAGCATTATAACTGATAATGCTTTAAACCCTAACCCTAACCCACTTGAATACTTTTGACCAACTCTGCTTCTTTCTCAGGGAAAACATCACCTTTTTATATCCTTCAATTTGAGACTAGATTACGGGTTTCTATCAATCAAAGATAAACTCTGTTGTTATTGATTTCTTTAATGTTTACAATCATGTATACATAGTTTGTTCAGAAATCAATACTTAACCTGTTCGTCATTCGCCCAATCATAATTTCTATCCTAAAAAGGAAAAAAAAATTAAAGAAATGAAAAAACGGTCTACAACAAAAGAATGATAATTTCTTTCCATTAATTTCATTAAAATAGTGATGAAACTAAAATAATATCCATTACATACTACAAAAAAAAAGAAGACAATTTAGGAAGGAGATAATAACTTTTACAAAGTTTTAAAAAGATTAACAAAGAAGGGCCGGGTTAGCTCAGTCGGTAGAGCGTTCGGCTAGAAATCACAAGGTTCCTAGTTTGATACCGGTCCTCGCCAACTCAGCGTATGAGTAGCACATGGATCTGTCCGGTAAAGTAAGGAGCTGATGGTAGGTGTGGCGCTCCACCTCAGATGCTAAAACAATCTCCTTGGTCTAGCGCTATTGAAAAGGGGATAGACTCCCTCGCTGATAGGCTGATACCGACTTTAGGCCGCACCGTCGACTTTACTTTTTACTTTACAGTAATAATTAAATCAATTCTAGTTTATCACAGCCAATAGTCACACGTGTATTATTAATTGTATATGTTAATATCTAGTAAGGATAATTACAATAAATACGATGTGCGAACAAAGTTGGAGTAAACCTCAAAAAGTCACGTAAACCCTTTTCATCATATTTTTAGTGTTTGTGTAGATATTGAGGTAGACATTTAACCTTTATTTTAAACAAATAAAAAGAATATTTTCCCATGTTAAAATTAGCATCATTCTTTCAGCGGAAATATTTTTTTTCGAAAATGTTTGTAATATTTACGTCACTCAAAACTTTTACTGTTGATATTTTAAAAGATTCGAGTCACACTTTTCTGGAGGAGAAAATTTAAGTTTGATTGCTGTCTTTGCTGAGATTGAATTAATCTAATTGATGTTAAGAACTGGATTTTCAGGTTTGATTTGGGGATAGTTTTTAAGTTATCTAGCCTAACTGAAGACCAAAGTGGAGTGTTGCATGTCATTGACTGCTTAGGCACTAGGATTCCGTACTTAAGCATCATAGATCACCGCCCAAGACAAACAGGTGGCCCCATTGAGGAATTTGACCTGTATTCAGATATGCAGTCAGTGTATTCTACTGGCCCAGCTGACAGGGCGGGCCTTTTCAGGAATAATATATATATACATATATTTATATATTTTTCGCTTTCTTTTCTTTTTTTAATTCACTCTGATGAAGGTCGATTCTTGTATGTGTGCGAAATATTTTCGCACACATAAACTGACCGAAACACATGTGTAAGTGATCGATTAAATTCATTTTTATCCATTTACTTTTCTTTTCTTTACTCATTTTTCCTCATATTGTCGGATTCAATTCCTTTTCAATTTTTATATATATATATATATATATATATATATAATATATCAGGATATAATATCTACTTGAGAGAATCAAAATTTGGTACCGTTTTCCATGTGTTCGATGTTTTGGAATAAGACAAACAAAACAAAACAAAAACTTTAACTTGAATCACAAGGAAGAATTAACTGATAGAAAGTATCTTCTGAAGATGGACACCAGAACGAGAATGAAACTAGTTCCTATGAATTGAATAATCAGTTCGGTTTAAAGGATTACTGATTATAAAAGAAACATGAAGAAGGCCAGAGGGTACAACAGTCGAAACGTTGTAACTATAACAACCAAGATGAAGGAACTAGTCTGAGTATAGGTTATAATAAAAAGTAGCTTAAGATTTCATCAATTTTTCCGGCTTCTCTTTATATAACGAGAAGCCTGGAGTTCAGTAGAAAAGCAATGTTTTGTACAGTCTAACCTTTTATACAAATGAAGGTTTTGTGAGGCTCATTATCCAACAAATTATATAGAAAGTCTTGTCTTTACCCTTAAGCAGGATTAAGTCTTTCATATGAAAACCCTCGAACATCTTGTAGATAAATGTTTGTTTGAGACAGAGTGAAATTAGAATGATTGACTTTGGAGATCTTAGCGGTATTCACATTTTGCCACATTTGTTATCACAATAATTGGAAAAGTCATGGATCACCAAAGAGATAATGAAAATGGTGGAATAGAAATTGAAAAAGAAAGACACAAACACACACACACACACACACACACACACACACACACACATATATATATATTTGACAACGTATACCTCATAGATAGAGAGACTCAGATAAGCTGGGCATTGATACACACATATTTACAAAGTATGCCCCATAGATATAGAGAGAGACACACAAAGTAGATATACATATACACATTAAGCATGGTATATAGGCACAAACACACACACACATATATATATAAGGGGCCGGGTTAGCTCAGTCGGTAGAGCGTTCGGCTAGAAACCAGCAAGGTTCCTAGTTCGATACCGGTCCTCGCCAACTCAGCGTATGAGTAGCGCAGGAATCTGTGCGGTAAAGTAAGGAGCTGATGGTAGGTGTAGCGCTCCACCTTAGACGCCAAAAAACAATCTCCTTGGTCTAGCGCTATTGAAAAGGGGATAGACTCCATCGCTGACTGGCTGATATCGACTTTAGGCCGCCCCGGCGACTTTACTTTCTTTTTACTTTATATATATATATATATATATATATATATATATAATATATATATATACTAAGGATATCAATAAATATAATGAAAAAAACAAACAGTCATACTAAAAAGACAAGAAGTATAGGATATCCTGCGGAAACAATTACTGATGCAGACTACGCGGATGTTGTAGAACATCTTGCAAATACACCTGATTAAATAAAATCTCAGCTGTAAAAACTGGAGCAAACAGCAGAGGAATTTGTGTCTATGTGAACTCAGATAAAATAAGAGTTCATATGTTTTAATCAATATAGTATTATCAAATGGCAAACCTTTAAAATTAGTTGACCAGTTCATAGACATCGGAAATAAAATTACATCAACTGAAAGAAATGTTAAGATACACACAAGCATAGCATGGTCAGGTTATTGATCCCATTGACATTTGATATCCCTGATAAAATAGAACATAAATTCTTCCAAGTTGTACCAGTGCCAGTACTACTGTATGGCTGCACTTCTTCGACTTTGGATGCTACGTACTGTTTTGAACAAATCTTGGAAACACCAACCTATAAAACAGCAGCTATATGGTCACTTACCTCCCATTACACAAAGCTTCCAAGAAAGACGTGTAAGATATGATGGACAATGCTGGTGAAGTAAGGGCGAACTCATAAGTGACGTTCACATATGGAGTTTTACACATGTAAATACCAGTGTTGGCCGACCAGCAAAAGTGTACATTGACCAGCTCTGTATGAACATTGGATGCTGTCAAGAGCAATGACCAATATGGACGGATGGCAAAAGCGAGTCATGGGAATCCGTACCGTCAACGCCACTTGATGGCGATGGTGATGTTGATGATATATATATATAAAAGTAATTGGTAATTTGCTTGAAGCATTGTTAAGTATGCTATAAAGCATTAAAATTTGAAGGCAATACAATGCGTATAAAAATAAAAACAAAAAGATGTGTTTTATGTCTTATCGATTTCAAAGAAAACTTTATCTTCAGAGACGAAAATCAGAAATGGACGTGCTTAAGTTTGTTTTTTTGCGTGGTGATACTTTCTTTTTTTTCCTTCTTTTTTTTTTCCTTTTCTTCTTTTTTCTCTTCTCTCCTCCCTTCCCCCTTCTTTATGTTATGAATGGGCGCATAACTGCAATTTCTCTTTTTTTTTCTTTTTTTACTAAATATTTTTTTTTGAGAACGAATGCTTAAGATCCTACCATATATATTATATATATATATATATATATATATATATATAGTCAAACTGCAGTCGGAGTATTTTAAACCATTCGTTTTTAAAACATATATATATATATATATATATATATATATATATATGAAGGAAGGGTGGATGGGTATATTATAGTGTGTACAGAAACAACCTACTAAAGTTTCACCATAAGAATCTTCAGGGTTAAATCCACTTAATTAATCAATATATTGATTAATTACAGCTAACTGCGGGAGTTCATGTTGTAATTATGACCATTAAAAAAATTAAGGCTGTTATAACGCTGACTTATACAAGTAACAACCAAATATTGAGACCAACCCAATATTTTTTACCGGTAAGTCATTCCTTTTACACACACACACACACACACACACATATATATATATGTGAAGAGAAAAATGGAAGTGAATCCGACGGTATGTAAAATAGTGAAAAAAATCTTTAAAAACACAGGTTCAAATAAAATGAGTGATATTTATTCAGCCAACACTACAGTGCTAATTTTCCATTCAAAACATTGTAAACAAACTGATCAACAAAAACTATCACAATCTCCTTATAATTCTGTGATAAATCTTACTTTTCCTTATATCAACAAAAGTCCCGAAGAAAATCTACTTAACAGATTGAAACACTGTAGCGTTGGCTGAATAAACTCATTTTATTTGAACGTCTGTTTTTTCAAACTATTTTACATTATATATATATATATATATATATATATATATATATATATATATATATAGAGATTAAATTGGCATGGCCTGTATAGGCAATTAAAAGAAAGTATTCAGCAAATTTTATGTATTTACAATTAAAGGCTGTTTGGAATAAATTTAGAGAAAAATGTTTTTCTGGTATATTTCTGGAAGTATATCTCTTCAACTTCAACTACACTTCAATACACACACACACACACACATACACACACACATATATATACATATATATATATATATAATATATATTGACAAAATATCCTACATAGTGAGTGTGTTTGTGTGGGTGGGGGTGAGAGAAAGGAGGAGAGAAAAAGAAAGTGGAAGACAGAGACAAACACACACACTATGTATGATATTTTGTCAACATATATATATATATATATATATATATAATATATATGTTGACAAAATATCTTACATAGTGTGTGTGTGTGTGTGTGAAAAAAAATGAAATACAGAGACACACATTCACATACAAACTCACTCACACATGCTTTTCTTTATTTTATTAGTCTTATAATTTTATTCGGCTGAGGAATCTAAAGTAGAATAAGAGAATATATGAATAGAAAAATGGCATTGATTTACTTACAGTCTAGAAGATCAACATTCGAAATCCTGGGTTTTTGCCTCGGTTCGAACATCGGATCTCATGGGAAATACTCAACTACCACAGCTACAATATTCAATTACAAACGGCAATGGATACCTACGTCGAATCTCAAATGACAAACACAAACACAGACGCACACGCACAAACACGTACACACACACACACACACATGTACGTACACACACACACACACTTCTAGAAAGCAAAGTCGAGAGATGATAGCAAAAGGTTTAAAGAAGAGAAATAATGTACATATTTGATAATGATTATTGAAATAGTCGAGACATTCAGGCAACATAGAAACGATAAGAACTACTTAAGTGAATCAAAGCACATTATTTGGCTTGTGTAAGCAGACCAAGAAAGAATTCAAGCAAAGCAAAGTTAAAAATAAATTAAAAAAAACAAAAAAACAAACATAATTTACTTAGCTTCAAAGGAAGCAGGACTGTACAAAATGTGATGCAAACTTAAAAGCCTAATTAGTGAACTAAAATATCTTAATTGAAACTACAAATAGTAAAATTAAATGACAAAAATATGTGTACATTATGTCATATAACAAAGTTTAGATATCTACATTATTACCCATAGACGAGTCTAAAGATGTGGCCATAATAGCTCATCAACCGACGAGAAGGCATTGTTGTGCAGAAACAAGAGAGTTAATCTCTTAAATCATCAATTTTGAGTTCAATACTTATCACTAATCATGGAATTTAATTAAGACCAATATCTAATTGTTCGATTGGTGGAACTGATAGGTCTTTGCCAATTATTTTTACTTATTTTTTACAAGTAAAAACATATTTCAAACGCGGATTTTCAAGGCAGACAGACTAAGCATTACAGTGTGGCTGTGATACAAAATGACCCTGACTCCTAGCAGTAATGAAATAATTAAGATATTTGAAAATTGTTTAGCATCTGTACATGTATAAACATATATCTTACTAGCAGAGCTACACAGCGTTACTCGGGATTCAAAAAGTTAAAAATAAATCCCTTATATATATAAATTAATAAAAAAAATACTTTTCTCTATATTTGTTTTATCATCTTTCATTCTTTATATATTATTGTTTTTAAAATTATTTTCATTATCATTATTGTTTGTATTTTCTATTATTTGCTTTTTATTATGTTTTATTTTTTTAATTAATTTGTTTCATTCATTTTTATCATTTTCTAAAATTATCTATACTATTGATTTATACTCTTATTATATCTTTATTTAGCTTTTCTTACGGAAAGTCGGGTGAAAAGGATCTGAACCCCTTTTCAGATAAGAATAGTGTGTAGATATTTGGTCCTTGCTGGACTCTACCAATTTTCATTTATAAAAGGATGTGTGCTCGGTCGTTATACAAACATACAGACAGACAGATAGATTTGCAGAATATTTTTATATATTCATTCATGCATATAATAGGGTGCATCAAATGTATTTTATCGTTTTACAGCTGATTATATTGCATAGTTTTTGAAAGCTTATGTAATGCTCAACTTATCGTATCATTCAAGGATTGTAGTCTTTTAATGATTGTTATCGGAATTTTTCTGCTTTGCATTTTGAAGTATATATTTACCCAGTCCATCCACCACGAGAAGAATGGGACATAAGTTTGATTTTTAAACAGAGTACAGTTGGTTTGAATTCAGTTTTTATTCTTCGAGAGTCTGGTTTACTTACCAACGCTACAGAACTCAGTCTGCTCTGTTTACCAATATTAGTAGAATATTTAATTATAGGTGAATGCAGCAAACGAAAAGGAAATACAAGACTAAGCACGACCGGGTGGAAAAGGTGATCCACTTTGAATAGTGCAAGAAATTAAACTTTGACCATACTACAAAATGGTAGATGAATAAATCAGAATCCATCTTAGGAATGAGTCTCGTAAAATTCTCTAGGATCCTGGGATAATGATCACCTAATCTTGACCAGACGACCAGACCTAGTATTAATTAACAAGAAAAAAAGAACTTGTCGTCGAGTGTATTTTGTCGTTCTGACGGACCACAGAGTAAAAATGAAAGAATACGAATATATAAACAAATACTTGGACAGTGTCAAAAAAAAAAACTTAGACTCCAATTAATGCAGGCAACGCTGGTTAAAAAAACAAACATAGGCAGTGAAATAATATGTTATTATCATTGTTGCCCTTGGAACGACCCACAAGGGTCTGGAAAAGAGTCTTGGTGAACTGGAAATCAGAGGAAGAATCGAGATCATTCAAACAACAGGATTGTAAAGATCGGCTAGAATAGTGAGAAAACTCCTGGAGACATGAAAAGACTTGCTACCACTCAGCCTCCAGTGAACCAAGGTGGATGAAACGTCAAAAGAGAATATCTTTTAATAGTATCATAAAATAATGCTATGAAAATGAATTATATCAAAATAAAAATTGTTCATAAACAAGAGAATAGCAATTATAGTCTTTTTGGTGACAGAGATAAAAAGGTTAATCACGTGATAAGCAAATCCAGCAAACTGACAGAAAATGGAATACAAGACTATGCACGACCGGGCGGGAAAGGTGATTCCCTGAAAATTGGACAAAAGATTAAAATTTGACCCTACTATCAAATAGTATACACACAAACTGAAATCCGTACTAGAAAATGAGGCACATAACATTATCTGGGATTTTGAGATAGAAATGCATCACCCAATCCCGCTCAGAAGACTAGAGCTAATATTAATTAACAAAAGAAAAAATAACTTGTCATCTAGTAGATTTTAATATTCGAACAGACCACAAAGTGAAATAAAACAAAGTGAAAATATTGACAAATACTTGGATCTTGTTAGGGAGCTGAAAAGACTTTAGAAGGTGATGGAGATACCAATTGGTAGTTAATGTGCTTGGAAGTTTCTCCAAGAGCTTAGAAAAGAGACCTGTAGGAATTGGGGATCAGATATAGACAAAATGTGAGACAAAATATGAGACCACAAATCAAAGAACTGTTAATATAAACTAGAATAATTAGAAGAGTCCTGTATACTTGAGGAGAATTTTTGTCACTAAGAGTCCAGTGAAAAAGCGGAAATATGAAAAACTTACAAGGAGTGGAGTCAGTCCTTAGATGAAAGATGAAACGCTTTGGGGTAAAAGAAATGCTTTTGATATACCGTAATAATCTATTTCGATTTTGAACCGTAAAAATCAAATCATTTCTATTAGACGAGAAAACTTTGCGATTCTAACTTTCAAACAAATGTGTTTTCCTTTTTTTCTTACATTGCCTTTGTTTTGAAATATTGTATAAGTATTGTTATATAAGAATATTATTTATCAACTTTTATAAAGATTATTTATCCTCAAATGCTTGGATTTTTCAAAATAACAGCAACTTAAAAAAGTAAATCTTTATGGTCACCATGATTCCCGGTGTCGTGAATTTACTAGAGCAAAATGATACTCGATCATGAGTGTATGAAATTAGTTCCATGAACACTTGGGTGACTGGCAATTAGCGCAGTGGACATGTATGACATAGCTTGCCGAAACACACACACACATATATATATATATATATATATATATATATATATATATATAGACTCTCTCGTCGATTTTCGACGCATGAGTGTTCATCCAATGAACAACCAACACAGTGATTTGTTTATAGTGGTGAAGGCTTGTTTTGGACCATTCCACACTTTTTGGCACAGTCGATAGGAAAGAATTGGTGCATCAAGGAATGCCAGGAACCCAATCAACGACTGACCTCAGGAATTTTGAATTCAGAGTTATCCCTCTCCTAGACTGGTTCAAGAGCCCAGTCTGCCCCTACTATTTAACCCATATATATATATATATATATATATATATATATATATATATATATAGTGTGTGTGTGTGTACAGTAATAACCTACTCGAGTCTTACAATAGGAATTTCCAGGGTTAAATCCACTGAATTATTCAAGATGTCGATCAATTACAGCTAACTGCAGGAGTTCATGTTGTAGTTATCTACTTACGTACTGAGCACTTTATATTACTTTTATAACGCTGACTTATCCAGGTAAAACTTGTACCAACCAAATATTGACACCAACCCAATATTTTCACCGGTACGTCATTCCTGCACACACGCACACACACACACACACACATATATATATATATATATATATATATATATATATATATATATATATATTATATATATATATATATATATATTATATTGTGTGTGTGTGTGTGTGTGTGTGTACGCTACTGCTCCTGCAACTCATAGACTCAATAACATATTGCGTAGCCTCTGTTATTCAGCCGAAAAGAGGAGCTACATTTTAATATGTAGCTGTGCGTGAGTGTGCGTATATAGTTTACGCACATCTTGATTAGCAAAGTGAGCGGTTTCGCCGATTTTCTTTCAATTATTTATTCTCTATTTTTTTTTTTTTTTCATTGTCTTTTCTTATCTTTGTCAATTGAATTTCGGTCTCCTCTTTGACCAAGTTTTTAGCATATCAACAATTTTATTTTACCGGTTCGAAAGTTTTGTTTTCTATACTGTGCATATACTTGAGAAACCGTAGGAAATTTCGCTGATCATAGCAAATGTCTTGAAATGTAATTATATTTCTAAAACGGATCTGACATATTTTGAATGAGTTGAAATCATTAATAGAAACTCTCTCTTTGCGTGTCGATGCAAACAAAGAGATACGAGAATAAAGAGATGACTAGACACAACCACATTTACCGACACAACATATTACGTATAAATGGATGGATATGTTAAAAATCACATGTGCGTGCCTCTGTGCGTGCGTGCGTGTGTGTGTGTGCAAACATCAATATACACAAAAATGTACATGTGAGGACTATTGTTCATTGCAATAAAGGAAAAAAATTCCCAACCCCCCAAAAAATAACCACAAAATAAAAAAAATAATAAATTGTAGACATTAAAAAAATTGGTTAAAAATGTCCATCAATATGTGTATGAGAGAGAGAGAGAGAGAGAGAGAGAGAGAGACACAGAGAGAGAGAGAGAGAGAGAGAGAGAGAGAGACACAGAGAGAGAGAGAGAGAGAGAGAGAGAGACACAGAGAGAGAGAGAGAGAGAGAGTGCATATATGTTTATCAATAAGTTTTGGTTTGTTTGTCTGTGTCTCTTTTTCTCTCTCTCCATGAATACATATATTATTATTATACTAAAGCAGAGTGAATCAACTTTTGTTTTCTAAAGGCGTATTTACAGTTTAGTTTAATGACACGAACATTATAATAAATTATTCCTTACTTTTAGGATTGAATTATGTTTGAAAAAAATATTTTTTAATTGGTTCTAATTAGTCGTAATTTGCAATTAAATAAAAAACTGACCAATCTGTTACTTTTCTTTCTGTCTATCACTTTCTTCCCCTCTATGTATCTCTTGATTACGTCCCCATTATATAATGTTAGTTTTAGAGAGGGAAAATTTGAAATGTATTTCTATGTTAAATAGGTATATAGTAGGACAGACTGGGCTCTTTAACTTTAGCATGGCAACCGGTCTAGGAGAAGGATAACTGGATTCACATCAGTTATAGACCTGGAGATGGGTGGGTTTCCCCTGATGATTTCTGTCCAATACTCAGCTACAGAACCAGTCAATCAATGTTAAAAAAATCGATTATCTGGGATGAATTATTATTCAATGAATAAATTGTTTGTAACATTATTGAACTAATTTAAAGAACAATTAACAAATGTACTCATTTAACTTTTTGAAATTACATAGATTAGAAACGTTATTTTATGTGATTCAATAAAATTCGACGGTAGATTTGAAAATCTGAATTCTAAATTCATTTTGTATAAAGATAAATCAATTGTAAAGACATAGAAAGACAAAATGAAAAATATTAATATCCAGCAAAGAAACCTTTTAAAACATTTTTCTTTTTACATATATGTTGCGAAAATATTTATTACTATTGATCTTTTTTTGATATTTGCTGCTGTTCTCTTGTCATAGAGTTGATAAGTAGGATTCTTAAAAGCACAGAAATATGGTGCATAACGTAAAAGGAGAATTAAAATAGAATTTTAGTTTTATTTTCAGTGTAAAATTAATTATTTTTTTAAACAATTTATTTGTTAGCTGATTTTTAATTTTGCGCTTTGATCTCAACAATGATTTTATATTACAACAAAAAAGAGAAAAATAAACCCTTTCCAACAGTTTATTTTTTAAGTGTTCTCGGTACAGTATCATTTAGAATTTTATTTTTAAATAAAACACTCAACTTAAACATGAGGATTCTGCTTGAATTGCGCATTTTTTTTAAAGAGATAAATTCATTCATTTATTTATTTAGTTACTCTTATCGTTACGATTATACAACTAATTTCTTTTTGAGCATATACGACAGAGATAGAAAAAATACACATTCGCCTTAAAGTTGGATTGATTTAGTTACTTAGGGAAACAATATAAGAGGATTTCAGATTAAAGAGAATAAACAAACAAGGTCCTAGAAAGAGATGCGTGCGTATACTCGTGTATAAATCGATCTTATGTAATAGAATTTATATAATCAATTTGTGAAGGCAATGATTGCTCATTTACATTCTACTTAAAATTTTAACCCTAAAAATTATTAGTCATGTATTGGTTTTCCTCTAAAAAAGAGATCTTTTAAATTCGGTCTGTGTACGAATACATATGGTATATATGATGATCCCCGATGAGGCCAAGCACATTTCTGTTATTTGGTTTAAACCATCGTCTGTATATATATATATATATATATATATATATATAGTATCAAATCTTCTGCTTGAGTATGGTGTGACACAGGATCAATTTCTTAAGCGGAGTTTAACAGGTTTGAACCCAAAGTTTTCCTTCTCCTAGACTAGTTTTTTTAACCAAGGATAAAAAATCTCTACAGAAATTTTACAGCGTTAAGTATTACCGAATGTTCCTCTAGGTTCCGATGAAGCCAAGCAGTCAGAAAGATAGAAAGACAGATGGAATTCAATTGATCAATTCTCTCCAAAGGAATCAAAACTTTAAACCGAA
Source organism: Doryteuthis pealeii (assembly GCA_023376005.1). Classification (NCBI taxonomy): domain Eukaryota; kingdom Metazoa; phylum Mollusca; class Cephalopoda; order Myopsida; family Loliginidae; genus Doryteuthis; species Doryteuthis pealeii. Next base: position 105,396,244 of record CM042152.1, read on the forward strand.
TCACCATGTACATAAGTTGTTGTGGCCTGGTTAGGGACCAGAATAAAGATACAAGAGAAGAAATGAGTTAAACAAAATATATAACAAAGAACAGTAGTAAAAATATATACAAATGAGTCGGTTACACACGAGGCTGTCTTATCGGCTATCCGCTGAAATATTAACTCTCGCTTAGGTGCAGAACCTGCTAATATTTTTAGTTGGAAGAGTTTATGCATGCGTGGTAAATTACCATAACATAAGTTAAATCCAAATCTTATGTACGGCATCAAGTACAAAAAACTGGTATTTTGTTGTAAACCTCAAAATATTCATCCAAAAGATTATTATATTGACGCTATTTTATCCGAATTTCTTTTCAACCACTAATTATTTTCATATGATCTCTATGAAGGTCCCAAAACTGAACCTTAATTTTTTCCCACCCTTTCTGATGACATAACTTTATTCTGCATAATATACAAGGTGAAATAAATGTTTTTCCAAGTTGAATTTCCTGACAAATCGTTGGAATAAATAAATGATTAAGAACCTTCATTCGCTTTATTGCTGCTCTTGGTTTATTAGACTAAACTCATTGATAAGTTTCGTAGAAAAGTCTCGATAACTAGTGGACTGGTTAGAGTAACCAAAACACTGAGTCTTCGTGTGACGGTGATATCTAATGATGACACCAAGAATAATTAGTTGTGTCAACACAAAGTAGATATGAGGTCCTTTGCATGGTGTTGTAAACTTTTGTCCCTCGCATTCTTCACACGTTCGAATCAGAAATGGAACTATTAAGAAACTCTCAATAATAATGGAGTATGGCCTGTATATATTATGACGGAATTGTAGCCCAATAATTATGGATATCGAATTCTTAATTAATGCAGTAAATAGCACGCGGAATGCGTTTGCTAATAATTCATTGTCAGTATCAAATCAGCAGTAAATTGCTGGCCAACAGATAACATTTCGCCCTGTCGGTCGGGACAGAAGAATACATCGGCTGAGGTCCTCAACTTTATTGTTATGTAATGGTTAATAAAATGGCAGTTGCCGATCATATTAAAAAGGGGGTAACAATCCCAAAAATGCAGTAACGGAAAACAACAAACGCTGAATTCAAAATCAAGCGCCAAAAAGGAAAAGCGGGAATTTTTCAGTAGTTCAGAGAATGACAAGACGAGTGGTCACGCAACAAATCAGCTCCAGTATCAGCAAAGAAAAACAAGATAAAATATGAACTATTAATACCACAATATAAAACAAAGATTATGCCCGGTATGCTATTATACATGTCTGTAATTCTATTTTAATACAGATTGTTATTTTAATACGACTCCGTTGATTTCTTTCATTGTGTTGAGTTTTGTTTAAAAAGTTTAGTAAGTTGTGTAAACCTATATAAAATATATACAACACTCAGCTTGCTACAATTATATACTTAACGTCTCGGCAATTTTCAGGTGTTTCTTGTTGAACTTAGGAACCTTCATGTCGTAATTCGAGGTTCTCCACGGAACTTCGAACCGAATCCTTTAAGTTAAAAATATACTTCATTGTGTTTTTTTGTATAAAAGGACACATAAAAAAGAAGAGAAATGAGTCCATTTACAAAGTTACCTCTTCGGTGGTATTTTTTTCTTTTCTTTTTGTGGTGATGCGGATCGTCTTTTTTTTCTTATGCTGCACCGGATGACACTTTCTGTCCAACTAAAAAAAAGGCATCACTTAAATAAGGAATGTTTTCTGATAACTTCCGCTTCTACAAATGGACCAATTAAATGATCGATTTCTTCGAGGAAAGAAGTCCACGTACTTTAACCGCCCAAAAAGTAAAATAAAAATCCTTGTGTTTTGCTAGCCTATCTTTAAATCTGGACATAACATTTTAAATCAGATAAATTGGTACCGGTCACCCTTTAAATTTAGGACGTGATCTTCTTCCCTTTACATGTCTGATCTAATGGCTTTGCCCCCGTGGTAAACTACACAATTTCACTTAACTTGCTGGCAGTTAGATAGTTAAAATCATTATTTGATTTTAATGCTCCAACGTTCACATACCGGTATGCAATCACCCAGCCGCGATACTGGCGCGGTACTCTTTTTTGCAACGGGACTTAATGCTAAAGAGCTTTTTTAACAATACACACACACACACACATATATATGTATATATATATATATATGAAGATAGGAGGGTTAGAGTAAACTCTGACTGTATGAGGTGAGGTAAAAGAAAGAATGAAAAAAATGATGACTCAAACAAGTCCAAGTGGGGGGGGGAAATATTTCGTCCTTTGACGCGAAGGACTTCCTCGGTCGATCTGGCTCTTTATTCAAAGCAAAATACGTGCATTTGTGTTTTTTAGAAGAGAGAGTGAGTTAGCAGTGGAATTGAGGAGTAGGAGGTTAGAGAAGAATTGATGAAATGAGAATAACATGATATAAAGTAGGAGGGGAAGAGTTTAGAGGAAGCTAGTTAGATGCTAGGTGTTTGATGGGAGAGGGGGGTTGGTTGGGAGGAGGGTAAAATTCATGGTATGGGAGAGTTTGATTTATTGCCAGGGGATGATAAGGAGGAGGGTAGTGTTGGGTGTCATTAGATCAGTTTTGTGGTAGATTAGGAAGGAAATTTTGATTCCTTGTGAGTGGAGGGGGAAGAAACGAGGTGAAGCAGGGTAGGCAGTCAATATTTATGTGGTTTGCTAGGAAGTTCTTTTTCCCAGCCCACCCCACAGACACTTATACCTACCTACCCACACTCAAAACAACCCAATTTATAACAAACTAACAGACCTATGAATAAAAATCACACAAACCACGTCCCAACAATCAAGACCTCACCAAGTCACAATTCTCTTAGTTATTGACATCACATTCTCCATGATTTTATTTTTATCTAAACCTCAATTATTAATAAAATTGTCTTACATTATTAATACTGTTAACTATGTCTACATACTGACAACATGCAATTATATTTATATATACAACAAAATAGTGGTTTACAGTTTGAACGGTAAGGCTAATTTGCATATTAATATTAAAAATCGAATTTAATAAATATGTGCTTAGTATTATTGATTTCTAACTGTTTGGTTTTATTTTAATGAATATAAGCAAAAATCTCTTCAATGAATCTTAAATGAAATCCATTAACAAGATAAAATAACTGTCATTTTATTCTTTACTTCCTCTTATAACTAAATACTTAAATTAGAAAAAATACAATGAAAGACGAAAGTGATGGAAGAGTAAGTTTCAGTTGTTCCATTTTTTATTATACTCCCTCTGTTTCAAATCTTTTATATACCCCCTCTGTTTCAAATCTTTTTATCTGTATTCTTATTTAGTTTCATTAGCCTTTCTAATTTAATACAATATTTATTACATTAAAACTTAAATACTTGCACCCGGAGGGTGCATATATTTGCTAGTAGATTTAATTATGTTTATGATTCATTTATATTTATATATTTATATTCATTTATATTATATTTTAGTACCAATATATTCAATTATGTTTATGATTATCTGATTATGTCTTTAACTCAACCCTGGCAACTTAAAATTTCAGGCCTTTTTTTAAAAACTCAAACCCTGACAAACTTCCTTTCCATATCCCTGCTTTGGTGAAATTGCAAAACTTTGTTACATTTCTGTTAGGAAAGATCATTTAATTTTTTCATTCATCTTATCTTATTTATTTTTACCTTATTTTAGCTATTTCTAAATTTTATAATTTTTTCCCCATTTCACCACGGGCTCTTTTCCCCACCTCCTCCTATCCCACGATCAGCTATTAGATAAATTCAGAGGCTTAGAATTCTGACAAATTCAAGTAAGATTTTGATTGTTTAAGTCCACATGTCATTTACTAAGTCATAACTTAGATAATTCAACGGGGCCGGTATAACCACGAATATGTGTAAATGTATGTGCGTGTTTTACGTATACATGAATTCAGTGAAAGTTAGAACCTCGTAGACACTTTTAGTGACTTGACACAAAATGGCGACATAAAGTACTGTTTCTTATTTGCTACATAAGTGCAAAATATATACAATTTTCTTAATATTATTTCATCAAGCAGAAACCAGTGATTTCAGCTTGACTTGACCGGAAGCAGAATGATAAGAATCTTTAGGTATGGTATTGAGCAACCAGTCTAAGGAAAGAATAATTCTGAATTGAAACTTTGAAATCAGTGGAAAACACTCCAAAATTATTCAGATAATCTTAGAATTCATTGGTTGATAAATGAATCAACTAAAACGAAACAAATCTTTCACGAAAAAAATTAAGATAATAGATTTTCTTTGCACGATCGACCGAAATTCTAAACGTTAATGTATATCTACGTACATATATACATATTAGGTGTACTTATTTTTCTACTTGAGGCATCGAAATAATCAAATTAGATGTATTAAATTTGATTAAGTCAGAAACAAAAATACCATGAATATTCATTTGTTATTAAGACAATTTTTTTCTGATTTGATAGCTGTTGGTAAGCAATAATTTGGTCGCAGAAGTCGATGCTAAATACACAAATTACGCCTCTCAGGAAAGAAAATCTTTCAGACGCCAACTGTATATGTGAGAAGAATTGGCACATTTTTTAAATCATTAGTGGTGTCTTATTTGGGTTAGAATTTCTTGTAACCTTCGAAACGGGAAATCTTTGCAAATTGAAGGAAATTTAGCATGAAAATTAAGAGATGAAAGAAACGAAATATATTAAATAAATCTTTCATCTGCCAATAAAATTTCTGTTTACGTTTTAAGATATTCAAAAAGAAATCAAAGATCAAATATGATTGATTAAGATTCTAATCACAAAATTTAGAAATTCCTGATAATCTAATGCAATCATCAAAAATTACGTTTCTTTTCCATCTCTTTAATTTCATGCTAAATTTCCTTCAATTTGCAAAGATTTCCCGTTTCGAAAGGTTACAAGAATTCTAACCCAATAAGACACCACTAATGATTTAAAAATGTGCCAATTCTTCCTCAACATATACAGTTGGCGTCTGAAAGATTTTCTTTTCCTGAGAGGCGTAATTTGTTGTATTAGCATCGACTTCTGCCGACCATGAATTATTGCTTACCACCAGCTATCAATCAGAAAAAAAATTGTCTTAATAACAAATGAATATTCATGGTATTTTGTTCTGACTTAATCAAATTAATATACATCTTAATTGTATTTCGATGCCTCAAGTAGAAAAATAAGTACACCTATATGTAATATGTACGTAGATATACATTAACGTTTAGAATTTCGGTCGATCGTGCAAAGAAAATCTATTATCTTAATTTTTTTCGTAAAGATTTGTTTCGTTTTAGTTGATTCATTTATCAACCAATGATTCTAAGATTATCTGAATAATTTTTGGATGTTTTCTCACTGATTTCAAAGTTTCAATTCAGAATTATTCTTTACCTTAGACTGGTTGCTCAATACCATACCTAAAGTTCTTATCATTCTGCTTCCGGTCAAGTCAAGCTGAAATCACTGGTTTCTGCTTGATGAAATTAATATAAGAAAATTGTTATATTTTGCACTTATGTAGCAAATAAGAACAACAGTACTTTATGTCGCCATTTTGTGTCAAGTCCACTAAAAGTTGTCTACGAGGTTCTAACTTTCACTGAATTCATGTATACGTAAAACACGCACATACATTTACACATATTCGTGGTTATACCGGGCCCCGTTGAATTATCTAAGTTATGACTTAGTAAATACATGTGGACGAACTTATACACAAATCTTACTTTGAATTTGTCAGAATTTCTAAGCCTCTGAATTTATCTAATAGTCTGATCGTGGGATAGGAGGAGGTGGGGAAGAGCCCGTGGGAAATGGGGAAAAAATTATAAATTTAGAATAGCTAAAAATAAAGGTAAAAAATAATAAGATAAGATGAATGAAAAAAATTAAATGATCTTCCTAACAGAAATTGTAACAAGTTTTGCAATTCACCAAAAGCAGCGGATATGGAAAGGAAGTTGTCAGGGTTGAGTTTTAAAAAAAGGCCTGAAATTTTAAAGTTGCCAGGGTTGGTTAAAGACAATCAGATAATCCATAAACATAATGAATATATCGGTAACTAAAATATAATATAAATGAATTATATAAAATATAAATATAAAATGAATCATAACATAATTAAATCTACTAGCAAATATATGCACCCTCCGGGTGCAAGTATTTAAGTTTTAATGTAATAAAATATTGTATTAAATTAGAAAGGCTAATGAAATAAATAAGAATACAGATAAAAAGATTTGAAAAGAGGGGGGTATAATAAAAGATTTTGAAACAGAGGGGTATAATTAAAAAATGGAACAACTGAAACTTACTCTTCATCACTTTCGTCTTTCATTGTTATTTTTTTCTAATTTAAGTATTTAGTTATAAGAGGAAGTAAAAGAATAAAATGAACAGTATTTTATCTTGTTAATGGATTCATTTAAGATTCATTGAAGAGATTTGTTTTTTGCTTAATTCATTAAAATTAAAACCAAACAGTTAGAAATCAATAATACTAAGCACATATTTATTAAATTCGATTTTTTAATATTAATATGCAAATTAGCCTTACCGTTCAAACTGATAAACCACTATTTTGTTATATATAAATATAATTGCATGTTGTCAGTATGTAGACATAGTTAACAGTATTATAATGTAAGACAATTTTATTAATAATTGAGGTTTAGATAAAAATAAAATCATGGAGAATGTGATGTCAAGAACTGAAGAGAATTGTGACTTGGTGAGGTCCTTGATGTTTGGACGTGGTTTGTGTGATTTTATTCATAGGTCTGTTAGTTTGTTATAAATTGGGGTGTTTTGAGTGTGGGTAGGTTTAGTATAAGTGTCTGTGGGTGGGTGGGAAAAAGAACTTCCCCTAGCAAACCACATAAATATTGACTGCCTACCCTGCTTCACCCGTTCTTCCCCCTTCCACTCACAAGGAATCAAAAATTTCCTTCCTAATCTACCACAAAACTGATCTAATGACACCCAACACTACCCTCCTCCTTATCACCCCCTGGCAATAATCAAACTCTCCCATACCATGAATTTTACCCTCCTCTCCCAACCAACCCCCTCTCCCATCAAAACACTAGCATCTTCCTAGCTTCCTCTAAACTCTTCCCCCTCCTCTTTATATCATGTTATTCTCATTTCATCAATTCTTCTTCTAACCTCCCTACTCCTCAATTCCACTGCTAACTCACTCTCTCTTCTAAAAAACACAAATGCCACGTATTTTGCTTTGAATAAAGAGCCAGATCGACGAGGAAGTCCTTTCGCGTCAAAAGGACGAAATATTTTCCCCCCCCCACTTGGACTTGTTTGAGTCATCATTTTTTTTCATTCTTTCTTTTACCTCACCTCATACAGTCAGAGTTTACTCTAACCCTCTATCTTCATATATATTATATAATACATATAATATGTGTGTGTGTTTGTGTATTGTAAAAAAAGCTCTTTAGCATTTAAGTCCCGTTGCAAAAGAGTACCGCGCCAGTTATCGCGGCTGGGTGATTGCATACCGGTATAGTTGAACGTTGGAGCATTAAATCAAATAATGATTTTAACTATCTAACTGCCAGCAAGTTAAGTGAAATTGTGTAGTTTACCACGGGGCAAAGCCATTAGATCAGACATGTAAAGGGAAGAAGATCACGTCCTAAATTTAAAGGGTGACCGGTACCAATTTATCTGATTTAAAATGTTATGTCCAGATTTAAAAGATAGGCTAGCAAAATACAAGGATTTTTATTTTACTTTTTGGGCGTTAAAGTACGTGGACTTTCTTTCCCTCGAAGAAATCGATCATTAATTGGTCCATTTGTAGAAGCGGAAGTTATCAGAAAACATTCCTTATTTAAGTGATGCCTTTTTTTTTTAGTTGGACAGAAAGTGTCATCCGGTGCAGCATAAGAAAAAAAGACGATCCGCATCACCACAAAAAGAAAAGAAAAAAAATACCACGAAGAGGTAACTTTGTAAATGACCTCATTCTCTTCTTTTTATGTGTCCTTTATACAAGAAAAACACAATGAAGTATATTTTTAACTTAAAGGATTCGGTTCGAAGTTCCGTGGAGAACTCGAATTTACGACATGAAGGTTCCTAAGTTCAACAAGAAACACCTGAAGATTGCCGAGACGTTAAGTATATAATTGTAGCAAGCTGAGTGTTGTATATATTTTATATAGGTTTACACAACTTACTAAACTTTAAACAAAAACTCAACACAATGAAAGAAAATCCAACGGAAGTCGTATTAAAATAACAATCTGTATTAAAATAGAATTACAGACATTTAATAGCATACCGGGCATAATCCTTTGTTTTATATGTGGTATTAATAGTTCATATTTTATCTTTGTTTTCTTTGCTTTGAACTGGAGCTGATTTGTTGCGTGACCACTCGTCTTGTCATTCTCTGAACTACTGAAAAATTCCCGCTTTTCCTTTTGGCGCTTGATTTTGAATTCAGCGTTTGTTTTTGTTTCCGTTACTGCATTTTTGGGATGTTACTCCCCCTTTTTAATATGATCGGGCAAACTGCCATTTTATTAACCATTACATAACAATAAAGTGAGACCTCAGCCGATGTTTCTTCTGTCCCGACCGACAGGGCGAAATGTTATCTGTTGGCCAGCAATTTACTGCTGATTTGATACTGACAATGAATTATTAGCAAACGCATTCCGCGTGCTAATTTACTGCATTAATATAAGAATTCGATATCCATAATTATTGGCTACAATTCCGTCATAATATATACAGGCCATACTCCATTATTATTGAAGAGTTTCTTAATAGTTCCATTTCTGATTCGAACGTGTGAAGAATGCGAGGGACAAAAGTTACAACACCATGCAAAGGACCTCATATCTACTTTGTGTTGACACAACTAATTATTCTTGTGGTCATCATTAGATATCACCGTCACACGAAGACTCAGTGTTTGGTTACTCTAACCAGTCCACTAGTTATCGAGACTTTCTACGAAACTTATCAATGAGTTTAGTCTAATAAACCAAGAGCAGCAATAAAGCGAATGAGTTCTTAATTCATTTATTTATTCCAAACGATTTGTCAGGAAATTCAACTTGGAAAAACATTTATTTCACCTTGTATATTATGCAGAATAAAGTTATGTCATCAGAAAGGGTGGGAAAAATAAGGTTCAGTTTGGCCCTTCATAGAGATCATATGAAAATAATTAGTGGTTGAAAAGAAATTCGGATAAAATAGCGTCAATATAATAATCTTTTGGATGAATATTTTGAGGTTTACAACAAAATACCAGTTTTTTGTACTTGATGCCGTACATAAGATTTGGATTTAACTTATGTTATGGTAATTTACCACGCATGCATAAACTCTTCCAACTAAAAATATTAGCAGGTCTGCACCTAAGCGAGAGTAATATTTCAGCGGTAGCCGATAAGACAGCCTCGTGTGTAACCGACTCATTTGTATATATTTTTACTACTGTTCTTGTTAATATATTTGTTTAACTCATTTCTTCTCTTGTATCTTATTTCTGGTCCCTAACCAGGCCACAACAACTTATGTACATGGTGATTCGGTTTTAAAGTTTTGATTCCTTTGGAGAGAATTGATCAATTGAATTCCATCTGTCTTTCTATCTTTCTGACTGCTTGGCTTCATCGGAACCTAGAGGAACATTCGGTAATACTTAACGCTGTAAAAATTTCTGTAGAGATTTTTATCCTTGGTTAAAAAACTAGTCTAGGAGAAGGAAAACTTTGGGTTCAAACCTGTTAAACTCCGCTTAAGAAATTGATCCTGTGTCACACCATACTCAAGCAGAAGATTTGATACATATATATATATATATATATATATATATATATACAGACGATGGTTAAACCAAATAACAGAAATGTGCTTGGCCTCATCGGGGATCATCATATATACCATATGTATTCGTACACAGACCGAATTTAAAAGATCTCTTTTTAGAGGAAAACCAATACATGACTAATAATTTTTAGGGTTAAAATTTTAATAGAATGTAAATGAGCAATCATTGCCTTCACAAATTGATTATATAAATTCTATTACATAAGATCGATTTATACACGAGTATACGCACGCATCTCTTTTCTAGGACCTTGTTTGTTTATTCTCTTTAATCTGAAATCCTCTTATATGTTTCCCTAAGTAACTAAATCAATCCAACTTTAAGGCGAATGTGTATTTTTCTATCTCTTCGTATATGCTCAAAAAGAAATTAGTTGTATAATCGTAACGATAAGAGTAAACTAAATAAATAAATGAATGAATTTATCTCTTTAAAAAAAATGCGCAATTCAAGCAGAATCCTCATGTTTAAGTTGGAGTGTTTATTTAAAAATAAAATTCTAAATGATACTGTACCGAGAACACTTAAAAAATAAACTGTTGGAAAGGGTTTATTTTTCTCTTTTTTGTTGTAATATAAAATCATTGTTGAGATCAAAGCGCAAAATTAAAAATCAGCTAACAAATAAATTGTTAAAAAAATAATTAATTTTACACTGAAAATAAAACTAAAATTCTATTTAATTCTCCTTTACGTTATCACATATTTCTGCTTTTAAGAATCCTACTTATCAACTCTATGACAAGAGAACAGCAGCAAATATCAAAAAAAGATCAATAGTAATAAATATATTTCGCAACATATATGTAAAAAGAAAAATGTTTTAAAAGGTTTCTTTGCTGGATATTAATATTTTCATTTTGTCTTTCTATGTCTTTTACAATTGATTATCTTTTACAAAATGAATTTAGAATTCAGATTTCAATCTACCGTCGAATATATTGAATCACATAAAAATAAACGTTTCTAATCTATGTAATTTCAAAAAGTTAAATGAGTACATTTGTTAATTGTTCTTTAAATTAGTTCAATAATGTTACAACAATTTATTCATTGAATAATAATTCATCCCAGATAATCGATTTTTTTAACATTGATTGACTGGTTCTGTAGCTGAGTATTGGACAGAAATCATCAGGGGAACCCACCCATCTCCAGGTCTATAACTGATGTGAATCCAGTTATCCTTCTCCTAGACCGGTTGCCATGCTAAAGTTAAAGAGCCCAGTCTGTCCTACTATATACCTATTTAACATAGAAATACATTTCAAATTTTCCCTCTCTAAAACTAACATTATATAATGGGGACGTAATCAAGAGATACATAGAGGGGAAGAAAGTGATAGACAGAAAGAAAAGTAACAGATTGGTCAGTTTTTTATTAATTGCAAATTACGACTAATTAGAACCAATTAAAAATATTTTTTTTCAAACATAATTCAATCCTAAAAGTAAGGAATAATTTATTATAATGTTCGTGTCATTAAACTAAACTGTAAATACGCCTTTAGAAAACAAAAGTTGATTCACTCTGCTTTAGTATAATAATAATATATGTATTCATGGAGAGAGAGAAAAAGAGACACAGACAAACAAACCAAAACTTATGATAAACATATATGCACTCTCTCTCTCTCTCTCTCTCTCTCTCTCTCTCTCTCTCTCTCTCTCTCTCTCTCTCTCTCTCTCTCTCTCTCTCTCTCTCTGTGTCTCTCTCTCTCTTCTCTCTCTCTCTCTCTCTCATACACATATTGATGGACATTTTTAACCAATTTTTTTAATGTCTACAATTTATTATTTTTTTTATTTTGTGGTTATTTTTTGGGGGTGGGAATTTTTTTTTCCTTTATTGCAATGAACAATAGTCCTCACATGTACATTTTTGTGTATATTGATGTTTGCACACACACACGCACGCACGCACAGAGGCACGCACATGTGATTTTTAACATATCCATCCATTTATACGTAATATGTTGTGTCCGAAATGTGGTTGTGTCTAGTCATCTCTTTATTCTCGTATCTCTTTGTTTGCATCGACACGCAAAGAGAGAGTTTCTATTAATGATTTCAACTCATTCAAAATATGTCAGATCCGTTTAGAAATATAATTACATTTCAAGACATTTGCTATGATCAGCGAAATTTCCTACGGTTTCTCAAGTATATGCACAGTATAGAAAACAAAACTTTCGAACCGGTAAAATAAAATTGTTGATATACTAAAAACTTGGTCAAAGAGGAGACCGAAATTCAATTGACAAAAATAAGAAAGACAATGAAAAAAAAAAAAAAAAATAGAGAATAAATAATTGAAAGAAAATCGGCGAAACCGCTCACTTTGCTAATCAAGATGTGCGTAAACAATACGCACACTCACGCACAGCTACATATTAAAATGTAGCTCCTCTTTTCGGCTGAATAACAGAGGCTACGCAATATGTTATTGAGTCTATGAGTTGCAGGAGCCGTAGGTACACACACACACACACACACACACACATATATATATATATATATATATATATATATATATATATATATATAGTAATATATATATATGTGTGTGTGTGTGTGTGTGCGTGTGTGCAGGAATGACGTACCGGTGAAAATATTGGGTTGTGTCAATATTGGTTGGTACAAGTTTTACCTGGATAAGTCAGCGTTATAAAAGTAATAAAAAGTGCTCAGTACGTAAGTAGATAACTACAACATGAACTCCTGCAGTTAGCTGTAATTGATCGACATCTTGAATAATTCAGTGGATTTAACCCTGGAAAATTCCTATTGTAAGACTCGAGTAGGTTATTACTGTCACACACACACACTATATATATATATATATTTATATATATATATTATATATATATATGGGTTAAATAGTAGGGGCAGACTGGGCTCTTTGAACCAGTCTAGGAGAGGGATAACTCTGAATTCAAAATTCCTGAGGTCAGTCGTTGATTGGTTCCTGGCATTCCTTGATGCACCAATTCTTTCCTATCGACTGCTGCCAAAAAGTGTGGAATGGTCCAAAACAAGCCTTCACCACTATAAACAAATCACTGTGTTGGTTGTTCATTGGATGAACACTCATGCGTCGAAAATCGACGAGAGAGTCTTATATATATATAATATATATATATATATATATATATATATGTGTGTGTGTGTTTCGGCAAGCTATGTCATACATGTCCACTGCGCTAATTGCCAGTCACCCAAGTGTTCATGGAACTAATTTCATACACTCATGATCGAGTATCATTTTGCTCTAGTAAATCACGACACGGGAATCATGGTGACCATAAAGATTTACTTTTTAAGGCTTGTTATTTTGAAAAATCCAAGCATTTGAGGATAAATAATCTTTATAAAAGTTGATAATAATATTCTTATATAACAATACTTATCAATATTTCAAAACAAAGGAATGTAAGAAAAAAAGGAAAACACATTTGTTTGAAGTTAGAATCGCAAAGTTTTCTCGTCTAATAGAAATGATTTGATTTTTTACGGTTCAAAATCGAAATAGATTATTACGGTATATCAAAAGCATTTCTTTTACCCCAAAGCGTTTATCTTTCATCTAAGGACTGACTCCACTCCTTGTAAGTTTTTCATATTTCCGCTTTTTCACTGGACTCTTAGTGACAAAAATTCTCCTCAAGTATACAGGACTCTTCTAATTATTCTAGTTTATATTAACAGTTCTTTGATTTGTGGTCTCATATTTTGTCTCACATTTTGTCTATATTTGATCCCCAATTCCTACAGGTCTCTTTTCTAAGCTCTTGGAGAAACTTCCAAGCACATTAACTACCAATTGGTATCTCCATCACCTTCTAAAGTCTTTTCAGCTCCCTAACAAGATCCAAGTATTTGTCAATATTTTCACTTTGTTTTATTTTCACTTTGTGGTCTGTTCGAATATTAAAATCTACTAGATGACAAGTTATTTTTTCTTTGTTAATAATATTAGCTCTAGTCTTCTGAGCGGGATTGGGTGATGCATTTCTATCTCAAAATCCAGATAATGTTATGTGCCTCATTTCTAGTACGGATTTCAGTTTGTGTGTATACTATTTGATAGTAGGTCAAATTTTAATCTTTTGTCCAATTTTCAGGGAATCACCTTTCCCGCCCGGTCGTGCATAGTCTTATATTCCATTTTCTGTCAGTTTGCTGGATTTGCTTATCACGTGATTAACCTTTTTATCTCTGTCACCAAAAAGACTATAATTGCTATTCTCTTGTTATGAACAATTTTTATTTTGATATAATTCATTTTCATAGCATTATTTATGATACTATTAAAAGATATTCTCTTTTGACGTTTCATCCACCTTGGTTCACTGGAGCTGAGTGTAGCAAGTCTTTTCATGTCTCCAGGAGTTTTCTCACTATTCTAGCCGATCTTTACAATCCTGTTGTTTGAATGATCTCGATTCTTCCTCTTGATTTCCAGTTCACCAAGACTCTTTTCCAGACCATTGTGGGTCGTTCCAAGGGCAACAATGATAATAACATATTATTTCACTGCCTATGTTTGTTTTTTAACCAGCGTTGCCTGCATTAATTGGAGTCTAAGTTTTTTTTTTTGACACTGTCCAAGTATTTGTTTATATATTCGTATTCTTTCATTTTTACTCTGTGGTCCAGAACGACAAAATACACTCGACGACAAGTTCTTTTTTTCTTGTTAATTAATACTAGGTCTGGTCGTCTGGTCAAATTAGGTGATCATTATCCCAGGATCCTAGAGATTTTACGAGACTCATTCCTAAGATGGATTCTGATTTATTCATCTACCATTTTGTAGTATGGTCAAAGTTTAATTTCTTGCACTATTCAAAGTGATCACCTTTCCACCCGGTCGTGCTTAGTCTTGTATTTCCTTTCGTTTGCTGCATTCACCTATAATTAAATATTCTACTAATATTGGTAAACAGAGTTTAGCGTTGGTAAGTAAACCAGACTCTCGAAGAATAAAAACTGAATTCAAACCAACTGTACTCTGTTTAAAAATCAAACTTATATGTCCCATTCTTCTCGTGGTGGATGGACTGGGTAAATATATACTTCAAAATGCAAGCAGAAAAAGTCCGATAACAATTTAAAAGACTACAATCCTTGAATGATACGATAAGTTGAGCATTACATAAGCTTTTCAAAAACTATGCAATATAATCAGCTGTAAAACGATAAAATACATTGATGCACCCTATTATATGCATGAATGAATATATAAAAATATTCTGCAAATCTATCTGTCTGTCTGTATGTTGTATAACGACCGAGCACACATCCTTTTATAAATGAAAATTGGTAGAGTCCAGCAAGGACCAAATATCTACACACTATTCTTATCTGAAAAGGGTTCAGATCCTTTTCACCCGACTTTCCGTAAGAAAGCTAAATAAAGATATAATAAGAGTATAAATCAATAGTATAGATAATTTTAGAAAATGATAAAAATGAATGAAACAAATTAATTAAAAAAATAAAACATAATAAAAAGCAAATAATAGAAAATACAAACAATAATGATAATGAAAATAATTTTAAAAACAATAATATATAAAGAATGAAAGATAATAAAACAAATATAGAGAAAAGTATTTTTTTTATTAATTTATATATAATAAGGGATTTATTTTTAACTTTTTTAATCCCGAGTAACGCTGTGTAGCTCTGCTAGTAAGATATATGTTTATACATGTACAGATGCTAAACAATTTTCAAATATCTTAATTATTTCATTACTGCTAGAGTTCAGGGTCATTTTGTATCACAGCCACACTGAATGCTTAGTCTGTCTGCCTTGAAAATCCGCGTTTTGAAATATGTTTTTACTTGTAAAAAATAAGTAAAAATAATTTGGCAAAGACCTATCAGTTCCACCAATCGAACAATTAGATATTAATCTTAATTAAATTCCATGATTAGTGATAAGTATTGAACTCAAAATTGATGATTTAAGAGATTAACTCTCTTGTTTCTGCACAACAATGCCTTCTCGTCGGTTGATGAGCTATTATGGCCACATCTTTATACTCGTCTATGGGTAATAATGTAGATATCTAAACTTTGTTATATGACATAATGTACACATATTTTTGTCATTTAATTTTACTATTTGTAGTTTCAATTAAGATATTTTAGTTCACTAATAGGCTTTTTTAAGTTTGCATCACATTTTGTACAGTCCTGCTTCCTTTGAAGCTAAGTAAATTATGTTTGTTTTTTTGTTTTTTTTAATTTATTTTTAACTTTGCTTTGCTTGAATTCTTTCTTGGTCTGCTTACACAAGCCAAATAATGTGCTTTGATTCACTTAAGTAGTTCTTATCGTTCTATGTTGCCTGAATGTCTCGACTATTTCAATAATCATTATCAAATATGTACATTATTTCTCTTCTTTAAACCTTTTGCTATCATCTCTCGACTTTCTTTCTAGAAGTGTTGTGTGTGTGTGTACGTACATGTGTGTGTGTGTGTGTGTACGTGTTTGTGCGTGTGCGTCTGTGTTTGTGTTTGTCATTTGAGATTCGACGTAGGTATCCATTGCCGTTTGTAATTGAATATTGTAGCTGTGGTAGTTGAGTATTTCCCATGAGATCCGATGTCGAACCGAGGCAAAAAACCCAGGATTTCGAATGTTGATCTTCTAGACTGTAAGTAAATCAATGCCATTTTTCTATTCATATATTCTCTTATTCTACTTTAGATTCCTCAGCGAATAAAATTATAAGACTAATAAAAATAAAGAAAAGTGTGTGAGTGAGTTTGTATGTGAATGTGTGTCTCTGTATTTCATTTTTTTTCACCACACACACACACACACTATGTAAGATATTTGTCAACAATATATATATATATATATATATATAATATAATATGTTGACAAAATATCATACATAGTGTGTGGTTTGTCTCTTCTTCCACTTTCTTTTTCTCTCCTCCTTTCTCTCACCCCCACCCACACAACACACTCACTATGTAGGATATTTTGTCAATATATATTATAATATATATATATGTATATATATGTGTGTGTGATGGTGTGTGTGTGGTGTGTATTGAAGTGTAGTTGAAGTTGAAGAGATATACTTCCAGAAATATACCAGAAAAACATTTTTCTCTAAATTTATTCCAAACAGCCTTTAATTGTAAATACATAAAATTTTGCTGAATACTTTCTTTTAATTGCCTATACAGGCCATGCAATTTAATCTCTATATATATATATATATATTATATATATATATATATATATATATATATATAATGTAAAATAGTTTGAAAAAACAGACGTTCAAATAAAATGAGTTTATTCAGCCAACGCTACAGTGTTTTCAATCTGAAGTAGATTTTCTTCGGGACTTTTGTTGATATAAGGAAAAGTAAGATTTATCACAGAATTATAAGGAGATTGTGATAGTTTTGTTGATCAGTTTGTTTACAATGTTTTGAATGGAAAATTAGCACTGTAGTGTTGGCTGATAAAATATCACTCATTTTATTTGAACCTGTTTTTTAAAGATTTTTTTCACTATTTACATACCGTCGGATTCACTTCCATTTTTCTCTTCACATATATATATATGTGTGTGTGTGTGTGTGTGTGTGTTGTAAAAGGAATGACTTACCGGTAAAAAATATGGGTTGGTCTCAATATTTGGTTGTACTTGTATAAGTCAGCGTTATAACAGCCTTAATTTTTTTAATGGCATAATTACAACATGAACTCCCGCAGTTAGCTGTAATTAATCAATATATTGATTAATTAAGTGGATTTAACCCTGAAGATTCTTATGGTGAAACTTTAGTAGGTTGTTTCTGTACACACTATAATATACCCCATCCACCCTTCCTTCATATATATATATATATATATATATATTATATATATATATGTTTTAAAAACGAATGGTTTAAAATACTCCGACTGCAGTTTGACTATATATATATATATATATATATATATATATATATATATATGGTAGGATCTTAAGCATTCGTTTCTCAAAAAAATATTTAGTAAAAAAAGAAAAAAAAGAGAAATTGCAGTTATGCGCCATTCATAACATAAAGAAGGGGAAGGGAGGAGAAAGAGAAAAAAGAAGAAAAGGAAAAAAAAAAGAAGGAAAAAAAAGAAAGTATCACCACGCAAAAAAAACAAACTTAAGCACGTCCATTTCTGATTTTCGTCTCTGAAGATAAAGTTTCTTTGAAATCGATAAGACATAAAACACATCTTTTTGTTTTATTTTTATACGCATTGTATTGCCTTCAAATTTTAATGCTTTATAGCATACTTAACAATGCTTCAAGCAAATTACCAATTACTTTATATATATATATCATCAACATCACCATCCCATCAAGTGGCGTTGACGGTACGGATTCCCATGACTCGCTTTTGCCATTCCGTCCATATTGGTCATTGCTCTTGACAGCATCCAAGTTCATACAGAGCTGCGTCAATGTACACTTTTGCTGGTCGGCCAACACTGGTATTTTACATGTGTAAAACTCCATATGTGAACGTCACTTATGAGTTCGCCCTTACTTCACCAGCATTGTCCATCATATCTTACACGTCTTTCTTGGAAGCTTTGTGTAATGGGAGGTAAGTGACCATATAGCTGCTGGGGAATAGTGTGGTGTTTCCAAGATTTTGTTCAAAACGTACGTAGCATCCCAAAGTCGAAGAAGTGCAGCCATACAGTAGTACTGGCACTGGTACCAACTTGGAAGAATTTATGTTCTATTTTATCAGGGATATCAAATGTCAATGGGATCAAAACCTGAACCCATGCTATTGCTTGTGTTGTATTCTTAACATTTCTTTCAGTGATGTAATTTTATTTCCGATGTCTATGAACTGGTCAACTAATTTTAAAGGTTTGCATTTGATAATACTATATGATTAAAAACATATGAATCTTATTTTATCTTGAGTTCACATAGACACAAATTCCTCTGCTGTTTGCTCCAGTTTTTACAGCTGAGATTTTATTTAATCAGGTGTATTTGCAAGATGTTCTACAACATTCCGCGTAGTCTGCATCAGTAATTGTTTCCGCCAGGATATCCTATACTTCTTGTCTTTTTAGTATGACTGTTGTTTTTTCATTATATTTATTGTATCCTTAGATATATATATATATAGATATATATTATATATATATATATAATATTAAAGCTAAAAGAAAGTTAAGTCCCGGCGGATCTCCTTCTTCTTT
>CM042152.1:105415516-105547907 GCA_023376005.1 Doryteuthis pealeii
GAAAGAGAGAGATTAAACAGAACTCCAGTCTGCGTCTGTTTACCAATATTAAAAGTAGAATATTTAATTTTAGGTGAAAGTGCAGCAAAAACGAAAAGGAAATACAAGAACTAAGCAACGAACCCGGGTGGAAAGGTGATCCACTTTGAATAGTGCAAGAAATTAAACTTTGACCATACATTACAAAAATGTAAGATGAAAATAAATCAGCAGAAATCCATCTTAGGAATGAGTCTCGTAAAAATTCTCTAGGTCCTGGATAATGATCAGCCTAATCTTGACCAGACGACGCAGACCTAGTATTAATTAACAAGAAAAAAAGAACTTGTCGTCGAAGTGTATTTTGTCGTTCTGACGGACGCACAGAGTAAAAATGAAAGAATACGAAAATATACTAAACAAATAACTTTGACAGTGTCAAAAAAAAAAAAACTTAGAACTCCAATTAAATGCAGGCAACGCTTGTTAAAAAAACAAACATAGGCAGTGAAATAAATAATGTTATTATCAATTGTTGCCCTTGGAACGAACCCACAAAGGGTCCTGGAAAAGAGTCTTGGTGAACTGGGAAATCAAGAGGAAGAAATCGAGATCATATCAAACAACAGGATTGTAAAGATCGCTAGAATAGTGAGAAAACTCCTGGAGACAATTGAAAAGACTTGCTAACACTCAGCCTCGCAGTGAAACCAAGGTGATGAAGCGTCAAAAAGAGAATAATCTTTTAATAGTATCATAAAATAATGCTGATGAAAAATAATTATATCAAAATAAAAATTGTTCCATAAACAAGAGAATAGCAATTATAGTCTTTTTGGTGACAGAGTAAAAAAGGTTAATCACGTGATAAGCAAATCCCCAGCAAAAAACTGACAGAAAATGGAATACAAGACTATGCACGACCGGGCGGGAAAAGGTGATTCGGCTGAATTGGACAAAAAGATTAAAATTTGACCCTACTATCAAATAGTAATACCACAAACTGAATGCCGTACTAGAAATGAAGGCACATAACATTAATCTGGGATTTTGAGATAGAAATGCATCACCCAAAATCCGGCCGGGCTCAGAAGACTAGAGCTATATATTAATTAACAAAAGAAAAAAATATTGTCCATGCTAGGTAGATTTTAATATTCGAACAGACCCCAAAGTGAAAAATAAAACAAAGTGAAAAATATTGAACAAAATATCTTGGATGCTTGTTAGGGAGCTGAAAAGACTTTAGAGGGTGATGGAGAATACCAATTGGTAGTTAATGTGCTTTGGAAAGTTTCTCCAAGAGCTTTAGAAAAAGAGACGCTGTAGGAAATTGGGGATCAGATATAGACAAAATGTGAAGACAAAATTATGAGACCACAATCAAAAGAACTGTTAAATATAAACTAGAATAATTAGAAGAGTCCTGTATACTTGAGGAGAAATTTTTGTCACTAAGAGTCCAGTGAAAAAGCGGAAATATGAAAAACCTTACAAGGAGTGGGAGTCAGTCCTTAGATGAAAGATGAAAACGCTTTGGGGTAAAAGAAATGCTTTTTGATATACCGTAATAAGTCTTATTTCGATTTTGAAACCGTAAAAATCAAAATCATTTCTATTAGACGAGAAAAACTTTCGATTCTAAAAAAACTTTCAAACAAATGTGGTTTTTCCTTTTTTTCTTACATTGCCTTTGTTTTGAAAATATTGTATAAGTATTGTTATATAAGAATATTTTATCAAACTTTTATAAGATTATTTATCCTCAAATGCTTGGATTTTTCAAAATAACAGCAAGCTTAAAAAAAAGTAAATCTTTATGGTCACCAATGATTCCCGTGTCGCGTTGGATTTACTAGAGCAAATGATACTCGTCATGAGTGGTATGAAATTAGTTCCATGAACACTTGGGTGACTTGGGCAATTAAGCGGCAAGGGACATGTATGAGCATAGCTTGGCCGAAAGCACACACACCACATATATATATAATATATATTATATATATATATATATATATAGACTCTCTCGTCGATTTTCGGACGCATGAGTGTTCATCCAATGAACAACCAAACACAGTGATTTGTTTATAGTGGTGAAGGCTTGTTTTTGGGACCATTCCCACTTTTTTGCACAGTCGATAGGAAAAGAATTGGTGCATCAAGGAATGCCAGGAACCCAATCACGACTGACCTCAGGAATTTTATTCAGAGTTATCCCTCTCCTAGACTGGTTCAAGAGCCCAGTCTGCCCCTACTATTTAACCCAATATATATATATATATATATATATATATATTAATATATATATATATAGTGTGTGTGTGTGTACAGTAATAACCTACTCGAGTCTTACAATAGGAATTTCCAGGGTTAAATCCACTGATTATTCAAGATGTCGATCAATTACAGCTAACTGCAGGAGTTCATGTTGTAGTTTATCTACTTACGTACTGAGCACTTTATATTACTTTATAACGCTGACTTATCCAGGTAAAACTTGTACCAACCAAATATTGAACAGACCAACCCAATATTTTCACCGGTACGTCATTCCTGCACACACGCACACACACACACACACCACATAATATATAATATATATATATATATAATAATATATATATATATATATATATATATATATATATATATATAATAATATATGTATGTGTGTGTGTGTGTGTGTGTGTGTACGCTACTGCTCCTGCAACTCATAGACTCAATAACATATTGCGTAGCCTCTGTTATTCAGCCGAAAAGAGGAGCTACATTTTAATATGTAGCTGTGCGTGAGTGTGCGTATATAGTTTACGCACATCTTGATTAGCAAAGTGAGCGGTTTCGCCGATTTTCTTTCAATTATTTATTCTCTATTTTTTTTTTTTTTCATTGTCTTTTCTTATCTTTGTCAATTGAATTTCGGTCTCTCTTTTGACCAAGTTTTTAGCATATCAACAATTTTATTTTACCGGTTCGAAAGTTTTGTTTTCTATACTGTGCATATACTTGAAGAAACCGTAGGAAATTTCGCTGATCATAGCAAATGTCTTGAAATGTAATTATATTTCTAAAACGGATCTGACATATTTTGAATGAGTTGAAATCATTAATAGAAACTCTCTCTTTGCGTGTCGATGCAAACAAAGAGATACGAGAATAAAGAGATGACTAGACACAACCACATTTACCGACACAACATATTACGTATAAATGGATGGATATGTTAAAAATCACATGTGCGTGCCTCTGTGCGTGCGTGCGTGTGTGTGTGTGCAAACATCAATATACACAAAATGTACATGTGAGGACTATTGTTCATTGCAATAAAGGAAAAAAAAATTCCCACCCCCCAAAAAATAACCACAAAATAAAAAAAATAATAAATTGTAGACATTAAAAAATTGGTTAAAAATGTCCATCAATATGTGTATGAGAGAGAGAGAAGAGAGAGAAGAGAGAGAGAGACACAGAGAGAGAGAGAGAGAGAGAAGAGAGACGAGAGAGAGAGAGAGAGAGAGAGAGAGAGAGAGAGAGACAGAGAGAGAGAGAGAGAGAGAGAGTGCATATATGTTTATCAATAAGTTTTGGTTTGTTTGTCTGTGTCTCTTTTTCTCTCTCTCCATGAATACATATATTATTATTATACTAAAGCAGAGTGAATCAACTTTTGTTTTCTAAAGGCGTATTTACAGTTTTAGTTTAATGACACGAACATTATAATAAATTATTCCTTACTTTTAGGATTGAATTATGTTTGAAAAAATATTTTTTAATTGGTTCTAATTAGTCGTAATTTGCAATTAAATAAAAAACTGACCAATCTGTTACTTTTCTTTCTGTCTATCACTTTCTTCCCCTCTATGTATCTTCTTGATTACGTCCCCATTATATAATGTTAGTTTAGAGAGGGAAAATTTGAAATGTATTTCTATGTTAAATAGGTATATAGTAGGACAGACTGGGCTCTTTAACTTTAGCATGGCAACCGGTCTAGGAGAAGGATAACTGGATTCACATCAGTTATAGACCTGGAGATGGGTGGGTTTCCCCTGATGATTTCTGTCCAATACTCAGCTACAGAACCAGTCAATCAATGTTAAAAAAATCGATTATCTGGGATGAATTATTATTCAATGAATAAATTGTTGTAACATTATTGAACTAATTTAAAGAACAATTAACAAATGTACTCATTTAACTTTTTGAAATTACATAGATTAGAAACGTTATTTTATGTGATTCAATAAATATTCGACGGTAGATTGAAAATCTGAATTCTAAATTCATTTTGTATAAAGATAAATCAATTGTAAAGACATAGAAAGACAAAATGAAAAATATTAATATCCAGCAAAGAAACCTTTTAAAACATTTTTCTTTTTACATATATGTTGCGAAATATATTTATTACTATTGATCTTTTTTTGATATTTGCTGCTGTTCTCTTGTCATAGAGTTGATAAGTAGGATTCTTAAAAGCACAGAAATATGGTGCATAACGTAAAAGGAGAATTAAAATAGAATTTTAGTTTTATTTTCAGTGTAAAATTAATTATTTTTTTAAACAATTTATTTGTTAGCTGATTTTTAATTTTGCGCTTTGATCTCAACAATGATTTTATATTACAACAAAAAAGAGAAAAATAAACCCTTTCCAACAGTTTATTTTTTAAGTGTTCTCGGTACAGTATCATTTAGAATTTTATTTTTAAATAAAACACTCAACTTAAACATGAGGATTCTGCTTGAATTGCGCATTTTTTTTAAAGAGATAAATTCATTCATTTATTTATTTAGTTACTCTTATCGTTACGATTATACAACTAATTTCTTTTTGAGCATATACGACAGAGATAGAAAAATACACATTCGCCTTAAAGTTGGATTGATTTAGTTACTTAGGGAAACAATATAAGAGGATTTCAGATTAAAGAGAATAAACAAACAAGGTCCTAGAAAAGAGATGCGTGCGTATACTCGTGTATAAATCGATCTTATGTAATAGAATTTATATAATCAATTTGTGAAGGCAATGATTGCTCATTTACATTCTACTTAAAATTTTAACCCTAAAAATTATTAGTCATGTATTGATTTTCCTCTAAAAAGAGATCTTTTAAATTCGGTCTGTGTACGAATACATATGGTATATATGATGATCCCCGATGAGGCCAAGCACATTTCTGTTATTTGGTTTAACCATCGTCTGTATATATATATATATATATATATATATCAAATCTTCTGCTTGAGTATGGTGTGACACAGGATCAATTTCTTAAGCGGAGTTTAACAGGTTTGAACCCAAAGTTTTCCTTCTCCAAGACTAGTTTTCTAACCAAGGATAAAAATCTCTACAGAAATTTTTACAGCGTTAAGTATTACCGAATGTTCCTCTAGGTTCCGATGAAGCCAAGCAGTCAGAAAGATAGAAGACAGATGGAATTCAATTGATCAATTCTCTCCAAAGGAATCAAAACTTTAAACCGAATCACCATGTACATAAGTTGTTGTGGCCTGGTTAGGGACCAGAATAAAGATACAAGAGAAGAAATGAGTTAAACAAATATATTAACAAAGAACAGTAGTAAAAATATATACAAATGAGTCGGTTACACACGAGGCTGTCTTATCGGCTATCCGCTGAAATATTAACTCTCGCTTAGGTGCAGAACCTGCTAATATTTTTAGTTGGAAGAGTTTATGCATGCGTGGTAAATTACCATAACATAAGTTAAATCCAAATCTTATGTACGGCATCAAGTACAAAAAACTGGTATTTTGTTGTAAACCTCAAAATATTCATCCAAAAGATTATTATATTGACGCTATTTTATCCGAATTTCTTTTCAACCACTAATTATTTTCATATGATCTCTATGAAGGTCCCAAAACTGAACCTTAATTTTTCCCACCCTTTCTGATGACATAACTTTATTCTGCATAATATACAAGGTGAAATAAATGTTTTTCCAAGTTGAATTTCCTGACAAATCGTTGGAATAAATAAATGATTAAGAACCTTCATTCGCTTTATTGCTGCTCTTGGTTTATTAGACTAAACTCATTGATAAGTTTCGTAGAAAAGTCTCGATAACTAGTGGACTGGTTAGAGTAACCAAAACACTGAGTCTTCGTGTGACGGTGATATCTAATGATGACCACCAAGAATAATTAGTTGTGTCAACACAAAGTAGATATGAGGTCCTTTGCATGGTGTTGTAACTTTTGTCCCTCGCATTCTTCACACGTTCGAATCAGAAATGGAACTATTAAGAAACTCTCAATAATAATGGAGTATGGCCTGTATATATTATGACGGAATTGTAGCCCAATAATTATGGATATCGAATTCTTAATTAATGCAGTAAATAGCACGCGGAATGCGTTTGCTAATAATTCATTGTCAGTATCAAATCAGCAGTAAATTGCTGGCCAACAGATAACATTTCGCCCTGTCGGTCGGGACAGAAGAATACATCGGCTGAGGTCCTCAACTTTATTGTTATGTAATGGTTAATAAAATGGCAGTTGCCGATCATATTAAAAAGGGGGAGTAACAATCCCAAAAATGCAGTAACGGAAAACAACAAACGCTGAATTCAAATCAAGCGCCAAAAAGGAAAAGCGGGAATTTTTCAGTAGTTCAGAGAATGACAAGACGAGTGGTCACGCAACAAATCAGCTCCAGTATCAGCAAAGAAAAACAAGATAAAATATGAACTATTAATACCACAATATAAAACAAAGGATTATGCCCGGTATGCTATTATACATGTCTGTAATTCTATTTTAATACAGATTGTTATTTTAATACGAATCCGTTGATTTCTTTCATTGTGTTGAGTTTTGTTTAAAAGTTTAGTAAGTTGTGTAAACCTATATAAAATATATACAACACTCAGCTTGCTACAATTATATACTTAACGTCTCGGCAATCTTCAGGTGTTTCTTGTTGAACTTAGGAACCTTCATGTCGTAATTCGGGGTTCTCCACGGAACTTCGAACCGAATCCTTTAAGTTAAAAATATACTTCATTGTGTTTTTCTTGTATAAAAGGACACATAAAAAAGAAGAGAAATGAGTCCATTTACAAAGTTACCTCTTCGGTGGTATTTTTTTCTTTTCTTTTTGTGGTGATGCGGATCGTCTTTTTTTCTTATGCTGCACCGGATGACACTTTCTGTCCAACTAAAAAAAAAGGCATCACTTAAATAAGGAATGTTTTCTGATAACTTCCGCTTCTACAAATGGACCAATTAAATGATCGATTTCTTCGAGGGAAAGAAAGTCCACGTACTTTAACCGCCCAAAAAGTAAAATAAAAATCCTTGTGTTTTGCTAGCCTATCTTTAAATCTGGACATAACATTTTAAATCAGATAAATTGGTACCGGTCACCCTTTAAATTTAGGACGTGATCTTTTCCCTTTACATGTCTGATCTAATGGCTTTGCCCCCGTGGTAAACTACACAATTTCACTTAACTTGCTGGCAGTTAGATAGTTAAAATCATTATTTGATTTTAATGCTCCAACGTTCACATACCGGTATGCAATCACCCAGCCGCGATACTGGCGCGGTACTCTTTTGCAACGGACTTAATGCTAAAGAGCTTTTTTAACAATACACACACACACACACATATATATGTATATATATATATATATGAAGATAGGAGGGTTAGAGTAAACTCTGACTGTATGAGGTGAGGTAAAAGAAAGAATGAAAAAAAAATGATGACTCAAACAAGTCCAAGTGGGGGGGGAAATATTTCGTCCTTTTGACGCGAAGGACTTCCTCGGTCGATCTGGCTCTTTATTCAAAGCAAAATACGTGCATTTGTGTTTTTTAGAAGAGAGAGTGAGTTAGCAGTGGAATTGAGGGTAGGGAGGTTAGAGAAGAATTGATGAAATGAGAATAACATGATATAAAGTAGGAGGGGGAAGAGTTTAGAGGAAGCTAGTTAGATGCTAGGTGTTTGATGGGAGAGGGGGGTTGGTTGGGAGAGGAGGGTAAAATTCATGGTATGGGAGAGTTTGATTTATTGCCAGGGGATGATAAGGAGGAGGGTAGTGTTGGGTGTCATTAGATCAGTTTTGTGGTAGATTAGGAAGGAAATTTTTGATTCCTTGTGAGTGGAGGGGGAAGAAACGAGGTGAAGCAGGGTAGGCAGTCAATATTTATGTGGTTTGCTAGGGAAGTTCTTTTTCCCAGCCCACCCCACAGACACTTATACCTACCTACCCACACTCAAAACAACCCAATTTATAACAAACTAACAGACCTATGAATAAAAATCACACAAACCACGTCCCAAACAATCAAGGACCTCACCAAGTCACAATTCTCTTAGTTATTGACATCACATTCTCCATGATTTTATTTTTATCTAAAC
Organism: Doryteuthis pealeii; assembly: GCA_023376005.1. NCBI lineage: Eukaryota > Metazoa > Mollusca > Cephalopoda > Myopsida > Loliginidae > Doryteuthis > Doryteuthis pealeii. Next base: position 105,423,894 of record CM042152.1, read on the forward strand.
CTCAATTATTAATAAAATTGTCTTACATTATTAATACTGTTAACTATGTCTACATACTGACAACATGCAATTATATTTATATATACAACAAAATAGTGGTTTACAGTTTGAACGGTAAGGCTAATTTGCATATTAATATTAAAAAATCGAATTTAATAAATATGTGCTTAGTATTATTGATTTCTAACTGTTTGGTTTTATTTTAATGAATATAAGCAAAAATCTCTTCAATGAATCTTAAATGAAATCCATTAACAAGATAAAATAACTGTCATTTTATTCTTTACTTCCTCTTATAACTAAATACTTAAATTAGAAAAAATAACAATGAAAGACGAAGTGATGGAAGAGTAAGTTTCAGTTGTTCCATTTTTTATTATACTCCCTCTGTTTCAAATTTTATTATACCCCCCTCTGTTTCAAATCTTTTTATCTGTATTCTTATTTAGTTTCATTAGCCTTTCTAATTTAATACAATATTTTATTACATTAAAACTTAAATACTTGCACCCGGAGGGTGCATATATTTGCTAGTAGATTTAATTATGTTTAATTCATTTATATTTATATTTATATAATTCATTTATATTTATATTTTAGTTACCGAATATATTCAATTATGTTTATGATTATCTGATTATGTCTTTAACTCAAACCCTGGCAACTTAAATTTCAGGCCTTTTTTTTCACTCAAACCCTGACAACTTCCTTTCCATATCCGCTGCTTTTGGTGAATTGCAAAACTTGTTACATTTCTGTTAGGAAAGATCATTTAATTTTTTTCATTCATCTTATCTTATTATTTTTTGCCTTTATTTTTAGCTATTTCTAAATTTTTATAATTTTTTCCCCATTTCACCACGGGCTCTTTCCCCACCTCCTCCTATCCCACGATCAGACTATTAGATAAATTCAGAGGCTTAGAATTCTGACAAATTCAAGTAAGATTTTGATTGTATAAGTCCACATGTCATTTACTAAGTCATAACTTAGATAATTCAACGGGGCCGGTATAACCACGAATATGTGTAAATGTATGTGCGTGTTTTACGTATACATGAATTCAGTGAAAGTTAGAACCTCGTAGACATTTTAGTGGACTTGCCACAAAATGGCGACATAAAAGTACTGTTGTTCTTATTTGCTACATAAGTGCAAAATATACAATTTTCTTAATATTATTTCATCAAGCAGAAACCAGTGATTTCAGCTTGACTTGACCGGAAGCAGAATGATAAGAATCTTTAGGTATGGTATTGAGCAACCAGTCTAAGGAAAGAATAATTCTGAATTGAAACTTTGAAATCAGTGAGAAAACACTCCAAAATTATTCAGATAATCTTAGAATTCATTGGTTGATAAATGAATCAACTAAAACGAAACAAATCTTTCACGAAAAAAAATTAAGATAATAGATTTTCTTTGCACGATCGACCGAAATTCTAAACGTTAATGTATATCTACGTACATATATACATATAGGTGTACTTATTTTTCTACTTGAGGCATCGAAATAATCAAATTAGATGTATATAAATTTGATTAAGTCAGAAACAAAAATACCATGAATATTCATTTGTTATTAAGACAATTTTTTTTCTGATTTGATAGCTGGTGGTAAGCAATAATTCATGGTCGGCAGAAGTCGATGCTAAATACACAAATTACGCCTCTCAGGAAAAGAAAATCTTTCAGACGCCAACTGTATATGTTGAGGAAGAATTGGCACATTTTTAAATCATTAGTGGTGTCTTATTTGGGTTAGAATTCTTGTAACCTTTCGAAACGGGAAATCTTTGCAAATTGAAGGAAATTTAGCATGAAAATTAAGAGATGGAAAAGAAAACGTAATTTTTGATGATTGCATTAGATTATCAGGAATTTCTAAATTTTGTGATTAGAATCTTAAATCAATCATATTTGATCTTTGATTTCTTTTTGATATCTTAAAAGCGTAAACAGAATTTTATGGCAGATGAAAGATTTATTTTAATATATTTCGTTTTTCTATAATGTGAACATCATTGCAAAAATGTTCTACTTTATAGATGCCAGCGATTTGATTGATTTGAGTCTTCGAGAAAATAATAAACTTAAATGAATTAAATTCTCGTCACGCTGAAGATACAGGTTCCTGATATATAAAAGATGTTAAGCATCAATGAGCCTTTTCAGTACTTAAATTATTTGGTTGATTTGTTTTACGGCATTTAAACCCTTTTCAGGATAGTTAATGCTTACAACACCAGCTGTTACTTAAGTGGTTACCCAATTAAGTATTGAACAGGATCTTCGCTGCTTAACTTCGGTGAACGGGTACTTTCAGCGTGACTTGACCGCAGTTAGTACTTAAATTATAATTTAAGTACTAACTGCGAGTTCAAATCCTGGACGAAACTGTTTGTGTTACACTACACGCTAAGGCTCATGTGTAAGGCATGAATCCATCTCTCCTGCCCTTCCCAGAAATTGGAAAAAGTAGGCTTGACTGGGATATTTAGCCTTAGTTTATTTGTCTACGAGAAAGTGAACTCTGAATTCAAACCAGATTTATCCCGCTTAAAAATTGATTTATGTCACATCCTGTCTGTGTGGTGGGGTTGCTTAAATGCATACATTCCATTCACGTAGAATGACCTCAGTTATATTTGATAACACTATGTATATGTATGCACATTATTAAGAACATCTTGTTGATATACGATTTACCCACTAGAAATGTCTGCCAAATTCACAGCCTTATTAAGATCATCACTGAGGTATATGCAGGTATATTAGGTGGAGGCATGTGGTGTAATGGTTAAAGTCCTAGGAAATGCACTCATCGAGCCGAGTTCAAATTCTGGACGAGGTTGTTTGCATTGCAAATATCGTTAATACCGTTGAGAAAGGTATGTCTACAACTAATCTCCCTCTATATGGGTAAATAGTAGGGAAGAATGGGCTCCTAATCTTGCCTAGATAACAGGTCTACGAGAAGGAAAACTCTGAATAAAAATCTGTTAAACTCCCCTTAAAAACTGACCTTGTGTCACATCCTGCTCGTGCATAGGGGGTTGGTATATATATATATATATATATATATATATATATATATACAGTTAGCTGGTTTGAAATTTAAAAAAAAAAAGTTTCATACTTTATATTTTCTAAGGATTAATAAAAAAACACAGAATCCAATACATCATATTGAAAATATTCAACATAATTTTTTTGCTCTATCTTGAAATATTTTGCACTCAATGGTGAAGTCAAATGAACTGAAAATGAGGGAAAAATCTATAAAAATTTTAGCGGATAGATAAGTAAACATTTATTCATATAAAATTGATTAAATTAGTTATATCGGTTTATAATATCCTTTTAAAGCTCTGTTTCAATTTCATTCTAAAAATCATAGCAATTAGGATTACATTCTTAAGTTAACTGAATACTTTTATATTCTTTTAGAAGTGGAGAACTAGCCAAGAAAAGATTGAAAAAAAAAATAACCAAAATCAATTTTGGAGCTAGACATTTGTCCCACTTGATTAACCTTTTGCAAAGTGGCGTTTGCGAACCTGCATTTACGGAAGGATTTTCAGAAAAGGAACTTCTGGAGTTTTCAGTGAATGGCAATAAGCTGGAGTTGTCAGATTTGCCCTCACATTTCAAAGTCTAGAAAGAGCAGTTCGAATCAGAATCTTCCAAATCGGTGTGTGGGCTTGAATATTGACGCATACATAGTCAAAGTGTTGTGTCGTAAAAAAGGCATTTCTTTGCTTTTAAAGGCTCTTACATAGAACAATTTGACACTATATTAAGCAATAATCACCAAAGGTTGGTCAAATCTTCCCAATATGTTTTAGAGGGATATTTTAAATAAGATATCCCCGAATTTGTATCTATCAACATCCATACTTGCTTGTTTTTCTTTTGTTTTATTCATAACATAAAATAATCTGTTTTTTTCCTCAATCTTTTAAAACAAGAGTCAATGGTAATGTCGGCATATTTCAAATCTGAATTCTCGAGATTGTTTCATCTCAATATACAATGACAACATTTTCTAGTTTAAATGCTGAACTTTATATTAAAGAAAGTGAAAGATCAACCTATCCTAGTGCATATGTCTTCATTTAAATTTTGAAATAAAAAAAAATAATGAATTATTCTTGATACTTTTTGATCACATCTCCAATTAAGTCAACCATAAATAATGTCTAGACACACCCGGAGGAATTCTAAAGTTGTATGTGAATTCTTTTTTGAAGATTTCCTGAAATAAAGAATATTAAAATAAAATTAAAGATAGGAAGAAACCTATGTTTAAGCATCAATTAATTTTGTGAGAAAAATATCTTTCAGCTAAGTGATTTACACTTTATTCAATGATTCAGCACATTTAGTATCTTTTTAACTCCTGGATTTTAAATTGTGTAAATTTGACCTTATGAATCAAATTTCACATTCTGTTTTGGTTGACCGTAGGAGTCACTTTTTTGACTCTCATATATATATATATATATATATATATATATATATATATATTGGCAGTCGAGGTTTCGAGTCACACACGGAACAGTCTCCCATGTCTATAACCTTGCTGATGAGACCTAATAGGTCGAAATGTACATACAGGGATTGACATTTTCTCGATTTGTTTAGCCTTACATTTGAACATATATGCCCGCCTAGATTAATTAATTATTAACTAATTAATTTTCAAAATTAGGTATGACTTCAATTAAGCACATATCCTCCAAAAATTGTCGGCTATTCTCCTTCCACTATTCCCCTTTCATTCTCACAAACTTGTGACCCTCTCCTACAAATATCTCTACTGCTATCATTGTTTGAACCTACTAGCAATTTCTACTACCTCCCACTACCAATTCTTATTACCTCCCACTACCAATTCCTACGTTACTGCACGTTGTTTTTAAAAACGAGACACCCGAAATATCCCATCAGTTTCATACCTGAAGATGTCAGATGGACATGCTGAAAGCGCTCGTAATGAAACCTTTGGTGGATTGCTACACCAGTTCCACCCTGACAGTAAAAAGATGGCCAGAAAATTAGAAAGGATCGAACAAAAACTCGTCCGACACGAATCGTCAGTATAGTTTAACGAAACATGTTTAAAAGAAAAAATGCTGTCAAAATACACACACACACACACACACACACACATATATATATGTTGGCACCTTTCCATCCATTAAGGACGATGGCATAGTGTCGAAAAAAATTATCTGCGTCTACGCAAGTGACTCTGCAGGCCAATTCCTGAGTGACAGTCTTTGCTGCACTGTATGCACACACACTGGGGTGCTTTCCGGGGCTGCCGTCTTTTTTTCTCCCTTTTTCTGTCTCTTTGATATTGAGGCTACTTTCCTCTCCACCTCACCTCTCACCGTGCCTTGCTTAACGTTAAGGCGCCAGACCGCTCTATTTTTTGCATCTACCTCCCACGTGTTTGTGTCAATATGGCATATCCTCATGTCTCTCCTGCAGACATCTTTAAATCGTAGGCGTGGTCTACCTATCTATTGAGAGCCTTTTACTAATTCGCCGTACAAAAGATCTTTTGGGATGCGGCCATTTTCCATTCTCCTGACATGTCCAAACCAGGAAAAGCACCTCTCAAAAAAGAAAAGCAGAATCAAAGGAAACTGAGTTTGGGGTGGTGGACCCTAGGTACTTGAAACTCTCCACGGATTCAAGGTTGCACCTATCAATATTGATATTTAGAGGATAGTCCACGTTTTGTGCCATGACTTTTGTCTTTGACTTATGAAAAGTCCGAACTCCTTATAAGCATGTGTGAGGCGACTTACAAGCTGTTGAAGACCTTCTTCAGTGTGTAACGCAAGGCTGCATCGTCAGCAAATAGCATTTCACGAATAAGGACCTTCTTAACTTTACTCTTGGCACGAAGACGTGCAATATTGAATAACTTGTCGTCAGCTCTTGTGTGAATGTAAATTCCTTCACTGCATTCCATGAAGGCATATTGGAGAAGCATAGAGAAAAAGACCCCGAACACTGTAGGCGCAAGGACACAGTCCTGCTTCTTCACCCCGCTGTTGACCGGAAATGCCTCCGATGTTGTACCATTAAACAGACTGTGATGTGAGTATCTGTATGGAAGGAAGTGATGATTTCTAGTAGTCTGGATGGACAGCCAATCTTCTGCAACAGTCTAAAGAGACCACTTCGGCTGACCATGTCAAACGCCTTCGTTAGACCTTGAACGCAATGTAAAGTGGCATCTGCTGTTCCTGACATTTTTCCTGCAGCTGGCGTAGAGAGATCTTGTCTAAGGTTGACCGGTTTGAACGGAAAACATACTGGGACTCCGGGTAGATGCGAGAGGCAAGAGTCTGTGACCGAACCAGTGAAATGCGAGCAAAAACTTTTCCAATGTTGCTAAGGATGGACATACCTCGATAATTGTTGCAGTCGCTCTGGTCTCTTTTATTCTTGTATAGAGTGACAATGATAGTCCCGCGTGTCTCGAGGGATGTGTCCTTTTCCCCAGCAGCTACAAAGTAGATCATGTAATGGTTGAAACAACGCTGCTTACCCACTCTTCAATACTTCTGATGGTATGCCACCACTACCGGTTGCCTTCCTATTTGCGAGGCGGTCGATAGCTTTACTTGGTTCTTCCACGGTTGGTGGTGTGTCTAGTTCCTCCATGACTGGCAGATCTATTATGGCATTTAGGACATTGTTTGTCACAACGTTTTGGGTTTTGCATAGCTTTAGGTAGTGCTCAAACCAACGTTGCAGCTGCTTCCTTTGGTCGGTGATGACTTGTCCCATCTTAGTCTTGAGTGGTGCAGTTTTTATGATGAATGGGCCGGTTGCTTTTTTATGCCCTCGTACAAGCCCCTTGCATCTCTATGTTGGCAGTTATCTCTATGTCACGACACAGGTTTAGCCTATATATATATATATATATATATATATATATATATATATATATATATTAGTGTAAACATTTTGTGGAAAGAGGTTTCTCAATGCGATAGGTGATTTTTTAAAAGAAGTGCCCCATGTCCTTATTATGGTGGGCTGACTTAAAATCTAAAATATTAAAACCATCACAATACTGTCTATAACTTTGAGTTTCCTGTACATTGAATAGCACCATGTTTTTTCATATATATATATATATATATATATATATATATATATATCAGTATTACGTGAATTTCTTTATTTATTCATTTTCAATGTAATGGGAGTGTGAGTGTGTGTGTGGCATACGGAGGAAACGTTAAAAAGAGGAAAAGATATTGAAGAAAAAGGATTTAAATGAAAAAAAGACCCACTCCATCATTCTCTTTCATTATTTTTGGTCTTTTTATTTAAATAATTTAATGAAATATAATATTAAATTTAATATAATGAATCTTTAAACTATCTATTTAAAAAATAATATCTAATATTTAATTTTACAGTGAATTATGCAAAAGAGCAAATGGCAAAGTAGGAATTTATACAAATGCCGACATTTCAATTTCGACATCTGGCATTTCTAAAATGGAAAATTTCTCTTTGAGTCGTAAATTACAACTTTTTTTTACCTCCTTTATATACTGGATCTCTTTTTATTATCTGCCTCTTGACGATTGATAATTTTCTTGTACTCCCCCTGATCTAGCATATGCTGCTCGATGGTTATAAACCCGCTTTTTTCTCTCTATCTCCTAAGCCCTGATATGTTTTTCTTTATAATTTTTCTTTATAATTTTAATCACTCATTATTTTTTCTAGAGAAGTTTCTTTTCCAAGGATCAACTCTTGGGTTGACTTCTGTCACATCGCATATTCTGATTGTCGGTCTGCTCATTCAAAATTATGGCGTTGTGATTGCAAGAAACTGTTTGCTGACCACTTCTATAGGAGCAACCCACCCTCAGATTACTTCGATCAAACAAATGCTAGATTCGGCAATCAACCGAAGGAAATGTTTTTCTACATGTTTTTATAGCAGTACATTACAGACTAACGTTCTACACAGACACACAGACAGCTATAATAGTTGAGTGTCGAGCATTAGCTGTTAATCTACTGATATTTTGAAAGATATGATCCTCTAAAAATACTAATGCAAAAGGTATTGTTTCTTTGCTATTTCGATGGTCAATAATTGTCTCATAAAATTATCACTTGAAATGATTTTCATATTTTTAGTTCTTTATCTCACTCACTAAATATCAGTTTCTTTTATTCTTCTGGGATTGAAAGATAAAAGGTTGATTTGAAATCCTTCTTTACCGATCACAAGTTCAAACCTTTTCATCAATTATCAATCAGGAACGAGAAATAGTTCGTTCAGTGCACTCATCAAAGTGTACGAAAATGGAACTGATTCCATATGTCTGTTTATAAACAAAAAGAACATCCTTTTTGTAAACACACACACACACAAATTATGAATGGCTTGGTTCTATTGTAATAATAATTTCCAATGCAATTTTATAGTAAAAATAATCTTTTATAATCTTTTATTGTAAAAAATAATTTCAAATGCCTTTTTATTACAGAAATAATTTTAAGAATTCTATTGTAAAACAATTTACAATGCATTGTTATTGTAAAAAAAATAATTTCCAATGCATCTTAAATGTAAGACAATCATTCCAAAGTTCCTTTCATTATAAAAATAATTTCCAATGCATTTTTATTGTAAAAATAATTTCCAATGCATTTTTATTGTAAAAATAATTTCCAATGCATTTTTATTGTAAAAATAATTTCCAATGCATTTTTATTGTAAAAATAATTTCCAATGCATTTTTACTGTAAAATTCTTTCCAATGTAATTAAAAATAGTTTTCTCGATTCCATTAACGTAGACGCTAGGTGTGATGGTTATTGTCATTGGAAATGCGTTCGGCAACCGGAGTTCAAAACTTCGACGATGCTGTTTGTATTTCACATATCGCTGATATCCTTGAGAAATCTAAGAATCCAATTATCCTCTTTCCAGTTATGGGTAAATAGTATGGCGGATTGGGATCTTTAAACTTTGTAAGGCATCCAGTCTAGGAGAAGGAAAACTCAGAAATTGTTAAACCCCGCTTAAGAAATTGACCATGTGTCGCATCTTATTCGTGTGGAGGGGTCGGTAAATATATCTATATTCCATTCACAAAACCATATTTCAGTGGTAAGATTTTGGTATATATATATCTATTAATAATGGAGATTGTCTGTATTTCTGTCTGTAACAAAAACTACGTCATAGCTCTACGTCACAGCTCACGTCATAATATTCTTATGCTATATACACCCAAAATTTGAGTAAGCAATTTTAAAAATTGTTTTTTACTCTCGTCCTTTTTTTACAGTAACAAGAAGTTAACAAAAACGTTTACAAATAAATAAATACCTACGATTTTGTGTAAAATTGATGGGGAAAATATTCAAAATAATTGTTTGATTATTACATGCACGCAACATTTTATTTGAGAGGGACGGGGCTAAGTTTTCATTTCAAATTGTGTTTTTGTTTTTTACTCCTTTAATAAATATGAGGATTTGTCTTACTTATGATACAAAGCCTCTGACATTGAATTTTTATCTTCCACCCTCTCAGGCAATGTCTTGCAAAAATAATTTTTACGACGCCCGGAGGATGTTTTCTGTTGCTAGTAATTTTAATACAGCAAGGATGACAGATATAATTTCTAATCCAAGAAGAATAAAGCAATTTCCAATCGAATTTTCTACTTAATAGTGAGTTGTGCCCGATTCATTATAATTTTCCAAGGGAGATAACAAGTAAAACCTAATTAGAGAGAACTTTCCTTTATTTCTAATGTTACATTTGATGAATAGAATATAACTCAATATCGAGCTTAATGGCCACCAATGGGGATATTTCAGCTTGTTAATGCAAAGATCTTCTCAAATGGTACCCATTGTAAACTGAATTTTCATACACAAAGTAAATGAGGACGATACGAATATGATACTTTATTAATATAGTTATTTTTCTCACCAAGTAATTTCTTTTGAAACATTACCCAATTAGGTATATATATATATATATATATATATATATATATATATATATATATATATATATATAAGTAGGTATACGCGCATCTGTGTGTTTTTGGAGTGTCCAACAAGATTAAAGAAGAAAACACTTTGCTTCCTCTAAGCAAAGATGAATGCCATTGTTAATGCACTAATTAGCTGGTAATTCGTAAACAAAATGAGAATTGGCAGAGATAACAAAATATGATAACAGAACAGGCACCGCATTGTAATCTAAAAAAAAAGCTAAAACAAAATTGCTGAGAGTACAAAACAGAAAATATAATAGAAATAATTTTTACTATATATATATATATATATATATATATATATATATATAGTACAATTGTTTATATCATATGTCTATGAAGATGGTAATACTCACATCCGAACATATTCAAATTATGTTCATCATATTCATGTTAATTTACATGGAAAATGTGCTTTAGTGTTTTGCTGAATATTTTATAAAGTTAAATAAAGCAAATAAAAACAACAAATACTGTGACAGTATTGGTGGATTGAAATAATACATAAATGACTAATTTCACGATTTCAGGAATGGACTTGAATACCCAGGTTGTAGAGTGCCTGTCTCCAGAGTTAGGAGCTTTGAAATTAAAGGTACACGAAGAAAAACATATAACATCGAAGAGTTTCTAAGACGTCAGAAATGGTTTGGATTACATAAAGCCAAGAAAGAAAATTGTTAGATGTATAATCACATTCACAAAAAACATTGATAACTCTTAATGCACATGATATGGTCTTACGAGCTGAGTTTAGCATAGGAAATGGAATTGGCAGTCCGAATTCAAATCCTTGACGAGGCTGTTTGCGTTTAACTCCGTATTAATGCCCTTGGCATAAACCCTTCCCCCCACTTCAGCTCTGGAACAAAAAGCAGGCCTGACTGGAATATTTAGCCAAGGTTAGACAACCAATCTAAGAGAATGAAACTCAATTCAAACTAGCTTTACACCGTTTAAAATTGACTATGTCACACACGTCCGTGGTGTAGGAGTTGGGTAAATATATACTTGCAGTAATCTTGACAAATCCTTTTCACTAATATAGGCAGGGTGTCCGAGAACTAAGATAAAAACAATGTTGTCTTCATTTGTTGATAACGTTGTAGAATTGATTCAAGATATAAAAAAAAAGCCCGACAAACCTTTGTGATATAACTGTGGGAGTTGATTGTACGAAGTGGGTGCTCTGCGTAAACAATCCTGTTGAGTCTTAAAACAATGGAATAAAGAACAAAGAATTTGACGACACGCTATTCAAAGAGAACTGATGGAACAAATGCATCGATGACAACAACCTGTAAAAGTATAATAGGAGTACCAATAACATGTGAACAATATTTTAGTTGTATTGTAATAAACTTTTTAGATTAGTAGATTTTATATCTTATTTATTAGACAATCCATATATATATATATATATATATATACGGGTGAGGGTATTCACACAGGATGCATAAATTGCAGCACTTATAGCATCCACAGTTTCAAATTGCAATCCATGTTTATAAACATCCTTTGGTCATCCATCCCCAAATATTCTCGATTGGGTTTAAATCTAGAGAACACGAGGAATGGCTCAAAAGCTGAATGTTGTTTTCCATAAAAAAAAACTGTTCGACCTTCGAGTGTTGTGGATTGCAACATTGTCCTGTTGGAAAATCCAGTTTTCTCCACATAGACGAGGACCTTCAGTAATTAGCAATAACTTTCTTAACATGTCAATGTAACTAGCAGCTATTTGACGATATTTTATCTCCAGTAATTTAAGAGTTCCATTGTACAAAAATGAACCCCAGATCATAATTGATCCACCTCTACTATGTCGTGTTGAGAAAATTTATTTTGGGACATCTTTTGCATTCCAGTAACACTGAAAACCATTTGGGTCATCAAAGCTGAAATTTTTCGTCGGAAGATATCACTTTCTTTCATTTATCTACATTCCAAGTTTGATAATCGGTACCAAATTATAAACGGGAGAGAAGAAGGCGAAGAAGAAGGCGAAGAAGAAGGCAAAGCCTCTGCAGCCGTTTCAAGTTCTTAAATCTTTTCTTACTTAAATGCTGTCAAATTGTTCGAGAGTTGAATTCAGCATTTGTATTCGCTTTTATCTGATTTGATGTTAGACTTGAATCTCTCTTAACTTCTCACCTAATGCATCTGTCTAGAAATGGTGAGATTTTTTATTGGGGTGATCGCTTGATTTTATTTAGAAGCATATGCATACGGATTTTTAATGAAGTTAGAAATGACACTTCTGCTACGGCCAATTTCATTTGCAATGACTCGTTGCAAAAGACTACGTCTTTGAAATTCAACAATCCTTCCCTGTTTGAACTTTATTAAAATTTCACTCTTAGCCATTTTAAAATGTGAAATTTAATGCTAGAAAAAAATCTAATTAGATGTCTACACGTCTGAATCTATGAGTACACTGACTAGTTCTAAAATTCTTATCCAGTATTTTTTTTTCTCACACATGGTCTTATCTTTAAGACGAACCAAAATACTTTTTCAATGTTTAAATTAATCAATTAAAAGCTTAACATTTTCCCTTGTTTGTTGATAAAGTACATTTTCTAATTAAATGTAAATTTTTCTAAAAAATATTTCGATTAAAGTGTTTAATATTTTTTTTTAACCTTTTTGTATCTGGTCTTAAGAGTTTTACCAGAAGTGTATAAGGTTCTTTTTACTTGCCCGTTATTTAAACAAAAATATACCCTAAATATCAACTCTATTAAAAAATTACTGATTTATTTGGGAAACTTAAAACGGAAATCCCACACTTACTTAAAATACACTGACTGTATCTCCTGCAGAATTTTAATACTATATTTTATTTATCTTCGTTTGCTACGTGTGTTTTTTTATTAATTGACAAAATTGAAATAGAAATCAATAATGATTTATTTCAAAATGTTCTTCATGGTTTAAATTGGGGCAAATAATTTGCATGTTTTTCGTAGCATTTCCGCCGGTCCAGCAAATTAATTGTCGGTTCGCAATAAAATCAAATTTGATAATAATATGATGTGTAGAATATGGCAAAAATAAAGTCATACCTGTAATTATCTGTATCTAGCTAGCTAACAAGCTTTCTAATGTAGAAAATATTGAGAATTCATTTCAATTCTTATTAGAATTTCAGTTCAAATTTCACTGCTAATTTTAATAGCAGTTAAGTAGGATTTATTCCCTTCCTTTCAGGGATGACATGTGACACATGTTCGAGTACGTTTAGGTTGTTTCATCGGCATTTCCATCTAGAGGTCCCGACCATCAAGGATTCTACCCTATTAAGTGCAATTAGGAAAGTAAAGCAACCTTCTGTGGAAGAGTAGAGTAATGGATGCGCGTAGTGTAATGGTTAGCGTTGTAGGAAATGAACACGCCGAGAAGAGTTCAAATCCAGGACCGGCTATTTGCATTTTTCATAGCGCTAATAAACTTGGAAAAGGTACTCCAACTATTCTCCCTCCATCTATGGGTAAAATAGTAGAGCAGATTTGTCTCTTTAACCTTGGTATGGCAACCAGTCTAGGAGAATGAAACTGAATTCAAACCAATGGGGGCAGTCTTCTCGTAAATCAAACCACGGGTCAAAAACTACTTTGAGAGCTCCTTCACCTCTTACTAATATTTAAAAAAAAGATTCAGCGCTATATTTATATGCTGAGAACCCGTTGATGTTATGATATAAGGGTTAATTACGATACTGCGCCGGTGCGAAACTAACATTTCAGATAAGTACACGTCAGAAGGAAAAAAAAACAAGGTATGTACTCATGTTAAACACAGACAATATTCTGAACTAATTGTAAAATATGAAATGCTAATGCTATCTGTGAACTGGCCTGGTGACTAAAAGTTGTGTATCTTCATCTTTTACTACTTGATATTCAATCTTAGTTAGAAACTCAAATTTTAATTGGTCCATTTAACTTAATCTTAATACAATATAATTCTCTCACATCGGGGCCAGTCACTACATTCATAAATTTTATAAAATATACAATATCTATTCTGTAGAAATACATATATCGGTGTATATTAACATATCAAGTAATACTTGTAGAGATTGAGCTGTGGATTCTGTATTATCTCAATCTGCCTTAAGAAACCAATATGCAAACTCATGACTAAACAAAGGCACCGATAGTGAATACACAACTATCTCATTTATCAAATAGACAATATCATTATATATATATATATATATATATATATATTATTATTTTTTTGGGTGATTTTCTGCATGACAGTCTCCTGTCTATAACTCTGCTGATGAGGCATAATATGCCGAAATGTACATACAGAGATCGACTTTTTCTTGATTCGTTTATGCCTTTACATTTGAACAGATATGCTCGCCTAATTCATTAATTATCAACTAATTAATTTCAATTAGGTATGACTTCAATTAAGCACTTATTCTCCCAAACTGTCGGCTATCGCCATCTCAAACAAACTTAAGCCTGTTTGTTTACTTTCATATATATATATATATATATATATATATATATATTTGGGAGAATATGTGCTTAATTGAAGTCGTACCTAATTTTGAAAGTTAATTAATTAATAATTAATTAATTAGGCGGGAATACCTATTCAAATCTAAGGCTAAACAAATCGAGAAAAATCAATCTGTGTATGTACATGAGGCCTAATAAGCCGAAATGTACATACAGAGATTGATTTTTCTCGATTTGTTTAGCCTTACATTTGAATAGGTATTCCCGCCTAATTAATTAATTATTAATTAATTAACTTTCAAAATTAGGTACGACTTCAATTAAGCACATATTCTCCCAAAAACTGTCGGCTAAAAAAGCCATATCAAAACACATCGTCCGTGTATTTACTTCTCATATATATATATATATATATATATATATATATTATATATATGTAAACTGATGTCATTTTGTAATCTAATAACTTGACCAAGTCTCGTTTAAATGATCTAAAATTTGAAGAGGATGCGTAGAAACAACTCAAAATTCCATGTTTAATATTTTGTTTATTTCTTTCAATGAATAGAAATGACCTTCACCAGAAAATAAGGTAATTTCGAGTTGTTTCAACACATGATGTTAAAACTTGAGATGATTTGGACGAGGATTGGCTAATTATTAGATTACGAAATTAAATCAATTTTTCTGAAACACCTCAATATATATATATATATATATATATATATATATATATATTCCCCATTAGGATTGTTGTAAGACAATAATAATATTTGATAGCGTGCTATATAGGTTCCCACGCACCCGAAAAGAAATAGCTGTTAGCACAGACATTTGGATATGATTTATTCCATGGCCACTTTTTACCCATCAACATTAGGCTGCTCATTCCACAGAACATTACTTGTTTGAAAGTCAAAAAACTTTCAGCTGTTCTTTTCACAAATCAGTATGTGCCTTGAAGCTGAGTGCAGAAGCTAAAGGCGAGTACAGTTTTCCGCTGCTATGGTAATGGTTCCCCGAAGCGGAAAATTTATTTGGTTCTATTTATAGGAAACGTTATTCGGAAGCAAATGAGATGTAACTTAAAGAGAAATTCTTCTCTTGCAATTCTGCCTATACAATTCACTGGATAAAAAGAAACGTCTGCCTTCCAACATTAAATTTGAGAAACTTCTAATATTTCGACGTTTTGTTTAGTTTTGATTTCTAGCCAGGAAAAAAAAATATATATATACATAGGCATTTTATTTTTTAACATCCCAGGCCGATATATTTACTAAAACATCTACAGGAGCATGATGTAACACAAAGTCAATTTCTTAAGCGGAGTTTAACCAGCTTGAAATCAGAATTTTCCTTCTCCAAGGCTGGGTACCTCACTAAGATCGGCCCTATTATTTACCAAGTGCTGGAGGGATAATAGTTGGATTCATACATTTCCCAATGGTATTAGCGCTATGTGAAATGAAAAGTCCAGGATTTGAACTCGTGTAACCGAGTCCAATTCTTACGGCGATAACCATTACAACATATGTCTCAGCGATGATAAATATTACACGACACATTTCCACGCACAAACTAAATACAATTCAGCAACTCCGGTTGCTTTTGCATGTAAAGATGACAGACCACATTCGCCTGTTGAGCTCACCTGATACTCTCCGAGTGATACTCTACGCATTTGCCCTTATAACATGGAGCATGGAGTCGGATTCCATGATTTCCGACCTACCTAATCTTGTCTGATCATCAAGGTTCTTGGAAAATTCCTTGAAATCATCTGGTTATTGTATTGGGATCGACTTTTCCTTAGCCTTTTGCACAATAAATGTTTTTGGTTGCTTCCGCGGTATCATGGTTCAGTTCGAACTCGCAAAGCATAAGTTATCGAATTATACGAGGTTGCGGCTTTTAACTCACACGCGGAGTGAATCAATGCACAACATGTCAGAGCACCAAATAACACGATCGATAATATCAATCACAGCTGGAACTTATTACAGCTTGAAAAGGTTTGGTCATATGATATACGTGTCGCAAATTATCACATGTAAAAATATTGCAAAACCTTTGATTCGACCTAATATAAGCCTTTTGTATTCTTTGATCATATCAAAAATATAAAACAATTACATTTACGAACAAAAAATTCTTTATCCTGAATAAAATAGACAAATTGCAAAAACGTGATTTAATGTTCATGTCGACAACTCTTATTTAATCTGTTTGCATCAAACCTAAAAAAAAGACAAAAACAATGTTAAGAAGATATTTACAGTTAATGGGATTCGAAATGGTGTAACATCATTTTGTTTCAATAACGTTTGTTTTTACATTTCTTTAAACAGCAACTGATAGAAATACCATTTATTAAGGACCGTTCTTTCAACCCATGTGATGAATCATTTATGGGAAGTCTCAAATAATAAGTATATGCATTATTGCAAATAAGAAGCGGTTTGAAACTAATGAAGTATTTTCTTAAAAAAAAAACACGATTCAAATAATTGTCAAATAATTCGGTAGGGATTCTCTCTTGTATCTTTAACTGTACAGACATCTTTTTTCCCGTTTTAATGAGAAATGAACAATAACAACATCCTATCGAAAAGAAACTGAAATATTAATTTGTTTTGAAGGAAAGCGGCTTTTTATCGACATAAACTGACAAGAATCTTTACTAAATGCAAAATGCATTTGACATTTCAACGTTTATGGTCGACTTTGCAAAGTTGTATTTCATCATAAATTCACATTTTTGATATATGAATTGTTTTATATTCTACTATCAGAATAAAACATTTTTCTTTCCTTATTTCTTTTATGTATTATTGTTTTTTTTTGTAACAAACACAGTGGAATCAAGAAGAATTCAACATGACAGGAGATTTTTTTCTCTCTTAAATATTAAAAAAATTTTGAAACTAAGTTCAGAAGAAAATTCTACTAATCATTATTACGATGTCGTAGTCTAATACGTTAGCGACAAATAAGAACTTTGCTGACCAATCTATCAAACTTTTCTGGAAAACAGATTCATAATCCGTTTTTGACGATTGATTAATTTCAACGAAATGTCAAACTGTCTACGGTTATTTTCTTCTTAGAGGTTAGAGAATCGCGTACATTATCCGTTAATATTTACATTTTTTGGTAGTTGTTTCTTAAGAGATTTCTATTTGCTTTTGAACCACACTCCAAATATCAAATTCTCTTCTAAGTCAACCGACTGACCCCAGAGAAAAATAAAAGTATCCTTTCCCTACACACCAACCCCACCCGACTTTCCCTCATCCCTCACTCATTTACCTTTTCACTATAAAAGCAGAATGTACAATAAAGTTCTGAAGAAGCTTCATCCAATAATGAGGCGAAATATCAATTAAATTCTGCTGTGTGTTGTTATATCCACAATTTCCTCTATTCCCAACCACTTTTGTCGGATTTATTCAAATCCTTCACTCAAATAATTTTTAATAGATCTGTTTTAATCATAGATGTGATCCTAACAGCTACTACCATTTCGGGTAAGAGTGAATCTGTGAGTAACGGCAATGAAGAATTGGTTTGATGGTTGTTTTTTTAACGGCATATCAACACTTTCAGGTCATTTAATGCCTAATAAAGTCATTTTTGTTATAAACAAAGGACTCAATTGCTCACAGTAGTTGCTGTTACTTAAGTTGTCACTCATTTAAGAATTGAACAGGTTTATTGTCACTTAACTTCTGTGATCTAGCGGGAACCGGACAATGAAGGGGTACTCCACACATCTCCAGAACTGGATCCTCACTATCAGATACAGTTTAGCGTCATACGAGGACAACCCTTTTTGGTGAGGATATTAACCCTTTGCAGGGTGATACATTCAGCATATTGAAAGCCCCAACGTGTGGTATCAGTTTTTAGCGCTAATAGAATATAGAAGTGAAAATATGTAGACAGATAATAAAGTCATTCTAAATTCATTGAAAACATTAAGAAAAAGAAAACAATTACAACGAAGCTGCTAGAAACGAATTCATTATGAATGTTTAGCGAAAAATAATAAAGAAAAAATCTAAATAAGAATATAACTAACGTGAATGGTTGTTTTGTTTTACATCATATATTATGACTTGAATATTTTTCTTCGACTCCTTTTCTTTATCAGGAAACTGATTGACGTCAAAGGACGATCCCTATCCTGACATATTGTTGTTCCCTAGAGCTTCAAAAATGACATTTATATTTCACTTTTTCGACTTTAAATGAAACAATGTGCATTGCTTCATAATTGGAGGATGAAAAGAGTAAGAAACAGTAAATGTATATGTAACATAATTGACAGGTTGCCTATAAATTATGTACTGTATTATAAAAAAAATCAGAATAACGCTAATTGCTGAGTCATCGAAAAATACGGATAAATCATTGAGGGAACTTAAGCTTCTAATTGATCTGTTTTCTCATTGGCTAGAGCCGAATATGGAAACAGAAGTTAGTTTAGAAAATCAGTTTTATAGGACAGACGCAAAATAGTGATCTATCGTCTTTATCATCTTGGATTTGAAATATAAAAGAGGTCTAAAAAAACAAAATAAAGCATTCTGTTCGTTACTAAAAACTAACTGTTAAGTTTCTGACCGACATCCTTGACCAGTTGAAAATATAATATAAAACTATAGAATCCTTTGGTAAGTGAATAAGTCCTAAGTTTTGGAATCCTACGTAGTGTCAAAGGTACAGTGATATAATCCTATGTTCCGTCGTCCACGAAGGTTCAAAGCAGGTGTAAGTAGCTAAGATCAGAACAGCCGATATAAATACAATATCAGCAGCAGAGCACTGCCAGTGGTTGGCCAATAGGTTGGTCACATGGTTCTTGGCTAGTCTATAAGTAAGAGTGGGCATTTACCACACGCCTTATATCTAAAAATTTTTAACACTAACAACGTAAAACAAATCCAGAGATTAAAAAAAAAAAAAAACCCAAAACGACAGAGAAGACAGCCCAGATCAAATGACACATAGCAGTACAATACAGACATAGATGACAGATCCAGGTTAGAAAAAGCAATATGCAACATATAAACTAGGATGAAATATTAAAGTAATTCATGCTGAGGAAATGAAACTTAAGAATCGATGCCAAAATGTGAAAATGCAAAACTGAAAAAAATAAATAATGCAGCAAAATGAAAGAACTCTCAAAAGCCAAAAGATTTAACAATGAAAGGCACCTAAAAATAATATAAACAAAACTTGAATGTTCTAAAATGATAAAAAAGGAACATTTACACATCAGTAAATAATCACGAAAAACAGAAAAATATTGGATGAGTCCCCGTGGCGTAGATGCTAACGTGCTGGATCGCGACAATGTAGTAAGCTAGTTTCAACTCCAATTGTGCTATTAAATTCAGACTAATACCATTGGAAAGGTATTAACCACCCCATTCCCCCAGTTACTACTGTTATTCTACAAGGATGGCTTAGATATCAAATTCAAATCATTCTTTCATACCACATAATTTCATTGTCCCTTCTCTCACTATTATTTTCTAATTTATCTTCTTTTTTCTTTTCTTTTTTCACGTAACGTTCGACACAATTTTATGTACTTATAAAACCCACATATAATGTTATACGAGAAGAAAAGATAAGGTCCTTTTTAAACCTGAAAGGTCAATAGGAATTCTCACAAATAATATCTATATACCAAACTTCACACAAACCTACTAAAATAGAAAAATCCAAGTCACCAGGGTATCAAAGGTTTATATCTACATTGTTTTAAATGTTTGACGTCTATGCATAAAAATCTGACTAAGCAACTTTGAAGAAACAAAGATTCATAAATGATTGGGAAATGGCAACGTTATTCTGATTTTAAACACACTGAGAATGTAGCAATTAATAAGAGACCTAGAACATGCTTGCCTTTCTCTGCTTCTGACTTAGAAACTCTTAGGAATAGGGAAAATAAAAAATAAATCAGATGACTCTACAATCTATTATTTGTTGATGATGTATCGACCATAAACTAAAACAAGAAGGAAAAACCTCATTGGGTCACGAACTGACTACAAGAATCATATCCTATGCACTATGAATGAATATTCTTATATATATTCCAAAATATATAAAAATTACGCTGGATTTATATGGAATAAAAAGCATTGGATTATAACATTGACTCTTCTATTATCTTCTATCGTATCAAGTCGGGTGTTCTGTTCTCCGGGGTGGGGTTAACTTTCAGCTTCCACCTTGGGTTCTTTCGTTGTGGACTCCGCTTTGTTGGTATCAGGAAAAAACTCGAATACATATTCTGTGTGTACACATATTTATTTCCTTGAATACACGCTAAGACGATGCATTGCACGCACGCTCGTTGGGTAGCCGACTAGAGATGGTTTTTACCTCATTCAGGTCGCTCAACTGCCTAAATTCTGCTTCTATTTTCCCAGCATCGTCTGGTCATGGGATCTCCTAACCCAATAAGAGGTCCTATCCTAGACGAGTTCTAGGCTTTTTCAATCAAACTAGATGAATCATTGTTTTCCCATTTCCGCTATTTCAAATTACTTTGAACTTCTTGCATTTTTTAAAAAGAATCCTTCACTACTAAAACCAAATGTGTAAAGATCGCCAAATGCATGGACCCAAATATCTGCCACACTCCGAATTATAAACGTTTCAAGTGAACTTAAAAAAGAATTTTCATTCTCACTATAAAATTTAAATCCTAAAATTTAATTCACTACGACTAATTCCGACACAACAGAATACCTCTACAAAATCTTTAACGATAATTCCCCCTCAAACGACCAAAAAAAAGAAAAAAAAAGACAATCATTGATACTTCTATTTAAATTTCATCACGAAATTTTCAAATTTATGAAAAATAAAAATCAACCATGGCGTCTTCTCTCCTAAAAATTGTTTTCCTTTTTTTTTCTTTCTTCCTTGAATTCTGGGTGTCAGTATTTGCCCTTTTTCTCATTGTTTTTTAACAGCTAATTCTCTGTTCCCTGCTACTGTCACAATTTCTCCTCATTTTTATAAAATAACTTTAAGTCTGTTTATATATTACATGAGCTAAGATAAACTTATATGTATAAACAGACGTAAAGTTATTTTATAAAAATGAGGAGAAATTGTTTCCCAAACCTTTCCATTTTACCAACTTTATGTCATTTTGAACATTATACTTCTGAACATTAAGCGATTTTTTTTCCAATTCTAAGCTTATATAATATTTTTCATAATATTTTCTGTGTGTGTCCGATCGTACTTATGTATTTCGTTTTTTTAATTATTTTTTCTCACAATAGTTCTATTTTTGTTCTTCTCTTTCGTCGTTTCTATTCCAGCTTTTGCTTTCTCGTCTTCTTTCTTTTATCATTATATCTATTTTCATTCTTCGTTTCTTTTTCCTCGAGGCTTCAATTTTTGTATCTCTTCTTTCTACTCGTTCGTATATTCTGCCCTTTTTTACGCATTTAGGACCTTCTTTTGCTGTGCCGTGGATTTTTAGGTTTGAATTGTTTATAACTGGTTCCATGGCACCAAATGTTGCATTGTCATATATCTGCCTTTATCAGGATTTCTATTCTTTGGGGCGAAGGTTTTTGGTCCTCATTCCCTTTTTTTCCATCGTCGATCTTTTTTTAGCCTCAGGAATAAACTTGAGACATATTCCTGTGGAAACACACTTTATTTTCCCGAATACATTTCCGCCCGATGCATCATTGACCCGCATGCCCGCGAGGAGTTGTAGCGGATATAGAATTCACTTTATTCAGGCCACTTTACTCAACTGACTAAATTCTAATTCTATTTTCTCATCGTCGTCTGTTCATATAATTCTCTAAGCCAATGAGAGACCTCGCTCCTGACAAAATTGATTTCAAGACTGTCAATCAAACTATATGAACTACGGTGTTTTTCAACAGTTTAGCGTCATTTTAAATTATTCTACACTACTTGCTAAAAATGATAGGCTATGCCTGTCCATTATCTAACAGTATTTCTCTAGTAGGTAATATCTCTATTATTCTTCATAAACTATATGAGAGTATCTTATTTTATCCCGCAGGATTTCATTTTAAAAATTCAAACATCTGATGCATATAATATAAAATTAATTATCAAAAAACTCTCAAGGGAACTTTTTTGAAGAGTCAGAAAAGACAGTGTAATGGAATTGTAAATCGATACATTTGGAGTCTTATTAATGCTGAAAAGAAAACGGAAATACAATATCAAATCCATTAACATATTGAATTGAAAATATCAGGGAATATATCAGAATATTAAAATTGGATTCAATAAATTAAGAAGAAATAAAATCAGCTCAGAAATGGTATCTAAATAAGAGAAAACATTTTGGAAGATGAACAAAAATTTCATTTAACTATAAAATGATCAACAGTATTCTGTACACTTCCTAAACTAGACAAGAGAAATCTGAAAACTGATGATATAAAATTTAATACACTTCAGAGATTATATCGTTTCAAGGAGAAGGAAAATACGTCAGTAGTGTTGAAAATATTGCACAACTATAACATGTTAAAAATTTGGATACTAAAGCGAGAATGAAAGTAACCTATGCACGAGAAATCAAACATATGAATCAATGCAAAAATCAAAAAAAGGAGAATACAAATGTAGAATAAAAGGAGGCAGATTCTGCAACAGAACTCATAAAATAATAATAATTTGAAGTCATACATAAGAAAGAATTTACAGAAAATTTAGAAGAAAATGAAAATACAAACAGAATGAGTTGAACTTGGTTTTGCAAAGGAAACTTAAGAAGAAACAAGATAAATAGTAACAGCAGATCATAAGTTTAGTTCAACTAACTTCAAAGAATTCAAAAGAAAGAAAATAGCAAATGTTAACCGTCTGCAGACGGAGATAAGACGAGAGACGATAAGGAAATGTAGCAATTTGGCTCGAAAGGAAAGGTGATATATAAGAAACTATTTGGGATAGACTAAGCTGACTAATGCTTTAAGTACAAAACAGAAGCTATCTTGAAAGAAAGTTGAAAAAGAGATAAATTGAAACGAATCGTCCTCTGTACACTAGGCGATCATTTGTAGTCATTATAGACAGAGACAATAAATAACGCAAACCCTCTTAGTAGATAAAGCCGTTCTGATTCAAAGTTGTTAGAGAAGAAAAACTTTTGGAATAGAAAGATAACGATAATAATAATCATTATTGGAGCACTTGGAACTGTCCTAAAGATGACTGCACAAATGCGAGCAGGAATTGAAATCATTTCATACGTAAGTGTTGTCAAATGTCTTTGGTAACAGTTGCCATACGTTGTGCTTAGATCATAATTTGAATTTTAAACATTTTTACACTGGCCAGCATTGGATGATGTTAGCAAACTCATTACATTCATCAAGTAAGGCTTTTTTATAGACCTAATATGGCTTGAAGATTCGTTGCTTAAGGAACAAGTGAAAATGGCAACCAGATGGAATTCCTGGTTTCATGCAACCAAATATCACTCATCCTTTGTACAGTTTATGAAGGATTCTTTAAGCAAGAAAATAACTATGGTCTTGTAGTAGATAGGATTCTGGAATTCTGGTAGATGATGGTCAACTACATTATACCACTTATCATAATTTGCACCTGAATCTACATTTATAAATGAGGACCGCGCCCATTTAATCTAACAGTTTCGACAAGCAGAGAGGAAACAAAGTTTCCACTTGCATGTGTTGTTTATAATATGATGGAAGATGAAAATGGAAGATGAAAATGGAATCTCTGATCAAAAGTTCGACCTCAAAGATAATTATGCACTACAACATTCCATTGTTTGATTGTCTTGACAGGTTACATTTCTATTTTTACATATAATTTATTTTTAGACTAGAATTTTAACATTTAAAAAATGTAGATATTTACTGTTTTTTTTAAATGTTATAAAACTTTGAATGATGTCTTTGTTCTCAGTTTTTATAATAATTATAGCATATTCTATTGCAATTTTTTCATGAAATACTATAAAAATAGAAAAAAACTAATTGTGACAAGATCCTGCATCGTAGGCAACAAATATGACAAGATCCTGACACGGCACCCAAATATCACACCGTATTGGGGCTCCTGGGATAGTATGCTGGTCACAGTATGAATTATTTCCGTGACTACCAGATGAGCCTCCGGTCAGCTGCTCTTTCAATACCCTCTGTAGAACTGGGATTGATGCAACTCAGTCGGAGTGTCTTTGTGACGGGTTGAGAAATTAGTAGATATAAACTGCCGGGTTTGCTGGCAAATCTAAAAAATCAGTCAACACACCATCAACAATAACAACTGTTTTTATTCATATATGATGAGTAGGAATAATATATGAATATGTTTTGCACATTTGTTTGGATAAATAAAAACACGATGAGCTTCTTTTTGGCATTTTGTTTTATGCGAAATTCTGGAATCAATTTTAGCAGCAAAAGTCAATTTTTCTAGTTGTAATCTTCTTAATTAAGAAATTTCCGTATCCAGTGACAAATTTAGTTTTTCGATCCAAACTCGGCCATCTCCGGAGCCCGACTGCTTGTGTCGGTCTGTACGCGTCGATCTCTTGGTTCAGTCACTACTTCCTGACTGTCTGCTCGCCTTTTTAAAACGAGAATTATTTTGATATAAACAATTGTATCTATCTCTGTGTCATCGGACTGAGGTGAAATAAGTGTGAACTTCAAGGTCACCCTTTTGATGTGACAGCCATGTCAAATCTTTTAATATTAACACTGCAATCTTTCCTGTATATATAATCAATATGCAAAGCCAAAAATGTACTTGATATTTTTTTTTTCATTTTGCACCTAAACAAACCCAATGACACTAACACAAAAAAGTATTCTACACTTTCCCTTTTTCGTTAAAAATTAGTTGACGCCAACGAAAGAAGCCATCTTGTTACATAATTTACCAAAAGTGGAAATGGAATTAAGAAAAATTTGAAACGGAAAATTGGGGGCCCTACTACTCCTTCTGACGATTAGAAACAAAAAATTCCCTCATGATCTTTTTTGTGAGTTAACTCTTTGCCTACTAAATTTTCACCACGGCTGTACCAAATTTTCTAGGTATTTTACCTGTATGAAGGGATATTTTAATATTAACTATCTGTTCACCTCAAAACTCATTCTATTCAAATAAAGTCCTATTATTATTGTAATCTGAGCCCTTTTTCTCATTTATAATGAAATAACTAACCGTTTTTGTACTTTGCTTGAGAGTGGTGGGGGAGCCGCTGTGAGCGGTTTAATGTAGGCTATTGGGTGGTACCGCAGGCGGAAAGACCCTGAAAAAATAAACGAGGTTCTACCTTCTCTGGGAATAAACATTGTAAGGGCCAATGGAAAAAATTACCAAATTTTAGGAAAATGTTAGTCACCAAAATTGTTCTGTCGTATTACATAGAAAAATAGTCTGGTTTAAGAAACCTTTTAGAATTGTGAAACAATTTTTGATATGAAGAATTTCGTATTTCATGAGAAATTGTGAAATGGTTTTTGATTGACTCCAAATTGACGATTAACCAAATCAGATTTTTCTTTTCTATTTCATTTTCAACTCTTAAGCGATTGATCGGCATTCATTTGTTGTTTTCAACTTTTTTGCTTATCACAATTTCTTTCGGAACTTTTTAACAATCATTAAGCAACTTTGGCGCCGAATTTCTCCTGACTTGTCAATTTTACGCACCAGCAAAACATAATTTATTGCTCAATCGATAAGTCTGTTTTTAAGGAGCTTCAGCACAATTACTTTTACCATAGATTAGACGAAACACTTTTATATAAGCGATATTGACATTATATTGATAAAATATTACCGATTAAATCAAATTGACGGTTTTGATCACTATATGATCGATATTGGTAGTAAAACACTTTCCTGGTTGATTATTGGAAAATTATCCGTTTTTTTTATTTGAATCTAATCTTATCAAATGGATTCATAAAATTCTGGAACATTCTTGATAAAGCATTGAATGAATATATATATATATATATATATATATATATATATATATATATAAAATATATAATTGGTTAATTCTATTTATTATCAACGTAAAAAAAGGGTGCTGACATGGAGTATAAAGCAATATCGAAAAGATAGTGCTACTATACTAGGAAAACCAGTCATTTTTTAAAAATTACAAACAATAGTAGTTATAACTAATAGTTTTACATCTTAGCTATCTTCAGACGATATAAAAAATAAAAGAATAAAATAGTTACCTCGCATATTCATGTAGTTTCTTCACACTTAGTTTCAAACCAATATATATAATATATCTTATTATAATGGATTATGTGTGTCTGTAACCAAACTACGTCACCACCACAATACTCTTAGTTATTTACGTTATATTCTCAATGGTTATCAAATAATCATTATTTAATCTTAATTAGCATTTATTTCTTAACAATGTCTCTATTAAGGTCTAGTTAAGATAGATTGCCTCAAAACAGCCAATATTATTAATGTTTAAAACCTGCAATATGTGTTATATACCATTAAGAAAAAATAGTATATGGTGTGAATAATTTGCATACCGGTTTTAACAAAACCGTGTTTAATAAATAATTACTTGGTGTTATTGATTTCTAATATTATTGTTTTATTCCTAAACATATTAAAAGCAATCCCATGTATAATCTTATATTGAAATCAAGCAACATAAGGTAAAATGTAACCTTTTTTGCGTTCGTATTTATTGAAGTCAGTTAGCCTACTTGGTTTTAATAACAGCAGCTAAGTAGAACTCCAGCAGTGTCCAAGACAGCTGGTATAAATAGGAATCAAGAATGATCCATTCATGAATCTGGGTGATTTGGGTCATTCCATTCCTTGAGTTCTGATTGGTTGCTTGACTGGTTGATTTGCATGACACTGTGGAGTTTATATATACAGTGGACTTTGTGGCATTTCGAGTTTGTATTGAGTTACAATCGCATGCTATCTTGTCTTCCCAGTTCGACGGTAATTGGAGCTTATTCTTCAGTATTCAATTTCATTAGTCTTTTTAATTCGATATAATATTTGATTGTATTAAAACTAAAATACTTGTGCCCGGAGGGTGCATACTTTTGCAAATATAGTATATATAAAGATTGAATAGACTCAAAAATGCTACTGTAGTGGTTTACACACATTCTGTATATGCAATGCAAATCTGAGTACAGATAATGATAAACATGATAATATCAGAGGAAGAATATGCATTTTTAAAGTAAGGAAGCTGATTAAAGGTATCATGTTGTTAGAAGCATATGTGCGTCTGCAAATTCATCGATATGCAACGCATAATGCTGCTTGTTAATATTCTAATTTCTCCTGGAGTGACTGTGCAATTTTCAACGGAGTAGGGGGTGCACTTTAAGCCGAAATGTCCTACAAATATTCAATTCAAGTAAAATCAATGTTTCTTGAAACAGCACGTTCTCTTTAGGATCGGGCATTGACATCCATGAACATGGAACGTGATATTGATGAGATGATCATCAAAGGTACGGCCATTCTTACTATGACTTATTCCTGATATTTTTGGCTGTTGAACATTCTTGTAGTATCACGAGATGAAATTGCAGCCATACAACACACTACCTCAGATACTAACTTTCATTAAATGAAACCTGTTCCTAGTTGAGTCGTTAAGGGCCGGGTTAGCTCAGTCGGTAGAGCGTTCGGCTAGAAACCACAAGGTTCCGAGTTCGATACCGGCCCACGCCGACATAGCGTATGAGTAGCACAGGGATTATCTGTGCGGTAAAGTAAGGAACTGATGGTAGGTGTAGTGCTCCACCTCAGATGCAAAAAAACCCAATCTACTTTAAATTCTCGGCTAGAAACCACAAGGGTTCGATACCGGTCCTCGCCAACTCAGCGTATGAGTATCACAGGGATCTGTGCGGTAAAGTAAAGAGCTGATGGTAGGTGTGGCGCTCCATCTCAGATGCTAAAACAATCTTCATGGTCTAGCGCTAGTGAAAAGGGGATAGACTCCCTCGCTGATTGGGTGATACCGACTTTAGGCCACCCCGACAACTTTACTTTTTACTTTTTTACGAGATTCGAGCTCTTCTATCGGTGACATTCAAAAGAAACCTACTCTTGTGTATATTTTTCAAAGAAAAAATCTTCCATCGATTATACCATTGCAACACTGAAAACGGTTCTGCATATATCTTACGGTAATCCGTGTTGGTCATACAAAACGTTGGGAAGCAACCTTCTTTTAACAGCACTGGAGGATAACTTGGAGTTCGTATGTCATTTGTCACTAAGAAAGTAATTTGTTCTTTTCTGAAAAGTCTCACAAGCAACCTGTCATCACGAGCATGACATTTTCATGAATCTTCCGGCCATCGACCTATCCCTTACACCTTTATATCCTCTGTTGTCTTCCTTTGTATTAAGCATGTGATTACTCAGTGGCTTATGTTCAACTGTCTTCCAACATGTCTACAAACAAAACCTAGCACTAGGCATCCCAATAAACTGTCAGCTAATTTGTTGAAGTGGCATTCCACAATGTTTCAGTTTAGATGAGAAAATCCATGCTTTGTCACGGCAGTTTTAGACTACGAAATACTTTCTCAAGACAGAGTTAAACTATGAATGTATCATGCATGAATATAGTGTACATTGGCAATTGTCACAACACATACTCAAAGCTGATTGAAGAAAGAAAGCATTAAGTATGTATTTACCCAATCCCTCATCTTCCGTTTCTGTTTCCATTTCAATCAATGTAAGGCCACTAAGCAGGATGTGATACAAGGTCAATGTTTAAGTGGAGTAAAGCTGGTTTGAATTCAGAGTTTTCCTCCTCCTAGATCGTCTTATTAACCAAGGGTAAATAACAAAATCTATCCTACTATTTACTCATAGGTAAGGGGAGAATAGACGGATTCATGCCTTTCCCAATGGTCATTAGGGCGAAGTAAAGCGTAAACAGTTTCGTCGAGGATTTGAACTCGGGTCAACGATTCTATTTCCTTATATATCCTTGTTTGTATACTAAAGATATTAACAATGAAATCTCAATCATTTTATTATTATGTTACGATTTTATGGGCCATCCTTTAGGCTTCAAACAAGAGCGCTTGTCCAGCGGAAATCCTTGGTAATGAATCCTTTAGTTGTTCCTTGGTGCTCCTCAGTATTCCAAGTCCTTCGTCAATGATAGCGAATGGAAGCCTCTCAGTATCAGTGATTAAGTAGTCAATCAGCAAGGCATTCGGGCTGTTGGTTGGTTGGGGTTTGATCCACGTGACCTCGCTTAATCTATAAATTTAAGTGGTGTATTGTAGCACACCTTATACACCAGGATAATCCAATAGATAACCGTTAGGAAAAATGCGCCTCCAAGAAACCATAAAGTAGGTGCAAGTGAAAAAGCAGGAAAAATCAATTTGCAGATTTAAATATGAAAGTCAAAAGCAACATTAATGAGATTTTCTTTATATTGATGACATATATTTGCATAATGAACAGAAATAGAAATCCATACAACACGAAAGAGTTTTGTGTGGTTCAATAGAAAATAAGATTTACTAAAGAACAACTCTGTCCTAATGTAAAAGACAGTTAAATAAAACCGGAAATAATTTGGGCAAAGTGCAAAGTCGAAGACTAATTCTGATGACGGTAACAATTTTATTGAATTTGACTGAAATATATTACGAATATTTCACTGCTCACAAAACGGATATTCTCACAGGAGAATATTTTAAATGAATATTCAACTTAATGCCATACCTTTAATCCGTATTCTATCTTTGAGGCAAATTTTTTCAGACATTTTCTTAAGATTTCCTGATTTGATTTTCCATTGTATTTTATTATTATCATATTTATTCATTTATTTATTTCTATCTCAATTCATCGTCTTATTTATTTGTTCCCTCTACACGCACATTTGTCACTTATTTTCTTTTGATTCTCACATATTCCTAATGCGTTTCTAACATGTTTAATCCACTTCTTTTTTTTTCCACTTATCTTATTACACATTTCTAGGGTTCCGTGTGATCATTTTGTACTTTTATTTTACAAAAATGATATATTAGCACAAGGAGTCTAAGAAATAACTACACACAACACACATATGTATCTCTGTATAATAGATGGAGATTTTATTCGGAGTCATACATGAAAATAACATCTATAAGAAAAATCAACAACAAAGTATCCGCAATAAAGGTTGTTTTTTTAATTCTTAACAAGTATTAAATCGAAACCAGTTAAATAACTATCAAATTTGACTTAAAATATTCAACATAACAGGAAATATAACGATAGTTTTAATACTTTTTTGGTCTATCAAACATATTCGTTGATAAACGTGCAGATATTTTTAAGTCATACTATTGATAATTTGATGATTAGGCAGAGTTTTTCGCCTTTTCACAAAACTTTTAAAGAAAAAAAATCTTTAAAGACAAGATTAAAGAAAATATAATTTAGCTTGCAATGTAGAATCAGGTGTTAAAATTATAAAAGAAATGACTTGACCCAATTTGATAATGACTGATAATGGTTCATCTTCTAAAATTAAAGATCATATTGATGTTACTATCTAATACTACGAATGTAAAAACAAAAATATGCGAGAGAGAGAGAGAGAGAGAGAGAGAGAGAGAGAGAGAGAGAGAGAGATTTAACGGTTGCATTTGATATTCTGTCAATCCGTATAGGTAACATAGCTCACTCGGTAAAAAAGAGATGGATGGCTTAGAGGAAAACGGAGTGCAATTTCGAATCAAACCAAAAGGCCATAATTTATTTCCGATTTGACCACTTTAGCCATTGCTTCAGATGGGAGACCCGAGTAGATATAAGTCCTTATCGCACCTAACGGAAGGTTTTAAGGTAAAACAACTGTTTCACATGAGAATTTAAACAAAACGGTGATCTCTTGAAATAAAGATTAATCATCTCTAAGTAGAGAAAAAGGAGAATGTATTTAATTTCGGAGAATGCCGTGGTCACTCAACAATGGGACCACAAGTCATATTGTTTAATATAGTACAACTCCTTACATTTTAGGATCTGTCGTATAGAGCAGTGATTCTCAACGTGGGACGTACGCACCTATGGGGGGGGGATTCAATAATAATAGGGGGGGCACTATGAAAAATATAGTAATATCAACATTTTTTATTTTACCCTATATGAGTAAAAATTATATATTTATAGGGTAAAATTGTAATTACAACCTAGCTGAGCACAACCCTTTAGTTTTATTTGAAAGATACAATTTTTTTTAATGTTATACTTCTTCAAAACTGATATTGTCATATCATTCTAAACAATTAACGGGTGGGGTACATGAAGAAATTTTTGATAAAAAATGGGTCATGGTACTAAAATGGTTGGGAACCACTGGTATAGAGTATTGTTCTTTTATTAACAGAGTATCTCATATCAGAACAAATAGGGAATAATATCATAAAATGAGAAATTTGTCTATACGTTCTTTTCTTTTGACACTCATTTGTTCATCTTCTTCATATTTCAATTTTGTTCTTTGTCTCTTGATCTTCCATATAAAACAGTCTTTTCTGTCTTCATACTTTCCTAATTTCATCCGATGAGGAGTATCACATAGTAAAAGAATTTACTGATAGAGAAAAAAGTGCTCAATTTGGACTTTTAGGTGAAGTTTGAGAAATTCGGACAATGACTTCAACATTTTTTAAGTCTTATTTGTATAAGAGTAAATTTATTCACCTCTGGTCTCTCCGCAACAATGGCTCATATATATATTTCATCCATATTTTCTCATACAGCATTTTACCAAAACACACACACATGTATATATATATATATATATATATATATATATATATATATATATATATAAATATAGTGTGGGATTGGCACTGTTTCAGCTTTTACTGTAACGGTATACCAAAGTGTGGTATTATTGGAAGAGTGCTCAATATAATATAGAGCTATTATATAATATAATAATAAATATATAAAGGTTTTATATATTTAATGACAGAGGAACAGTCACGACCATTGGTTTTATGCTTGCGTAACCGCAAATATTCTTCAGGTGACGTTGGAGTTTTATGTCCAAATGCAAAGAAAATCGAAAAAATCGAAAATTTCAAAAATGTTATAGACATAGGATGTATTTTTGATTGGATAAAAGGTTATGAGCGTGTATGTGGTGTTGTTATAAATGTGTACGTGTGTTTATTGACTTTGCAAAAGGTTACGTGTACAAGGTTATATATATATATATATATATATATATATATATATATATATATATATATATAGATCAGTTACAGTTATAAGCATTAGACTCAATGCCTGTAAGTTTAGCGCGGTATTAAAGGTTCAAAGAAATTCTAAAATTTTCTCTCAGTAATTTACTTTCTTCTAGTTAATTAAAATTGAAACTGAAGTAAACTATTTGTAAAGATACAACATACGCCTGAAGAAGGCCGAAAAAGATATCGAATTGAAACCTTATAAGAACAGTATAAATTAAAGAAAAAGTCACAACTTGAATAATGCAATTGCTTCATCTTAAAATTTCAGATTAATAATATATAATATATATATATATATATATATATATATATATATAGATGTTGAGAGAGAGAGAGAGAGAGAGAGAGAGAGAGAGAGAGAGAGAGAGTGGTGTGTGTGTTTGATAGATGTTGGGAACCCTTGTTGGTGTCAGCACGTCTTGATAATCATGATGACGATCAATATGAAACTAGATTATATAGAGATATTTTTTATTGAATTCCTTAAAATGGAAAGTGAAATCTAAAAGAGAAGAATATTGCATATTGGTGGCAAATCAAAATCTGATTTTCAATATAAGAGAACTTGATGACATAGCAGTGTAAGTCATTTACTACAGGCGATGTTCAAATGTTATTTATGCGCAAGAGAAAACCCACAAAATATTCATGTCAATGACTTTATGGCGATAATTGGAGTCTCGAACGAACACAAATTTTCGACCTAGTTCACAGAAAGACATGCAGAAAAGCTATTTTCTAGTGTATAAAAAAGTTGAGTTGGCGGAGTCGCCTCTTGTCGGTATCAGCCGGATAGTGAGGGAATCTATCCCCTTATTGCAAGCGCTAGACCAGGGTGATTGGTTTGCTGAGGTGAAGCGCCACACCTACCGTCAGCTCCCCACTTTACGTCACAGATCAAATTACACAAACTGTGCTACTCATGCGCTGAGCTGACAGGGACCGGTATCGAACAAGGAAATTTACTATTCCTAGGCGATTGTTCTACTAATTGATGTACCAGAAGTTTATTTAGATACGTCGGCACGGATGATGCTTTAGATCACCATCAAGATCGATGTGCCATCCTATTTGTATTTACCAACCCCTCCACCAATGCAGGATGTGACACATATCTTAAGCGGAGTTTAAGAGTTTTGAAATCAGAGTTTTCCTTCTCCTATGCAGGTTGCTTAACCAAAGTTAAAGAGCTCAGTCCGTCTTATTATTTTCATAGCTGGATGGAGAATAGTTGGATGCATACATTTTCCCAATTCTTTACGAAAATGCAAACAGCCTCATTCAGGATTTGAACTCGTGTCACCGAGTCCATTACCTTCAACAATACCATTACACCACGCGTGAAAGTACCGGTTCATGTCGCTAGATCACCAAAGTTAAGCAGCAATGTGCCGGTTCAGTATTTAGATTGGTGACCATTTAAGCCATAGCAAGTACTGTAAGATACCGAATATCAAATTGACTTGATCCGGCACTAAATGATCCGTAAAGGGTTGATATGCCGTAAAACAAATCAACCAACCAGCGAATTAGTTTAGAAACTACATTGTTGCTGTATTACGGTAATATCATTATAATATAGAAACGACAATAAAGATTCATGGGAATTCTCTCCATTTCTGTCATCCCTGTTGTCTGTGGCTTTAGAATATATCTGCAAAAAATACCTCTGCAAATGGGTAAGACTCCCAAGGGGCCACGTGTTGGCCATGGGTGTCGATCCGTGATGTTTAAAGATGGAATCTTCGTGCTGAGAAGTCAATGACATGCAACATTTCACTTTAGTCCTTAGACTAGACAGGCGATCGGAGAGGCACCCTTCCATCAATCGACTCGTCACATCAAGCCCTATCACCTACATGATTGTCCCAATCCTATTTCCTTTATGGCAAACCCCAACTTAAAAAAATCATATATGTGCTAGAAGACGCTGGCTGAGGGCCTTAATGTCCTGGGTATAGCGTTAAACTATCTGATGGTAACGTTCCAATTCAGGAGCTTTCACCAGGAGGGTAGTACCGGTTGGGGCTCCGTTTATGGGTTAAATAAAAATAAAGTATTCAAAAATATGTTAGTAAAAAATTGAGCACCCATCAAGAATGAATACTACAAAACATCTTCGGCATAAAATAAACCATCAAGGGTTGACATGCCGTAAAATCCAACCAAACAACGATTTATGTATGAATACATGCAACTTAAGCGAAAAAACATTTACGTGAAGTATGACAACGAAAAATGATATTTGTTTAGTGTCTTCAGTTTTTATATTGAAATCTGATATTTTGTTCATGTTTAGCAAATCTGATAGCAAAAATACATTACAGAATATTCAATCTTACATGGACATGCTCAGATAAATTGAATGGAACTAAATTGAGGTAAAATACGAACTGAATCCATTTTTTGAGGGAACAGAAATATTTCACGACTGCATTCCCAACAACAAATCCGCATGAATAAATACGCATATAACCGTAAGATAAAATTATTACGGCAGGACACATCTACACGGGTATAGTATCTTAAAGATTCTACATGGAAAAGAAAATATATTGTTTATTTTTCTATATTATAAGGATTCAATTTTTGTGTATCTTCGTAGGATAAATAGTACATCGTAGCGAAGCATTTGAATACTCTAACTTACATAATAAAGCAACTCTCAATCCAATTTATACTTTAATAATAAAGTTTATTTGCAGTACAGAATTTAAAAAGGACGCGTAAAAGCATATGCATGTTGTAAAATAAGTTGTTTTTGTTTTTTTCCTTAAAAAGAAAAGTAAGGGTACCCTAGTTAGATTTAAAATCGGAAATGATTTTTTTTCTTTTTTTCGCTCAATGCTACTCAGAGAAAAAATACATTGAAAGATGGTAATGTAGTTTAGTTTTTTGTTGTAGACAACGGAATAGTCAGAAAACAATGAGAAAAAAGGGGAAATTGTTTTTTTTTCTCAATAAGACAAGAGAATTCGTAAAATTACGAAACTTACAACTCACAAGGGGGGTTCGAAAATTACAAGTCCTCCCGTTAGATAAGTTGAGGCTTGAAGTGCCTTGGGACTGCTTCTGAATGCACAGGAAAGGTTGAGTGCGGGAGATGAAAAGGGACTCGAGAATCTGCAGTTGTAGTTCGCTGTTGGAACTGCAAAGGACTGAAAACATAGCTGGGTGGTAGGACCGAGCGCAAGTGGAATTTCTTTATAGATGTTGTCCAATGGTGGACGGAGTATTTATTTTAGGTGGACGATTTTAAATCTAACTAGGGTACCCTTACTTTTCTTTTTAAGGAAAAAAACAAAAACAACTTATTTTACAACATGCATATACTTTAATAATAATAGTAAGGTCTATGTTCAGACTAACCTTGAGGAATTATATTAACGGGCTGTGGGGGTTCTATTAATTTCTAATCATAGGTTTCTTTATATTGATTGATTTGCAATGTAGTATAAGTTCTTGATTCAATGACAGCATAGACGAGAATCTGACAGTAACCATGCACAGTTGACTATGTCTACGCTATCCTAACAGATACACATGCTCAGACAACAATATTGAGCACTGTTTATTTATAGAATTAGTAGACTCAATATTAAGAATATACATTCTATAAATTTGATGTGACATGAATTTGAGCTTAACTGATCAAGACAGCCTTTAACCGAATATTCTGAAAATAAGTTTTCAAACAAATGAATTTGTAATCGAGTGAACAACACTCAAACAGAAACAGTATAGTAAATTATGAATTCTATGGCTTCGCTTTTCAATTTCGTCTATCAGAATATCTTTTTCATCTTGATCTGATTGAAGGATTAAGATATAGAAAATTCAAGATTTGTGTCTTATTTCTCTTTCATTGTCTGTCAATACAAAATGAGATGCATTGATTTTCTTTCAGATTATAAACAACAAAATTCCCACTGAAAGACAAACACAAATCGTCACTTTGACACCGGCTTTATCATTCACTGGTTACTATTATTCGCACTGAAATACTTGAACTTGATTGACCATTAAGTGTTTCCCAGCAGGAGGAAATCAACGACTGCACTGATTGATTTCACGCATCGATATATTGATATGTATAAAATTGCACTGTATTTACTTTGTACTTTTATTTGTGTCATGATAATTTTTCAGTCTACTTGTTTTGAATCAAGTATGACGCCAAAGTTTATTTATAAAATTGGCCAAAGACTAAACTCCCTTTAGATGTGTCCCATGTTTGCAACAGGATATTCTTTAGGAAGCGTTGCGTATCAAAATAGTAAGGTTATCTTAAGTAACCCGAATCTATATAGACAAACAAATACATTTATTTGTTTCAAAGATAAAAAGGGATATATCGTGCCAAAACAGGATGGTTGTCATTACATTATATTACGAATATAAAGAAATCATAAGGTGTAAAGCCTTCTAGTTCACATGGCTGTAAATGATGCTATTTGTTTAAGTAATATTAACATATGATACAATAAAATTGATTTCTTTTTATAAACTCTGTATTGCAAGATGAATTTAAGCGTAAATGGTAAGAGCTACAGTCAATTACTCTCAACATGGAGATGGAAACTACACAAGGATGATGTGCGCTGCTCTGAACAAATTCTGTATGCAACAATCTATAAAACAACAGTTATACGATCATTTACTTCCCATTTCCAAAAATATCAAAGTAAAACGAACAAGACATGCTGGGCATTGATGGAGAAGTAAAGATGAACGCATATGTGACGTTCTTCTATGGACTGATACACAGGGACACACCAATGTTGGCTGACCAGCAAAAACTTACAGTCATCAGCTGTGTATGGATACTGGGTGCAGTCTAGGGGACATACCAAGAGCGATAGCAGAGAGAGAGAGAGAGAGAGAGAGAGAGAGAGAGAGAGAGAGAGATTCAAGGGAATACGTTACATTGGCACCATCTTCTGAAAACAATAATGTTTCTGGAATAATGTCAGCTACATCCAGTATTAACATGTATCAAAAATAATCAAGAAAGTGTTTGAAGCTAATGTAATACTCTACATATGATATTTTCAGTGACACTAATTCTTCTGAAAGTTTTCGAGTGCATTTTAATATATCATAATCAGTTATCTATTCCGATCTTCCATACTCTAAATACAATTCATCTAGTATTAGGCAATAGGATCAGATATTACTTTATTTCCTTCTAATTCACGAATTCTGCGAACAGATTCAGTAGTTTTAAATAGAATGGCTCAAAATTGTCAGAATCTCAATTATAGAGTATGTCATTATAAAAATCTAAATAACTGGAATAATTAAATAATGAAAAAAATACAATAATAACTAAAAGCGAATGTGGTAAGCTAGTACAACGAGAATACAAGGTTAGGTACGATTGGGTGAGAAAGGTGATCAACTGGGAATTGTGCAAGAAAATAAATTTCGATCATAAAACAAAATGGTATATGAACAAACCAGAATCAGTTCTTGAGAATAAAACACATAAAATTCTCTGGGACTTTGAGATCCGTGTGCGTCACCTTATCCCAAAGGATACCATACCTAGTATTGGTTATTAAGGAAATGAGAACTTCTTAACCGGTAGATTCTGCAGTCCCAAGAAATCACGGGGGGGGAAGTTGAAAGAAAACAAAAAATAACAAATACTTGAACCTTGCCAGAGAATTGAAACCCCCCCCCCAAAAACAAAAAAAACAAAAAAAAAAACAGTGGAATATGAGGGTGAAAGTAATACCAATTGTAGTTGCCCTTGGAACAGTCCTTAAGAGTTTAGAAAACAGACTAGAGGAATTGGAAATCAGCGGAAGAGTTCAGACGATTCCAGACAGGAGCATTGTTAAGATCGGCTAAGATATTCAGACGTGTCCTGGAGAACTGAGGATACTTGCTGTCTCTCCAGTGAAAGATCATCAGCTTACGCTGGCGTAAAAAAACACACAAAGAGTGAAAAAATGATAATAATCTTGCTTAGAAGATTAGACCCAGTGTTAATTAATAGGAAAAAATGGAACTTTTCATCTCGTTGATTTGATATGAGAAAGCGAAAAGAGGAAAATACTTGGACCTTGTCAGAAAAGTGAAAATTTTTTAAAAAAAGCTGTTGTAAATGAGGGTGAACGCTGACCAATTGTATTTCGTCCCCTTGGAACGGTCTCCAAAGGTTCGGAAATGAAACCAGAGGAATTGGAAATCAAAAGAAGAATCGTGACCGTTTAAACAACTGCATTGTTTAGATCGGCGAGAATTCTCACAAGAGTTATGGAGACCTGAGGAGATTTGCTGTCAATCAGATTCCGGTGAAAGGCCACTAGATAACGATGGTGTGAAACATTAGCAAGGAGTAATATAATAATAATAATAATAATAATAATAATAATAAGAAGAAGAAGAAGAAGAAGAAAGTGATAGAATCCTATAAAATTGAGTTCTGGAGATATAAGGAGACTTGCAGTCATTTTTGTGAAGTCCACCAATTACTACCGTAGAGAAAAAAAAAGTCACAATAATAATGATAATAATATTATATATATATATATATATATATAGAGAGAGAGATAAATGTTCTTTACATTTGTCCCTGAAATAGGTTTTTAGCTGAATGTCTATAAAAGCAAAAATAATTTTGATACACCCGAATATCTTTAAGAATAATCGATAAAAGTCAAATTGTATTTTAAGTATGTCGTGTCTGTGAATCCATAACTTTAGCATTTTCACTTAACAGGCGGAGAATTTTCCATCGTCTTTAATTGAATGAAGTTGAATTTCTTTTAAAATATAAATTTGAAATCATAAGTGGACATAATTAAATGAGTTGATAGTTTAATAGCATCCCAATTACAGACTGGTATCAAAAGTATTAATTAGATATCAGCACACACACACATATATATATATATATATATATATATATCTTATTATAATGGAGATTGTGTGTTTGTCTGTCTGTAACCGAAACTATATTACTACTCAATTCACAGTTCCCTTAGTTATTATAATCTCCATGATTTTTATTTTTATTTAAACCTCAGTGAATAATAAAATTGTTTTACATTATTAAAACTGTTGACCATATCTACATACTAATAATACGCAATTGTATTTATATATACAACAAAATAGTGGTTTACAGTGTGAATGGGAAGGCTAATTTGCATATTGATCAAAAAATTGATTTTAATAAATATATGCTAAGTATTATTGATTTCTAATTGTTTGGTTTTATCTTATTGAATATGAGCAAAAATCTCTGGGATAAATCTTAAAAGAAATTCATTAAGAAGAAGAAACAACTGTAATATTATCTTTTACTTCCTATTTTAAGTAAAGAGTTAAATTAGGAAAATTTACCAATGAAAGACGGGAATAATGGAAAATGACGGAAGAGTTAGTTTCAAAGCTGTTCTATTTTTCGATAATACCCCCTCTGTTCCAAATCTTTTTATCTGCATTCTTATTTAGTTTTATTAGCCTTTCTAATTTAACATGATATTTTATTATATTAAAACTTAAAAACTTGCACCCGGAGGTGCATAAATTTGCTAGTATATATAAGGAATACAGAGGAATTGTAGTTAGTGAATTTGAAAGTGAAATGAGCCATCGTCAAATAACATCAAAATTGAAGATTTCATTTCCGTTGAAGATCACATGATCTTATAATTCCCTAATAAAGAAAAGAAACCACTGCGCCGTTTTGCCGTGAGAGGAAACTGAACAATTGTAGTTAGAATGCAATTGATGTGTAGACTTTTTACCAACATCAAAAAAAGTTCCTTTTAGATCGTTGAATAAGAAAAATTGCTAAGAAAATTTCCAAAACAATATTTGCTCCTTATTCCTAATAGAGACTACTTTAATATCCCGCTAGCAATTGTTGCACAGCTATCGGAACATAAAAAACATTCAAATATTAAAAGAACATGATTTATTTGGATTATTCATTTCTAATAAACCAGTTGAAAAATTTGCGCTCAGTTTTTTCGTATACCTTTAAAAGCAACAATAGAAAACTTTAAAAAAATACCAAACACAATTTTCCTGCGGTTTCATAAACTTGATAGATGTAAAGAGATACGAAAGAGGCTGTGTATGTATTTACCACCGGCTCCACATTAGCAGGATGAGACACGTCAATTTCTTAAGCGGGGTTTAACAGGTTTAAATTAAGATTTTTGCTTCTCCTAGACTGGTTGCCTAACCAAGGTTAAAGAGCTCAGTCCACCCAACTATTTACCCATAGCTGGACGGATAATACTTGGATGCATACCTTTCCTAAGTGTATCAGTGCTATGAGAAATGCAAACGAAATTGGAGTTGTTTTGAACATTCCATTTAATACGCAAAGAAGAAAGCATCTGCTTGAGATGAAGAGTTGTGTAATTCGGACTATTATTCTCATATGTTTCTGCCGCTCTATTCTCTAGGCTTCTTGCATATTCTATTTAATACATAAAGAAAAAAAGTCTGCTTGAGATGAGAATCTATATACACTATCGCACAATTGTCCTCATCTTGGTTGTTATATGTTTTTGCCGCTCTACTCGATATTTTTGATAATTTTCAGGAAAATTAGAAACTAAACGTTTATTCATTCCCTAATTCTACTGTGGTAGACTTAATTTCGCTCTCCATGCCTTGAAACATATCTTAATCGTTAATTCTTATTAGTTAAGGGATCGACCCACGATGTAGGTTCAATCCTGACTATGGGCGAAAATAATATAGAATACTTGACATAGCTGAACACTTGTACCCGGTCATGGTTAACGGAATGAGAACAATCTAATCCAATGAATTATATAAGGAGTTCGGTTTGAAGTTCCGTGAAGGTCCCCGAACACATGAAGGCTTCCAGAGTTCAACGAAAAGGTTCTTGAGTTCGACAAGAAACACGTGAAGAAAGCCGGAGGGCACATTGACCACAACATTGAGAATATAACAATAAAGAGGAAAAATCTAAATAATACAAATTATCAAGCCCCATATAAAAATTCAGACAAGTAATACTCTACATATAATATATTCGGTAATACTAACCACTGGAGCAAATGATTAACCTTGTGTAACATCTTACTCTTTGGGAACAGGTTGAGTAAATAACCACTTAGTTCAGTTAGTTTTGCATCGATCAAAACACTTTTGGATGTCCTCTTTTGATATAATGGGAATCGGTACCGTGGTATATTTAATATTCTCTACGTTCTCAAATCCATTACTCTTAAGATAAATTTTCAGTTTAGAAACAAGAACAAGTTGTACATAGCAATTTTGGTAAGTATGAAGGGTGCTGCGCTTGCACAATCCTATGTTTCGCCCAAAACCGGCGATCAGAAGTATTGGGATTTAATACTGACTGATTGAGACGAAAACTAAATATTTAGACATTGTCAGCTGTGCACTGTTCATCCTTTAGATAAAAATTTTTGACTTTTAAATTAATAAAAATTCAAGTTTCAGTCTCGATACTTTTGGATAACAACGCGTATCTATCTATCTATATATCTCTCTCTATATCTATCAAGACAATGTATTCTTGGGTGTAGAGGGGTAAAGTGATGGCTCTATCCGTATCTTCATTATCCCAAGTAACAAGAAAATAGAAAGTATAGCCGAAAGATAGTACAGCGCCAATAAGCAAGACAACCGATCGTCAATAAAATTTATGAATTTAGTGATGAAATGTATTTATTTACCCAACCTCTCTGCCACAAACAGAATGCAACACAATGTTAATTATTTTTAATCGGAATTTAACAGGTTTGAATTCAGTTTTCCTTCTTCTAGATAGGTTGCCATAACAACACTAAAAAGTCTAGTTTTCCATAGCTAGAAGGAGAATAGTTGAATGCGTAACTTTTATTTTGCAACCGTTGTGCATGAGGCTCGACTTGAGAAAAGATACTCCCTATAAAATGATCTTGTGCCTATTTCGGCTTGAAGTAGAATGGTATTAGCGGTATGTGAAATGCACACAGCTTCGTCTAGGATTTGAACTCGTATCAACATGTTCCTTACTAGGATGATAACCGATACGCTACGAGTGTCTTTTTCGTATGAAGGAAATAACAAGGTAGAAGGTCAACAAATCTGGACATTTCTCAAAATAGAAGAACTTTTTCTTGAGATGTTTGTTTGAGAAACTTGCTGGGAGTAGAGTGAAAAAACGTGGCTCTTTTAATAAATATAAATGGTCGACCAGGTGAAAGGAGAAAACTTGAATAGAAACAAGCATGAAGTTTAGCAAATCGATAAAAAACAAATAAAATAATAGTAATACTAATAAGAATAATAAATGGTATTAACAACAACCACAACAAGAGCCATTAAGCTAATAATAATTATCTACTTATATACAAGGATTACACCAAAGTAACGCCCACTATTTATTTTCCTGGAGACGACAAAAGATACATATAACCCAATAACATCGCCAAGTTTTCGGCTACAAAACACGATTTATACGTCGTCATTACTATTTTAAGAGTAAATATAAAAAGAAAGTTTGTCTTTCAAATCAGCAATACGATTTTTACGCGTATAAGAATGTGCATTACATTAGATCTGTACGATTGTCTATTGATCGAATTAAGAAATATCTTGATTCGAGAAATTTATAAAATGAAATAGCAATCCCATAATAGTTGTCAGATTAGTATATGTTTCATCCTATAAATGAAGCAACTATTGTGCAACATATATACTGTTTCCCTCTTTCACTCTCTCTCTCTATATATATATATATATATATATATATATATATACACACACACACTTAGATAAATATATATACACACACACACTCACTTAGATAAATATATATACACACACACACTCTTAGATAAATATATATACACACACTTACATACATATATATACACTTACATAATATAAATACACACATTACATATATGTATATAAATATACACACACACTTACATATATGTATATAAATATACACACACACTTACATATATGTATATAAATATACACACACACTTACATATATGTATATAAATACACACACACACTTACATATATGTATATAAATACACACACACACACACACTTACATTATATATATATATATATATATATATATATATATATATATATACACTTACGTACATATATATAAGACCCGGTGGTATGGAAAGATCCCTGCTGGGAATATCGTGCGTGATTACATCGGAAGCAAGGTAAATCGGGAGCGGATGGAAGTGAAGGGCGTGAATACGGAGTGCCGAAAGGTTACAGTGAACCGGACACGTCACAAGATTCACAGAGAACAGGTGGACTGGTCCAGTTGTCGTGTGGTATCCGAGAAACTAGAAACGACCAACTGGAAGACATTCACCATTATTGACACACGTGTGTATGAGACGGTGTCTCTTTGTTGGCGCGTGGGGATAAAGTAACACTGTGTTTCGTATACAAGTGGATGAGATTTATGTTTATATATTCTGTTTGTGTGTCTTGGGTTATTCTTCACAATCAAGATGTATGCATTTGGAAAGCGTAAATCAAACGGGAAATGTTATGAGAAGAATTTCTTCAAACATATTTACGAGGAAATAGATGAAAGTCGGTATATCTTCAGATTTCTTTCTACTCTTATCAATTTAAAAAAATAAACGACTTAAAGTCTACATATTATTTACTGTCCTATTAAAATTTGGACCCCTTGCTCATTAGACAATTTTATTTAGGATACAGAAGAGTTAAAAGTACAAAAAATCTGTTTATTTATGTGTCCACTGAAAATTATGTATCCTGAGGTGATGAGAAACTCATAATGACAGAAAGGT
Source organism: Doryteuthis pealeii (assembly GCA_023376005.1). Lineage (NCBI taxonomy): Eukaryota > Metazoa > Mollusca > Cephalopoda > Myopsida > Loliginidae > Doryteuthis > Doryteuthis pealeii. The sequence continues at coordinate 105,468,596 of CM042152.1, forward strand.
GTTCAATATATAGAACTTACTTTATTATTTACATGTAAATTACAAAGCAAAATAGCCAATTAGTTACCGACTGATAAAAACAATTTATTTGGCATGAAAATATCCATTCATAAAACTCCAATTATATTTTATAAACATTGTGCATTATTATTCCAAATATCCCACTGTTACTGCCCATACATCTATCTATTCAAAATTATTACTTTTAAAAATTATTATTTTATTATCATTATCAATAATCTATTTTTGAGGTAAAACTATTTTTGTATTTTTTATTTTAAAATTCAATAAAATAACATATTTTAGTGGTTTGTAAACATAATGAAGTTTGAAAAAATTTTTCAAAAGGAATTATACCAACCTATAGAAACTGAGTATGGTATAATAGATTATTAATCAAACTTATTTAATTCTAATTTTGAATAATTGCTTAATATATTATACTTGCTATCTATAGTTTGGATATATTTTGCAATAAAAAATATTTCTTAAACTTAATTTTGTTTACAAATCCCAACAATTGATGTTATTTATTTTATTTTATAATCACACACATAAATATAATTTTATCCCAAGAATTGATAATTTTTGCAAGATGTTTTTAGACTACATACTTATTATGATTATTAATAACCTCTTTAGGATAAAGTTTTCAAATTTTTAAAAATTGTTTATTACGAAAAAAAGAACCCTCAAATACTCTCATAGCGTAACTGCATTAAAAAAGGATCGCTGTTAATGGTAACTAAATAGAGTGCTAAGATTATTTCATTTCATTTTCATTTGGAAACACGTTTCTGGAAGGAGCTACATAACGTCACGTTGTAAATTTTGGCTTGATGATGGTTTGATATATAAAAAGTCGAAACGCTCGAACGTTGGCCTATTTAGTCATTTATTAGTAAATAAATGCTCACACACACACACACACACACACACATATATATATATATATATATACATATATATATATATATATATATATATATATATATATATATATAACTGTGTTTAAAGGTTACGGTATTTGCAGAGCGAATAGTTGATATCTATGACAGATCATATATAGACACTATAACAGGGTGTCTTGACCTCATGAAGAACATGGCAAATTTCTGTAAAAATTTCCGAAACAAAATCGGAAGTAAAGCTCCAAGAAAAAACAAAAAACAAAACCAAACTAACGAACATTGACGAATAGAATCGAATCACAGAAGCCATAACCAAACACAAAACTGAAGAAACCCAAAGAACTCTCTCGTATCAAAACAAAAAACTCTGGTGAACGCCCAGCCCCAAAACAAAACAACAGAACCCAAAATAATTCGATACATGAACCCCTTCAAATGAAGATAAACAAATTATATATATATATATATATATATATATATATATATATATATATATATATTATAAATATATATATCAAAAGCTGCAATCATGTGTTGAGTATTTTCATCTTTCCTTTATAGAATGCTCAGTTCAGTACCTATTATTCTTTTGATTAAAACAAGGTCCACTTATGATCTGTCGATTATTTCTATTATCTTTCGGGTGTCATTGACATTTAATTTCAAGCCTTGATCAGAAAGTGAATCTCGTTGAAAAATATGAATTATCTACGGCATGATAAAATTTTCATGGAAGAAAAACTCGCGAAATGAAAGGTGATTGATGTAAATTCATCTTTGGCGACAACGGACACAGGACTGGATGTTTTATGATAAAGTATCCGTGAGAATAGAAATGAAGCATTCACCATACTGAATAAATAATGTGATTTATGCTAGAAATGATTCAGTAAATCATTGTACCCCCTGCCAAGGGCTTCCCCTTTAGAAGCATCATGGTCTCTAGAAAACCATAAAATGTGTGTGCGTGTTTTTGTGTGCCTGTGTGTTCCATACACATGTATATATTAGAATATGTGTGTGTATACCCATACGTGTTTGTGTTCGATATTTTGAAGTATTGTAATTGAATGAATCCGAACTAGTAGAAATAAATTTATTTCTATTAAGGACATTTTAAAAATATTCGCCTCTTATTTTCTAGATGACATACAGGATCAGCGCATACTACCTCCAAACCCCCAAATCGGGAGGGGGCAAGCTGCTTGGGGCCCTCTAAAAGGCGGGTTTCATATATTTTCTATCGATACTACTTCATGAAAATTCACATATAGTAGAGTGGGGGGTTGATATGTCTTATATTAATACTACTTCATGATAATTGACGTGAGTTGGGATCCCATTTTATAGATTAGGGGCGTATAAAAATGTGGTCATGAGACCATAGCACCAGACCTGGTGACATGTTATAGTCGGTGATTCTCCAATAGACATATTAAGAAATATATATATATATATATATATATATATATATATATATATATATATATATATATATATAGTAATATGGAAATAAATCCGACAATATTAAGAAATTTGAAAAAACAAGTGTTGCAAAAATAAGAAAATTTATTTATCAACGCTTAAACGTTTCGATTTCTTTGAACCTTCATCAGGGTGTATCAAGGGTGAAGAAATTGATGGATGTTTTATAGATGACAGGAGATAAAAAATCTTTATAACATTTTTTACCTCCTGTCATCTATAAAACATCCATCAATTTCTTCACCCTTGATACATCCTGATGAAGGTTCAAAGAAACCGAAACGTTTAAGCGTTGATAAATAAATTTATCTTATTTTTGGAAAACTTGTTTTTTCAAATTTCTTTATATATATATATATATATATATATATATATATACCACCCCACTACGCCGCGAGTAGAATGGTACAATGTCAATTTCTTAAGTAAAGTTTAACAATTTTGAATTCAGAGTTATCTTTCTCCTTGACCGGTTGCGATACCACGGTTAGAGTCCAGTATGCCCTACTATTTACTCATAAATTTAGGGAGAATAATTGGATGCATACTATTACCAAAGTTATTAACGTATATAAAAGATCACAGACTCTTTGAAGAATTGAACTCGGGTCGACAAGTCAGTTTCCTACTACAATAATCATTACACCACTCGTCTTAAGAAAAAAAACAATAGATAACTTCCAAGTGGAATAATCTTCGTTACTATCTAAGTAGGATTCAAATTAGTTTTATTTTCTGTGTTAGTAATGTGGTTCAAAATAGCCATGAATAATAAGTAAAGAAAAATAGAAGACAAACTAAAAAAAAAAAAAAAAGGGAGAAATAGACATATATCTTTACATCTTGAAATTTGATATCAATATTTAACATTGAACAGTAATCGCATATATTTTATTCATTTCTATTTTTCTTTTGATTTTCCTGTCTGCATTTCTCCTTTGATTCTCGAATGTTTATCATATTTTGAAACCCATATGTCGTGTTGGGTTGAACCAAATCTCAATTTCCTTAAATGATAAATTTGCTTGCATGGTCAATTTTTTTCTATCTGAACGACTTTGCTGAGATAGGTTGAAGGGGAAAAACTGAGTGGATATCGTCAGACATTTTATAATTAAAAAAGAAAAAAAATCAATATAAGAGGTTTTTTTTTTAACCAAAATGTTACATCTGAACACTTACCTACAAAAACTCACAGAGATGCTACTCAAAAGTTTTGGATTTGAGCACATTACATTAACTACAGATTTCTATCATCTTCAAAGTAGAAAACTGTCGGTTTTTTACACTATTCGCACCGGGTAGGGGAAAAGTCCATACTATATTTGATTGATGCGTGTTGTACAAATTCCCCTACCTTTGAGTAGCATGTTGCATATACAAACTGTGTCGGGAAATGATTTAACTATTAATATGAGTGAAAGAATTAATCTATGCTATGGAGCTTTGGTCCAATTAAAATACACACAGCTAATTGGTTTACTAAAACATTTATTTTGGTTTGGTTTGTTTTGTTTTACGGCATATCAACCTCAGTGGGTCATTTAATGCCGATAAAGTTTTGAAATAAATTCATTCTTAATGCATAATACATTTTTTATAAATACATTTTTCTATTCAACCCATAGATGGGACCTAACAGGTACTACCACTCCGGGTCAGAGTGGACCAGGGAGCAATGGTGATGAAGGGGTGCTCCACATTCCCCAAACTTCCAAAACTTGAACCTCACCATCAGATAGAGTTTAACGTCATTCCCAGGACATGTAGACCCGCAGCCACCACCTTCTAGCATCCATATGATAAAAAGGGGTTGGGAAAATCATATAGGTGCTAGGGCTGGACGTGCCCAGCCGATTGGTCGGAGGGGGCCTCTCCGACCGCCCAAGATAGGGCCAAAGTGGAGTATTGCATGTCATGAACTGCTCATCCACCTGGGCTCCATCCTTAAGCATCACGGGTCGCCACCCACGGCCAACAGGTGGACCCATTGGGGGAGTCTTACCCCTCTGCAGAGGTGCAGTCGGTGCATTCGACAGGGCGGTAAAACATTTATGTATTCAAAATACTTTCCATATATACCAACAAATTATACGACGTTGTTGCATTTCAGATAATGCAATTATCCCAAGGAAGCGTATGAATTCAACTATTCTCTATCCAGCTATGGGTAAATAGTAGGGTAGACTAGGTCTTTAACCTTGATATAACAATCCGGTCTAGAAGAAGTAAAATTCTGAATTCAAACCTGTTAAACTCCACAAAGAAGTTGCTCTTGTATTACATACTGCTTTTGCGGAGGGGTTGGTGAATCCATTTATCAAAAGAATTGGTAATGGCGAAGGTGTTGGTGGTCTCGTTTCCAAAAGATGAAAATACGAATGTGCTGATCTGCTTTCCAGCCCCAATGAACCACATTTTTTCTGGTGTTTGGCACAAGGCAAAGTGTCAAAAAACTTCAAAGATTCATTTATCATAATCCTTTAATGGAGAAACAGTTTGACTGCTCGAACTATTGTTTTCAAATAGAACCAACTATACTGAACAAATTCATATATTTTCTATAGATGACTTCCTTGAGAGCCAGATTGGCTTTACAACGTCGAACTGAGAAAGACGTTCCCTATTGAACGTAGATTGTGTCTATGAAGATTTTAGACATGCCTGATTGCCTACAAATATTTCTTGTCATGGTTATGTTACGATTTGCACTTACCTGGTGCAAAAACAAAGTCGCGTTGCTTCGTGTGTTGGTTGTGTAAACGGCCATTTGCAAGGTAACGTTTGCGCATGTGTACATTTGAGTTCGTAATATTGCCATCACTTCTGAATGTTCATAAATTAGTGTGTACACAAGCGACAGTTTTGAGGCAAGACGCGGTTGAAGCGTCCCAGAACGAGAGTGACATTTGGTTGACACGCATATAACATACTTTTTTTTTGTATATGTGAGAGAGACAGAAAAAGAGTAAGAGAGAGAGGGTATTAAAATAAACAGTAAGTGCCAAATTTGGGGTTAAATCCTACTTAACGGACATATGTTTAAGAATCTGTGTTACGCCTCAAAGATACGTGGTTCAAAGTTAACTGACCAGAAAAAATGTAAAAGTTTTTTAAATAAAATAACTAGTGCATTATATTGTTTATTCATTAATATATTAACTAAAAATTCATTAAATTCGGTTTATTCCTTGATTTTTAGTATTTTTTTCTTTCGGTGGGGTGACATACGATGGTGGAATTTATGTCCGTTAAGTAGGATTTAACCAAATTTCGTTTGTGACGGAGGAACACGAGTTTTGTTTGTATTTATAGGTTAGGGGACACGAGAAAAAAAGTGTCGAACTATTGTTACGCTACCTTTTGGCTTCCTAACTAACGTAAGACTTTTGCTAAATATTCAATGTTCGACGCGGTAAAAGGTTTTCTTCCATCCCTATTTAATATTTAGCGCTGTTCACTATATTTTATCCATGAGATGCAGTTCATTCTAATTAAGAAGGGCAGCAACTGCTCAAACCCTTGCCCCATCGCAAACGGCATAAATCAGGGTTGTGTGCGCATCATTATTCTATTTTTGATATTTCTAATCATGATCTAAAAACAGGGTATTAAGGATATAGATGAAGAGAATGACGATAGACGCCAAACTCGACTTCCACATACGTAAAAATATGAGCAGCCAACTTCGTCTGAAGTAACTTCAGGCCCACACCAAGAATTTAGTACAGCTGGTCATAAAGGTTATGTCTGCGAATGACACGGCTTTAGTTGTTCAGAGTTTACCCTTCAGCAAGTAATGTCCGCCTATGTGAAAACGACAAAAATCGTTGTCTTAGAAGTCTAATCCGAACGAAACAAAAAAAACAAAACAAAACAAACAGACAAAAAACTATCATCGGTTAGCCTGGAACGTCTTTTTATCTGTCTAACAGAAGTAAAAGTACTCCAGAATGTCACCTACCTAAAATATCCGTCATATCCTCAAACAACAAGATAAAAATAACATTATAAGCGACAGATTGACGAAGGCGAAAACAAAAAGTCCTTTGAATTCTCTTTTTAAGTGACATTCTTGTCTACATCGTTCAACGTTGTTTTTGAATCATACCTAATCACTGGTGTTCTATGGACATACAAAAAAGAGATGAAAATATTGAAACTATGCTACAAAAATATGCATAGACAATGATAAGTCATGCGTTAAAGATGGAAGATTATCGTGTAATAAAGGCTCCTCTGTTTGGCCAAATGGTTTTTATCAGGAGGATTCATCAGATACCATTGCTGTGAAAGCACTTCTCTAACCTCATGCATCACCAGTAATTTGCGGACTTCTAAATCTTCAATATATATATATATATATATATATATATATATATATATATATATGGGGGGGGGGTAGGTAAATGGTAACAACACAAACGACTATGTTCAATTGATTTTTTCATTATTGTTTGAGACTTCCTTCAATAACCAATAATGAGACGAAATATCAATTGAACATAGTCGTCTGTGTTGTTATATCCACATTTCCCTCTGCTCTCAACCACATTTTGTCGGATTTATTCAATCTTTCACTCCTCTCACACACACACACACATTATATATATATATATTCCAACTGATGATTGTGCTCATCACATGCAACTAAGGAACTGCATTCTGGTGTTCATAATTTCATACTTTTCTTGGTTGTAGTTGTGGTCTGCTGTAGTAGCGTCGAGCACCTGTCTTGCAGACTTTTCTCATTTGGATATATCTTATGTTACACACACACAACCATGTATATATATATATATATATATATATATATATATACAGCCATGTATGTATGTATGTATACATATATATATATTATATATATATATGAGAGAGAGAGAGAAAGAGAGAGTGATTGAGTGTGTGTGAATGTATGTATGTATGCATGTTTGATTAGCATTTTATAAAGGTCTTAAAAATCAGCTAAAAATGAACCGTATTTCAGCAACTATAAGACTTTCTGAATCATTTTAGGAGTGAGTTTTCATCTAGTAATACAATTACGAATCAATTACAGTTTTTGGAAGCCAAAAGAAACTGATACACATTTTTGTTTTTTCTGATGTTTAATAGAATCTTTGTTAATCATTGATATTCTTTATGATTCTTTTACGAAGGAAACGTTTTGGACAAACTCATAGGAATAAAATGGGATCAATTATTTATTGCCATTACTGGATTTTTAAAACTCATTTCCTATAGCGTCACTCTGCCGACTGAGTGACCTCCTTTGGAACTTTATTACAATACAAAGAGAATTTGGTTTCATATATTATTCTTTGTTTTGTGTGTGTAATACAGGCTTATTGATAAATTGAGATCTTTTGAAATAGTCAAAATATTTTTCACTTCCTTCCAAATAATGCAAGAAAGGCTTTCAAAGATTCGAGTAATTTAGAATTGATTTTAATAAGACATTTTAATACTTAATAGCACAGTGTGTGTGTGTGCTCTATGTGTGTTGTGGAGCTGTTCGTGGTGTAATGGTTTGTGTCGTAGGAAATAATATCGGCGTGCCGAGTTCAAATACTGGGGGAGGCTGTCGATATTTTACGTAGCGCTAATACACTTGGGAAAGGTGTGTATCGAAATATTCTCCCTCCAGCTAAATAGTAGGGGAAAACAATGCTCTTTAACTCTGGTAGGGTAACCAGCCCAGGAGAAGGAAAATCTTAATTCAAACTTGTTAAACCCCGCTTAAGAAATTGACCTTGTATCACATTCTGGCCTTGCGGAGGGATTGATATATATATATATATATATATATATATATATATATATATATATATATATATATATATATATATAGTGAAACCTCGGTTCTCGAACATAATTAGTTCCACAATTATGTTCGAGAAAACCGATTTGTTCGAAAACTGAAACAATATTTTTCAAAAGAAATAGTGTAAAGTGGATTTATACGTTCTTGACCATCAGATGAATGCCTGTTTATGTGCCTATAGTTATATATAATATGAAAAGACGTATTTAAACAATAGATAACACATAGAACTGTAAATACAAAAATGGAAAGCATAATTAAAATAATTAACCAAATTCTTTATCATTTACACAAATTATACCATCGCTAATACTGGCACCAACTATTTCTTTTTCTTCAATAAGAATTACCAATATCTTCTCAACTTTGTCCATTATCTCGGGCCTTTTCTTTTGCAACATCAGCTGCCTTTATCACGTCTTTATTGTTCGGAAAAGTCGAAATCGTCGATTTCGCCATGCAATATTAGATTGCAAGACCAGAGACTCGAACCCCATTCTCAAACTTGGCGACTATCTTCTTCTTTCCTCTTTCTGGTAGTATCACTGCTGACATTCTAAGAATCCATGAATAGGCGTTAAAGTAGCCGTAAAACAGAGAATAAACACATACGAAGCGAAGTATTTGCACATTATTTGCAACATTAACAGACATTCGTTCAACATAGCGAATGACGCTATCTGATGTTGCTTGTATAGATTTGACCAGCCATTCGGCTGTCTTCGGCTTGACACGATAGTCATTTGCGCGACTTCTGTTTTCGTCGGTTTGGCACGACTTGTGTGTTCGAAGTCCGGAAATTTGTTCGACAAATGAGGCTCTTTTACTCAAATTTTTAGTTCAAACTCTGAATACCGGGGTTTGACTATATATATATATATATATATATATATATATATATATATAAAATAGTTGAAAAAATATTTCTTTTCTGAAAAAAACCATTGCAGGCTGACCATGAACGGGTTAAAACTCTTCCTGTTTGATAAAGAGAATTTGTCTATTTCTGAATTTCAAATGTCTTCTTTAAAAAAAACTGTTACACTAAAGATATACAATTATGTCGTTGGCTTAGAAACGCGTAGCGGATGTGCTAATGACGAAACGATCGCATCACTTGCACGCTTTTTGGAACATCAATGTTTTTCATTTTGAATTTAAATTATTTTCTGCTTCTCTCTCGATGAGTCCGGATTAAAACAAGCTCTGAAGATGATTTTTATAAATCGAAATATTGTTCAATATTAGCTATGAATATGATATAAAATATTTCATTTTAACAGCATTGTGTGTGTTTCATATCCTACCTCTCTCTCTCTCTCTCTCTCTATATATATATATATATATATATATATGAAATATGTTCTGTTGTGTACATTAGCAATTGTAATGGTCCGATTTTCCTTTACACGTGTCAAATGGTACATCATAGCGAGATTGTTGTTAGCGCAACTATACTGAAATGCAATGAATAAGTAAAACATAGACGTTAAGTCTGATATTAAAATTTTCAAAAGTATAACACTGCCAAGTACTAATCATAGTAGATATTTATCCCAGCCATTTGCAACGGGCAGGATGTAACACAAGGTCGCAAGTATGGGGGCGTCCAGCAAGGATCAAACTCGCTATTTAGTAGTAATGGACACATGAGACTAGCTTGCTGACCATTATATCACTATGGGGCACCATAGTACCAATCATACTATACTTCCCCTTATTTATTTGTGTTTAATTATAATATAAAGTCTATAATTTGATGTAACTCAAATCGAGGTTAATGTCCTACAATGATGCCTTTTAAGTGAGTATTACTAAAGAAGCAACGAACACAGATTTAATGTGTATCTATAAATAGCGAATTCCAGTCAGTAGAATGTAAAACAATCTCAAATAAGTCAAATGAAATAATAAATGAAATAAGACTGAAATCTTTTAAAAACCTTTCTACGTTTCCTACGGAATTCACAAACAAAAGAAGAATATTTATTTCTTTTTCTAAATCGTTTTTATTCGTTCAACGTTTTCTTTGAGATGTTTACAAAAATAGCAGAATAACAGTAACACAATAACATAACGACACATATTTATATTTTCTAAACATATAAGGAAATCTTATTCTCCTGATATAAAAGTTTCTATTTACATAGACTAAAAACACAGCAAGAAAGTTAGTTTCCTACAGAATCTCTATTGAGGTCATTGTTTTAAACAAAATTACAATTATTTTTCTGAAATTTTGAGATGAGGCTTGATGTCTATTATTTTGATTTTTCGGGCTCTTTTACTGAACTTTATTAGGGTATGTGAAAACACAACGTTTCGGCAGCTGTATCCTCCGACCTTCTTCATTGATAGACGTACAAAAACAATGACGTTATATTAGAATGAGATATTCAAAGGTTTTTCGACGCCTTATTTTATTACTGTCAAACTATTCAAAATTATTTCTTAGGTTGGGTCATTGCTATGCTCAGATAGAGATGAGCTAAGTCCGACAAAGCAAAATTATAAAATTAAAATTGTCCCGCTCATTGCATTTGATAGAGCACGGGAGAGAAGTACGTGAGGTAGTGTCCATCAAAATAGACCCCTCGCTATTTGAAAGTTGGTATGTGGGTATTAAAATAAAATAAAAAAAAAAAAACAAAAAAAACTCCCATGAGCCTTCACACCGGAAGATCCCTCCGAGTATCTGCAGGAAAAAGGACCCACTTCTGAACCCAAAGATAATCTCTCGGCCATTTTAACTTAGGCTTCATCTGGGACAAGACACTACCATTGGCCAGGGAGACATTTCCTTGTCACGTGGTGGCTATGACCCATGAATAAAGTCTAAATCATAAAACTACCTTTTGTCTTTGTCTCTTCTTCTTTCTTTGAATTCCTTCATTTTCAGTGCGACCACCAAATAAGATGGGGTAAAAGTAAACCCTGGTAATACGCACCAGGAATAACCAGCTACCTTTTAACCTAAAAAACTAAACTCCTGTAACCCCACTTCAAACATTTTCAGTCTCATTCACTTTTAATTCTCCTTCTTTCATGAACTGGAATGAAAAAAATATTGATCCAAGAATTCAGTGATCAAAACAAAATGTCAAAATGATTCTTACATATTTCATTACTGAAAATGTGACATTGGTACAATTCATCTGAAGCTAAATTTAACCTTGTATATAATCAACACTCAAGATATAAAATATTTAAAATCTTTTTGACAATTTTTTTTAAACCAACTAGATAAGATAAATGTGTTCCTTTTCGAAACTGATCAATCATATATTAATATTAATAATTTGTTTGTTTGTCTGTCCACTAAAGATGAATTAAGGAATAGGATATGAGAAGAAGGGGGAGAAGGAAGGGGGGGAGAAGCCCTCAAAGTAATTTTTGACCGAGAGCCACTTTGGTTTGAATTCATAGTTTTCTTTTTCCTAGACCAGTTGCCATACCAAGGTTAAAGAGCCCAGTATGCCTTTCTGTTTACGCATAGCTGAAGGGAGAATAATTGGATTCGTACCTTTCCAAGGGTATTAACGCTATGTGAAATGCAAAGAGCCGAGTCCAGGATTTGAACTCATCTCGCCATGTCCATTTCCTACTACGACATTACATCACACGCCTCTACAAGTTTAACTGTTCTAAGTTTGACCTCTTAAGCAACATATACAGGTATTTCCACTATTACAAATTTAAATATTGATTCCAGTACTTTCTTTATAAAATACAGAAGCATAAACAGGGTCCTTTTTTATCGGTATGAATAACCCTTACGCGAAATTTCATTCTAACGGAATGTAGAGCGATCAAATTCGGTAAGCATAGTTATTGGAATTCTGTCAACAATTAAAACATGGTAATTTGCATCGTCCCGTTCTTGATTATTTTGTGGTTATGTTTCTCGATTATAGATTGCATTTTTAATTATATCTTATGAAGCATTTTCGTCCTTGGAAAATGTTTATTTATCAAGTTTTAAATCTTGTTTTCCCACTTTGGTTTTTAGGGATTTGTTACTAGGGTTAAACCACAATATGGAGGCGCGTGGTCTATATTGAAGTCAGTCAGTCAGTCTACTATTGGTTTGAACAACAGCAACTGGCCAAGCACAACTGAACCAGTGTCAAGACAACTGGTACTTATGGGAATTTAGAATAGTCCACACATGCATTTGGGTGATTACATTCCTTGAGTCCTGATTGGCTGCTTGGTTTCTATGATGTTCTGAGGCTTCATAATTAACCTGCCATTTTTCAGTAGTCTTTGCAGCAAATCAGTTCGTATTAAGTTACGACTGCTTGCTGCCTTGTCTTACTAATTCGACGGTAATTGGAACTAGTATGATTATTTTACAGTCTAATGGTTAGAGTCGTAGGAAACGGACTCGTCGACCCGAGTTCAATTCCTGGACGAAGCAGTTTGCATTTCATATGGCGCTAATACCCCTGGGAAAGGTATGAATCCAATTCTCCCTCCAGCTATGTGTAAATTGCAAGGCATGCTAGGCTCTTAACCATGGCTAGGTAACTAGTCTAGGAGAAAGAAAACTGAATTCAAACCTGTTAAACCCCGCTTAAGAAATTGACCATGTATCACATCCTGCTCGGGCCGAGGGGTTGGTAAATATATATTGGTGTTTTTTTAAAAATACATTTCACTCTATTGTCGACCTTGAGCTTTAGCTTCTCTGCTTAAAATCTTCAAATTATAATGGTGCTTTTTAAAAAATTTAAAATATCCTCATCTTGGTTGTTTATAGTCCTTTCTATGTGAACTCCTCAAATGAGGAATTATCATTATTATACATTAATCTATTTGGACTAGTATCCTTATCCTGGTTGTTTATGGTAATTTCTGTTTGAATTTCTCAAATGAGGAATTATCATTATTATACAATAATCTTTTGGGACTGATATACTCATCTTAGTTGTTTATAGTCATTTCTATGTGAACTTCTTAAATGAGGAATTATCATTATTATACAATAATCTATTTGGTCTAGTATCCTCTTATTGGTTGTTTATAAATATTTCTATGTGTCGTAACCTAAAAAAGGTTACTAAATGAGGAATAAACAAACGGAGGTTGAAAATGAAATGTGGTAACCTCTTTCTTTGTCAAATTAACATATAAGCCCTGTTTCAATCCATAAATCCATCTTAATTTCCCCCAATTATCTTAAAATAGTTGTTGATTATTTTGTTATCTCTTATCAAACCTTTTTGGGAAATAATTACAGGTTTTTAAAAGATTTAATTGGTTGGTCAAGTTCTATCACTTTTCATATTTGAGTAATAGTCAGAAGACGCAACACGCACAAAAAATTTAAATATTTTCCATATAAATGAATCCTCTGACGATGGCTTGCTAAACAAATCGAAATCTTATAACGTCGGCTCCTACATTAAAATATCATTCATCTAAACAACTTGTTTTTCGATTTTTTTTATAAATTTACATACCGTTGGATACATTTACATTTTTCCTAATATATATATATATATATATATATATATATATGATGTGGATTTTGCCGAACTGAGATGGATCATTAGACTTGGAAACAACCAAAGCCTTATATTCAACACCCCCACACCCACCATAGAGTGCTAACTCATTAATCACCCAACAACCAACCAGAAACCAGGCTCCAGCTGAAAACAGCCGCCCCAAGAACCTCACCACGAGCCACGGTCAGTCGAAGGATGTAGTCGTCCCAAAAATTTACCCGGTTAAATAAATGAAACTCAAAACAAACCAGAGTCTTCAGATATTTTATTCCTCAACTACCATATTACGCTAACAATATTAGCATAATAAGTACGTTAATGCTTCACTCCTCAGCCCAAACCTAGTATAAGAGGATAAATAAGGATTTATAATATACAATATCACTCCTCAAATATATATATATATATATGTGTATGTGTGTGTGTGTGTTGTGTCACATTGTATTTTACACATAAGTAGATGATTGTATATTGAATTATTATTTTAATGCAATTACAGTCTTATAGTATGCTAATAGATATTATCGTATATAATCCGATAAGCTATAACTGATTTTTAAAAAATATCATATATGGGGCATAGACTTATGCTTTTTTATATTAGTGATAATCATAACATAGATTTTAATCGTTTTATCTTAACAGATCATATATATTAATTAATCATATATATTCATTCTTATTTATATTTATTCAAGTGATAATCCCGATTCTTTGATTCAAATTAACGAGTCAAAATTAATTATGTGAACATTTCTACAAACTAAGCGAAATATTTATGAAAATTTTGTTCAATCTTTTAGTTCAATCAAGAAATATTTTCCCTCTTTGAAAATCTCTCGGAAGTTTAAAAAAATTATATCCAATTTGATTTGATTTCTTGATGAAATTCCTGAAAGAAACGCACAATTACGGAAGAAGACATTTTCTGATAATTGCGAGGTAAGGGAAATCAAATTCTCAGATTTTTATCTTTGTCGATATTAATAAATAAATGATTAATAAATGTAAATGACCATATTTAGGCAAGACTTCTTGATAAATTGGCTTGGAATTCGTTTCGTCAAACCCTTTAGGATTTCTTCAAAATATACTTATTCGCTATTCTGCTCATAAACCTAATTAATTTGGTACGAAAATAAATTAAGATGTAATAATTCAAATGCAAGCGGCATAAATGGGAAAGAAAAAAAGAACAAAAAAAGAAAAAAGAGACAGATGATGAAGAAGAAGAAAATAAAAATCAATGAGGTCTGTAAAAATAAAAATTATCCTCTTAGTTACAAATCAACCATATCTTATCAAAAATAATTATGTTGGAAAGTCAAAGACATTAATGGAAACTTTGATAGACATTTTCTACTGACACTGTTTTCAATTGGTTTGTCACAACTTAGGGAATAGTTACAAGAACTTCCATGAGTAAGGGAGTTGGTATTTGCCTCTCATCAGATCAGGATGTGACACAAGGTCTTTTTTTTATCGTGGGGAGCCACACAAACCAAAGCTCATGCGGTGGTTAGTGCAAAAAATGCATTTTCCTGCCGCCATTCCCATTTTGAGGCACCTCAGTTACCGGGCACTAAACCCAGCCCTGTCCTTTTTAGATGAGAGGCAGGTGCAGCCTGGGGGAACAGCCCCCTGGGAACACATAGTAAGGCAGCTGTAAAAAAAATTAAAGTCGTCAGGGCGGCCTAAAGTCGGTATCAGCCAGTCAGCGAGGGAGTCTATCCCTTTTTCAATAGCGC
Source organism: Doryteuthis pealeii (assembly GCA_023376005.1). Classification (NCBI taxonomy): domain Eukaryota; kingdom Metazoa; phylum Mollusca; class Cephalopoda; order Myopsida; family Loliginidae; genus Doryteuthis; species Doryteuthis pealeii. Next base: position 105,484,077 of record CM042152.1, read on the forward strand.
TAGACCAAGAAAATTGTTTTTTTGGTGTCTGAGATGGAGCACCACACCTACCATCAGCTCCTTACTTTACACAGATCCCTATGCTACTCATACGCTGAGTTGGCGAGGACCGGTATCGAACTAGGAACCTTGTGGTTTTTAGCCGAACGCTCTACCGACTGAGTTAACCCGGCCCTACCACATAAATCATATTGTCTTATTGATGTTTAGTTTGTGTATAATGTTCTGAACTTCGTTGTTTGCTAGAAAAATACCTTCAATAGTAAAAAGAAAAAATCTGCGCTACGGCCTATTGTTGGTAGTAGCTGAACAGCGAGGAGTCTATCACCTTTTCGCTTGCGCTAAATCAGAGAGATTGTTTTTTGCTTAGGTGGACCGCCTCATCGACCGTTAGATTCAAATGCTTTACCGCACAGATCATATTACTCGGGTTATGCTACGTATACGCTGAGCTGGCGAGGGCCAGTATCGAACCAGGAACTTTGCGATTCCTAGGTGATTGTTCTACTGACAGAGCTAAATCGAGCCTTTATTTCAATAGACACTCCATTAAATATTTTATCGGATCTCATCTCAACAGTATCATAGGTGCAAATAAGAAAATGTTGGATATAAATGGAATAATATCAATATCACCACATGTCCCTATTTTTTAATATTTACTTGCAAGAATAGATATTCTTCCAAAAATATAAGATTGGATGCATGCATAAAACAAATATTGATTGATAGAAAAGAAAAGATAGACATTCCGGGAAAGATTTTATTGACAACTTTCTTAAATAATGGAGAATTATCTTACATATATAAAGGGCAATTGTGTGAATCTGTATGTCCGGAGGAAACTTCGAAAATAAAACAATGAACGACAAAGTAAATATATATACACATTAAGTATCAGCAGGGCTTGGCATTTGAGCAAAAATAATGAAGATTGGATTTATATTTGGAAAGGTATTTAAAAATTCAAATTTGAAAAGTAACAGAAGGGAAAGTTATTTGCATGTTATTTTGTTTATTTTTTTTTTGTATTTTTTTTTTCGCTTTGAAATATAATATTGTTTGATTGAATTAATTGCATCATTTATATCTTTTTTTTTTTACAATTGTAAATCATTGAATGGAAATTTCTTACTATATTGTTATATATTTCCATGAAGATTTTTATGGGGCAACCAGCGAGGATATTACTCGCGATAAGTAATAATGAATCTGCAAGACTAACTTTTAAAAAATCCCCCCTCTACGCAGGCGACGCCGGGTAGCCACTTCTAGTTTATTATAAATGGTAAAGAGAATACTTGCCTGGTGGTTTTGGTTCCAGTAATTTTTCCAGCATGCATTCATGTCCATTTGAGGGTAGACGTAAGAGAATCTTCAAGTCCGATTCAGAGAGATTCTTATGTGCGGAATTATTCTTGAATAAATTCGCCCACTTGTCTTGGTAAATATCCTCCTTAAATTGAACAGGTTCGTCGTTAGTCACATTAGATAAACGTAAAATAGATGGCATAGTGCTTTTTTTAAAAAGATTCTTGGGGGTGAAATAGCGTTTCGTAAATAAGAAGACTGAATACCTGGACGAAACTCAAATTCAGGTGTCAATAAAGACAAGACTTGCCAAAATTAGAAGAAGCATAGCATTCTTCATTCGCTTACATTGATATGTAAATGCCAGGATGTTGATGACAATGATTAGAGTCCTTTGGTAGATTGTATATACAAAATGACAGGTTGAAAAAATAGAGTGTTTAAGTTATTTATATTTTTGGAATATAGAGACTCTTAGCAATTATAAGGAGAGCAGAGGTTATTGAATGCTGAGCAAAAAACAATGTTTCATATTGTAATCGGCTGTTTAAAGAAAACGTCTTACAAGCAGCAAAATAGTCCAGTAAATGGGATTTAGACTTCTCTTCTGATAAAAAAAAAAGATAACCAGGAACTGTACTTTTAGATTTGTAAAAATTCAGCATAGGTTTTGGGAAATTGGTGAGTTCTTGGCATCGCGAAAAAATCTGTTACTCACTCAAGTAAATTCCAGGACCAGTTTCTTAGATGCACATTATATATGCATTAGGGGTAAATATCACATTCATCGCTTCCATAATTGCTGTTTTAGTCTTTAGTGGAGGCGGTTGTAGTTTTGGTAATATGATTAAGTCATGATTTTCTATGTAGTGATGATTCATTGCAAATCTCCGTGTTTACCAATCAGTTTGAAATTTATGTAAATCGGGATTTCATTTCATTGGTTCCTTTGTCTTTTCAATTGGAAGTAATTCGAAGCAGCAGCAGCAGCAGCAGCAGCACCAACAAAGAATGAAAGAGAAACGAGAAAGATATGTATATATTTATATTCACATATGTCTTTTTTTTATATATCACAAGAAAATAACAATGATAAAAGAAATACAAGAAAATGCATAATTTGACCTTGAAAAAACATGGTTATTATATAAATGTTTGCAAAAATCCCACCCTTTATAATTTTACACGCATATGAAAAACAATGGCATTCTCTCTCTCTCATATATATATATATATATATATATATATTATATATATATATATATATATATATTACATTAATATAATACATACTCATGCTTACACACGCACAGCGAAAGTGAATCTATCGTCTGATCATAGTTTGTTTACACTTTTTTTTTCAAATAACCATGGCAACCGTTTCTAGCGTCCGTTTCAGGGTTAAACATCCACGTTTCATACAACAATTTTAAATAGACTGACCGAAAAAAGCAAACGAGTCTCGCAGATTTCTTATTGTGTGATACATTTATTTTTACTCAAACTAATGAAAGCCCCGATGAAGATCTATTGAAACAGATTGAAACACTGCAATGTAGGCGAAATAAACATTACTTTATTTATGAACTTGTGCCTTTTAATTTTTCATAATATCATATATATATATATATATATATATATATATATTATATATATATATATATGTGTGTGTGTGTGTATGTGTTGTTTGTACAATGATTAATCGCACGTTCTTTTATAAAGAAAAATTGGTGGAGACCCACAAAGGTCAAAGATCAATAAAATCTAAAAACTTCTTACCCCTCATTTCCCATGAGAAAAGTGTTTTAAAGGTATCAATCAATGATACATTTAAATTAAACCAAATCAATACTAGATAAAACATAATAAAAAGTAAATAAACGACAAATAAAAATACAAACAATAATAATGATAAAATTAATCTACTCAAACAAGAATATATAAAGAATAAAAGATAATAAAACAAATATATAGAAAAACAATTTTATTAATCTATATATTCATATTTTTTTAATAAAAAATGATACCCATGCCGCAAGAGAAAACTGTATAATTTCCACCTCAGATGCCTACGCTGCATCCTACGTATACGTGGCAGGACAAAGTGCCAACCACAGATATGCTGGAACGAGCAAATAGTAACAGCATGCCCGCCGTCATCTGTGAGAGAGGCGCCTACTGTACGGCGAATTGGCAGACGGCACCCGACCAAAAGGGAGACCTCGCTTGCACTTTAAAGATGTCAGCAAAGGAAAATAAAGACATGCCACATTGGCACCAACACCTGGGAGGCTTGTGCAGACGACCGTGCGACCTGGTGACTCCTTGTCAAACAAGGAATGTAAATGAGTGAAAAAGAGCAACTCCAGCAGGCATCACTGTTTGCTTGCAATGATTGCCATTCAAGAGGTGGACTGTTCAGTCACTCACACAGCTGCAGATTAAAGGAAAAAAAGTGGACACTACGCCGTCGTCTTTAGTAGACGGAAGGATGCCAATCATCATCAATCATATTCATATAGATACGAAATTTATGTTTAACTTTTTAATTCCCGGGAAACGCCGGGGAGCTCTGCTAGTAATAAATTCTACTAATTTTCCCAGTAAACTGTCAACGAATTTTTCGGTGCTGTGTATAGACCAACAGGGATTCTAAACAACTTATATTCACTGGAATTCCAATATTATGTGCTAATTATAAAATGGCGACAAAGGGCTTATTCCAAAAAGAGGAACGAGTGATAATGTCCTTTAGCGCAAATCGGTTAATATCTTAATTATACAAGAGATTTTAATCCTATGCATTGCTAAATATTTTTTTCATCAGTTAATCTATAGAAATTTAATGGTGAGGTAACATTGTACAATTATGTGGGAGTTTTCTACAAATAATTTCTGAACAATCAAGAAAGCAGTTATTTTTGTAAAGAATGTTTTTCATTCCATTCTCTGAATATGATGTGAAGATACATAAACAAAATCCAATGAAAAATATTTCATCAAATAACTTTTATGTCTTGATCATATAAAACTGATTGAAGCAAAACTTGTTGACATTGTTAGTTGATATTAGGAATGTTTTCACAAATATAAGAATTGCAGCTACAAATGAAGAGAAACAGAATCCGATGTTGTTTGTACCTTCAAAATAAGCATCACATTTCATAGTTTTATTTCTAGAGTAGACTATCGAAGACGATATTTTATCAATCAGAAGATATGAAGCAAGGACAATTACCGAGAAACAATTAGAAGATGCGCCAATGTAGTAATTACTTGTCCTTTTTGGTTGGCTGATTTGAAATAATAAGAATATGAGTTGTTTTTCTGGCAACTAAGAAACATAAATGTCACATTTTTAAAAATCGCTTTTGGCTTCGTTTATTTTATTCAATACATCTCGTGATTATTCTATATTTTCCTTTATTGGTATGTGGACTTTCTATAAAATTTGGTCTCGTTCTATGCATGACCACAATTATAGGATACCAAATTAGGACTGAACTCATGTATGCTCGTGAAACTAACAACACTCTACAACAGTCAGCATATTTTAATTAGATATATTGATTTATGGAGTAAATCTAAGACGATTTCCCCCGTTCTTTTATCACTGGACTGATAATGTTTAAATGAACTAATACAAACGAGAAAGATTCTAATCCTCAACTGATTTTACGTTCGAATTTACATTAGATCTGATTTAAAGTTTCGAGTGAAGAATTTTATCAACTAAATGATTCGATAATTTTTGTTTCTTAGTTAACAGTACAGTTATATGTTTGTAAAATCATAGATCTTTTAATGTTGTTATCATCACCAATTATAGAAGTGAAGAAAATTAACTCAGAAGTACAAAATAGTTATAAATATGTAGAAGTGGGAATTGCGCAAATAACAAGGATGTTTAAAAGGCCATTTAAAATGTATACACACTAAACAGAAATAAACCAACTAGCGCACTTGGAACAGTTCAAAAAAGCTTTTTTTAGTATAGTTAAAAAAATAGAAATCCCAGAGGAAATATAAAACTTTTCACAAAAGCATTCATAAAAACAGAATGTGCTGAAGCATTGAAAATACTTTATCTCCCTAGAAAGCCACTAGAACACTCTACAAGTAATAATAGGTCGCGCACATGATAACTGGAGTACCTGGAACTGTTCCCACAATACAATAACCAAGATGGTGGAAGTTAAAAATCTGATCTGACTTGTGACAACTGGATACCTAATAAATGTTACATGAAAAATTGTAGAAAAAGAAAGTGAAGATAGTATTTATAAGTATACAGGAAACAATTCTAGGCCCATGGCAAAGACACAATAGGAAGAAATTGAGAAATGAAGCTTAAAACCCTGCTGATGTCATCGAGAATAACAAATAATTTATAAGAGCTTTGAGTTCAAACTATCTCCATTGATAAACAGCAGGTTGTTTTCTATGAAAGTATAATCTGAGATGCAAATGAATTCCCCTAAAGACCAGTTCTAGTTTTATTCAAATATAATTTGCCAATTAGTAGACTTCGCTGTTCCCGCAGTCACAGAGCAAAAGGAAAAGAAAGTGAAAAAATAAATTGATACCTGGACTTTGCAAGGAAGAGTCCATTAGTGTTTTGAAAAGAGTATGGATGATTAAAAACTCAGAGGAAGAATCGAGGCCATCCAAACCACAGCATTGTTAATATCAGCTAGAACATTCAGAAGAGTCATGGAGACGTGAGGAAACTTGAAATAGTGGAATATAGAGGTAATGGTAATACCCTTCGTTGTAGGGGTACTTGGAATAATACCGACAGCCTGGTAAGGAGACTGAGGATCTGGAAGTCCGTAGAAAATGAGAATATTCAGACCACCACACTTGTTAAATCGGCTAGAATACTGGAAAAAAAGGCCTGGAAAGCTAAGGAGACTTACTGTCACTTAGATTTCAGTGAAAACCACCAGTTACTACTGGTGTGACTAAAGATGGGAATAATTGTGAAAAACTTGCCAGGAGAAAAATATAATTGTAATGAGACGGATAAATTTTTCTGGGATTTTGAGATATGAATAAATCACCGAATCCCGGCCAGAAGACCAGATCAAATGTAAATTTACAGGAAAAATAACTTGTCAGTGAATTTCTGGAGATAACAGGAAGAACTGAGATCATCCAGACCACAGCATCGTTAAAATAATTCAGAATACTTAGAAGGGTATTGGAAACCTGTTACTCAGACTCTAGTGTAAGACCACCAGTGATGTTACAAACTCACTAGGAGCAAAATAATAATGATAATAATAATAATAATAATAATAATAATAATAATAATAATAATTATTATTATTATCATCATCATACCAATTATAGTTGGTGCATTGGAATGGTCCTCAAAAGCTTAGAAAACAGACTAGAGGAACTGGAAATCAGAGAAAGACCATTCAGACAAAAACCGGCTAGAATACTCAGGAGAGCCCCGAGGAGACTTGTTATCACTCAGACTCCAGGGAAAGTCCATCAGCTAACACTGGTGTAAAAAATCTAACAGAAAAAAGAAAAAAAGAAAAAAAAAAAGAAAAAGAAAGAAAGAAAGAAAGAATCATGTAACTGCAAAGATCAGGCGCTCATAAACAAAACGATCACGGAAAATTGTCGATCCAAAACGAAAAATCTAAGTATGTCTTGAATGGACTCTCGCAAAAGCTTTTAATAGCGTGCCCCATGAATAGATTTTAAAATTTCTAAACATCTTAATGATATCTTCAGTTATATTAATATTCTTAAAGTACAATATGAAAAGGTGGTATTCTAACCTGACATAATTCCATGAAAAGGGCATCCTCAAAACTAATAATCTGAACATTAACAATGAAATATTCAAAGGACACTAACTTTCACCTCTTCTTTTTTTGGATAGCTCAAATACGTCTCTCCATAGAACTTAAAAACATAGAGTAGGGATATAAAACTACTGAAAAAATAAACCACCTATTCTATACGAACGATTTAAAGTTATATGCAAAAATGATGATGATTTAGTGAATCTACGAAAGTCACATTTAGGTAAAGCACGCAGCATCCAGGTGTAGACCCCTTCTAGCAAGCGTAGTCTATGTGGTGATAGAGATGAGACAATGAATAACAAAAGTGAATTCAGTAACCTAGCACAAAAAGCACAAAAGAAGTGGTACAACCGAGTGGGGAAAATGATTCACTGGGACGGAACTGTAACCTCAGCATTCTAAATGTTGAGAAATTTCTCTTATAAGGTGTGTGTTAAAAGCCCACTTCTATTTATAGACTCGGCGTGAACCATGTGATCAAACTCTTGGCCAATCACTGGCAGTACTCTGCTGCTGATACAATACTTAAACAGACAGTACTGGCCATAACTACTTTGCCTTTCGTGGACGACGGACATAGGATTAAAACACTGGACCTTTAACAATGCGCAGGATAGGACTTTTACGCAGGATAGGACTTATTCGCTTACCAAAATATTCCATAATTAAAGACTTTCTTACTTTAAGCCTTTTTCAACTGGCCAAGGATGGCATTTAAAAACTTAACACTAACAAATTTTATGATATGATAAAATCACACAAATGAAAAAATGCAACAGAATTTGTCACAGAAAAGGAAAGGTATAACATTTTCTGGAACTTTAAGATACAAACCACCAAATTTATGCCAAAACCCCTACTTAAATTCTTTTGTGTTTAGATAGAATCGGTTGTCGGGGTGGCCTAAAGTCGGTATCAGTCAGACAGCTAGGGAGTCTATCCCATTTTCACTAGGGCTAGACCCGGGAGACAGTATTAGCATCTGGTAAAGTCTAAAAACATAACTCTGGGTACAAACATGGAAATAACAGTTTTAGAACACAATAAAACCTTTAAATATTTTGGAATTGATGAAGAAAATTATGTCAATCACGCTATAAATAAATAAGAAAAAAAAAAAAGAATTCTATAGGAGATAAAGAGCTATATTAAGAATAGAATTGAATGCAAAAAAATAAAATTATAGCAGTTAACACCCCGACAATACAAGTTGTGACATACAGTTTTAATATAATTAAGTGGGCCTTAGTTGAAATAAAAAGGTTGGATATTAAAGTTAGGAAACTAATAACCCGCCTGAGAATGCATCAACCAAGAGATCGTCTCTACATCAAGAGAGAAGATGATGGAAGAAGCTTAATCCAACTAGAATTGACCAATAAAACAACCACTATAGGATTGTATAGAAACTTAAACACTACAATGGAGAGGATTCTTTAGTTAACGCACACCAGAAGCAAAAGAAAAATATTCAATTTGTAAAGAAACCAATACATTTTTCAAAATACTTGACCCCAAATTGAAAGAAATAGACATAAAAGAAAAAGAAATAGAGCGGCAAAGAACATAAAGAAACAAAAGCACAAGGATTGGGACACAGAAAACCCTTCATCGACGATTCACAAAGAATTATAAATGCCGATATAGATATAGTAATAACTAATCGATGGCTGAAAATTGCTGGACTGTAGGTGGAGACAAAAAGGTTAATAATAGTATTACAAGACTAGAGCCTAACAATTCGAAATTATCTGGCAAACATTTTAAAGAACGGATAAAATCCAATACATAGATTATGCAAACAGAAAACCTGATTCAATTGACCGTTTAGTGTCCAGTTCCTCAAACCTAACACCATTGGAATATACAGAAAGACATGATAAAATAAAACATATTTATTGGGAGAATGTGCAAGTACTATAGGATACCTAAAGAATGTTATAAACACTATTATTGGATCATTTCCGTCCACTAAGAACGATGGCGTAGTGTCCAAAATAAAAATAAAAACTGTATCTGCATCTGCGCAAGTGACTCTGCAGGCCAATTCTTGAATGACAGTCTTTGGTGCACTGAATGCACACAAACTGTGATGCTTTCTGAGGTTGCTGGCTTTTTTCTCTCTTTCTGACTCTTTTCTGTCGAGGCTACTCTCCTCTCTGCCTACCCCTCTCCGTGCCTTGCTTAACGTTGAGGCGCCAGGCCGCTCTATTTTTTGCATTTACCTTCCACGTGTTTGTGTCAATATGGCATATCCTCATAGCTCTTCTGCAGACATCTTTAAATCGTAGGCGTAGTCTACCTACCGATCGGGAGTCTTTTACTAATTCGCAGAGAGCGGTATGAACACTAACTAGAACCCATAACAGAATACAAAGAAGCTACTATGGGACGTTGCTAACTGATAGAACAATAAAGAGCATTATTATAATAACACATAAGTAAAAAAAAATATGATAAAATAAGTAAATACAAAGACGTGGAAATAGAAATTGAAAACATGTGGCATCTTCAAAAATACCACCATGCCAGTAATAGTGTGAATCCTTCTTATGATCAGGAAATGGACTGATAAACACATTAACAAGATACCTGACAATCTCAGCCTATATGAAATACAAACAACTGCCCATCTCTTGAAAAGAGTACTATCAATGTGAGTGAAAAAGTAAAACTCAAAAGAGGCAGTTAAGAAGAACGTCTTGGGGAAGGACACCGTGAAGGTAAAGCTGAAAATTGAATACAATAATGATAAAGGATTATTTGGATGATTCAGACTATTGTCCATCTTTATTTTTACCTATACAACTTTTCGGCCGATGTGTCCTCCGGCCTTCTGCAAGTATTTCTTGTCGGATTCGGGAACCTTCTCGAACTTGGGAAGTTTTTTTTTTCGAACTCGAGAACCTTCTTGTCGTAATCCCCCATGAGTTAATGAAGGGTTAAATTCAAAGTTCCCGGAAGGCTCCCGATTGAGACAAGAAGGTTCCCGAATCCGAAGAGAAGGTTCCCGAGTCCGATAAGAAATACCTGAAGAAGGTCGGAGGGCACATCGGCTGAAATGTTGTACAGATAACAATAAAAATGAGGATAATAGTCCGAATAATCCAAATAATCAAGACTCATCTAAAAAAATCAGAGAAATGATGATATCATAATACCTTACCTCTGTGTTTATGATATATCTGCATGTAATCTAGATTTGTAAAAAAACAAAAAAACTCTATATCCACCCTAAATAATAATTTATTTAAGGTAGCGACTGAACTCATATTCATGTATAGTTTAATTTCTCATGTTAATGATTTTAGTATTACGTTTATGCATTGTAAAAAAAATACTATTGAAGTACATTGTTAAGGATTTTTCTAATGAAATACATTGTAAATGATTTTACTTTACAAATGTCCTCTTAATGATTTTACTATAGAAACTAAATGTAACAACTGTAATAGAACAGTAGTATAATTGGCAAGAGCATTTAGCGAGCAAATCAATGTGGAGACAGGACAATAATCTACGACAAATTCGGTAAAATACTTTCGTTCATTCGTTCAAACAAACCATATGAACACCAAACAGATGGTGTTACTCATAATACGCCATACAATTTTATAACTTTGAGACTGTTGAACTTGTTCAGATCTGATTGTTGTAGTTTAAGGAAAGAAAAGATTTCCAATCGTAAGAGCAAACCACATAAGAGAAAATCACACGATAAAAGTGAGAAAATAGATAAATATTGAGAAAATAGTAAGAGTTGTGAAAATCTTGGAATAAGAAAGTGACAATCGATTCCATAAGTACAAAAGGGAATTGAAGAATTAGAACCCTGGGGAGGTATTGGGGATCTTCAGATAATAGAGAAATGTTGATATTAAGTGAGAATAATAGAAAAAAAGAGTTCGGCTGATTTAGGAGCACGTACTGTCATTTGATCGATGACAATGGCGATCAGAAATCTTGTGGGTGGAAATAGAATCTATACTGTAATCATACAATTGTTTGTATGTTACTGTAAAAGAGAAAATGATACATTGTTGCATTAACACCAAAATGCTCTTAGAGAATAAAGAAAATTCCTGTCCAATTTGTGAATTAATGATACTCATGCTTGCGTTTGTATTTGTGTTCACTCCGATCATTATAATTTTCAATCCGATCATTATAATTTTCTAAGGGGTGACTATCAAATGCCATTTTCCTTATGCATATTTATTTAATTGAAATCAGTTACGTAAATTCCATAAAAACGTAAATCGCTGGACAATATTTCTTGGAAGATACCCTGAACTGGAAGATACTAAACTGAACAACAAGGCGCCTTAAAAGATGGTGAATAGACAAAAACATTCTCCACTAAATTAGACTCTATGTTTGAAAAAGAGAAGGGCGAGAAAAACTCGTCAGCATTGAGGATCGCATATATGCATCAATTCAGGGACTCAAATAATATACAAAGAATAAATAAAGATTAATTACATCTGCTAGTAACAACAATAACGACATTAATAATTTAAAGACAAACAAGAAAACAATCATAAAACCTTATGTCGCTAATTATACGAAAGGACACATTGGTCCGCGTTGTTGGCTGGAGCAGAAGAATACACCGACTGCACCTCTGCAGAGGGTCAAAGATCCCACCAATGGGGCCACCTGTTGGCAACCCGTGGTACTTAAGGACGGTATTCTGGTGACTTAGCAGTTCATATGCAACACTCAACTTTGGCTCTGACCCAGACTAGACGGGCGGTTGGAGAGGCTCCTTCAGATTAATTGGATAGTCACGCCAAGCCCTTGCACCTATTGCCTTATGGCCAGTCCCTAATCATTTTTATTAAATATGTGCGTGAAGGCAGTGGCTGATGGTCTTTAGCGTCCTGTGTATGACGTTAAATTGCATCTAATGGTAAAGTTCCAATCCTGGTGCTCTGTGAAGTGTAAAGTACCCATTTATCGCCATTACTCTTTGGTTTACTCTGACTCAGAGTGGTAATACCTGTTAGGATCAAATCGACGGGTTAAATAGAAGAAAATGAGTTAACAAAAATGTATTTTAAAATATTTGAGTCAAAAAAGATTTTCCGTTATCATCAATAATTAATAAAACAATGTATTCAGTATAACATAACCCAAAAAATGTTGACATGCCGGAAAATCCAACCAACAAACAAAAACACATTGGTAATACACAGAATAATGACAAATGTATGCTATGTAGTGACAGAGATGAAATACGTAATCACATACTAAGAGAAGGTAGCAAATTGGCACAAAAGAAGTACAAAAATAAGCACGACTGGGTAGGAAAAGTGATCCATAGAAATCGTGCTATATATCAAATTTAATCGTGCTTATAAATGATATATGCTCAAACCAGAAACTTCCATCGAAAATGAGACGCATGATATTTTCTGGGTTTGCCCCCAATCCAAACTAGAACTAGTATGAATTAACAATAAGAAAGAAACTTTGCCGCTTCTGCGAATCAAACAATGAAAGTAAGGAAAGTAGAAATTCTAAACTAAAATCTAGGAGCTAAAAAGTTGGGGAACATAAAGGTAATGTGGTTGGATCCATTGGAACATTCACAAAAAAAAACTGGAAAAGAGATTGGGTGAACTGGAGATCAGACAAACAATAGTAAATATCCAAACGACGGTGGTGCTAAGATCGACCTAAGAATTCTGGAAAGCTGAGGAGAATTGATGGGAAAAATAAAAAATGAAAGCTTGTGAGGAAAAAAACTCGCTGTGCAATTCTAAGAAGTAAAAAAAGTACAGTCGTCGGGGTGCCCTAAAGTCGGTATCAGCCAGACATTGAGGGAGTCTATCCCCTTTTCACTAGCGCTAGACTAGGGTGAGCCACTCCTACCATCAGCTCCTCACTTTACCGCACATATCCATGTGCTACTCATTGGCGAGGGCCGGAATCGAACCAAGAACCTCGAAGTTCCCTGCCGGACACTCTACCGACTGAGCTAATTGATGATATCTCAGCTAATGATACAATTGTTAATAACCAAAATAAGAACATGGATATATATATATATATATGATGATGATGATGATGATGATTAGCGGAGTCGAAATTGGACTTCTGCGTGCTACGAAATTATTTCTCCGTTTTTTTTTTAAAGTTTGAAAACTTTATATTGCCTCTTAGTCTTAAGCATTAGCGTCTGTTTTTTTAAACTATCAGACTGAGACGAGTATTACCAATTTTTCTTTCACTTGTATTGTTTTGACGTAAATTTGTTTTCTTTTCCTGATTTTCACTGTGCAATCTGATTTTTATTTCCTACCATTCGAGGCATTTTAGGGAAAAATTTAGTTACTAAACAGACAGTAACAGTTAAAATAAAGACAACAAAAACAATTACCACAAAAAGTAAACTCTTAAAGTTTAGTGTTCAGACTACAGTTTCTCCTATCTTATGTTACAATACCTATATTAGAAATTGCAGAATTCAGTAATTTTATTAAAATACCGTGAAAGAAATGCATATGTCGGGAAATGGTTGCGTTAAGTTTCTTGTCGAGGATGAGAAAATAAATTAATCTCTACCCGAAAGCATAATGCATGTTCATGAAATAAACGATTTAAACAAATTAAAACGAACATTATTGGAGAGCCTGAAACTCTACTAAAATAATTAAACAGTTTTCTCAGATGTATTTGCAGTAAAACATTGCTCAATACAACACGCAATAAAACAGGTTATAAAGGCACAAATGATTAGGTAAAATATTACAATATAAAACTCTATAATATTTGTGTAGGAAAATTATGCAAAATTTCTTGGAATATAATTGAAAAACAACGATTTGAATGAATGTTGCCTACTGTACTGCATGATGATGGCTTGGAGCTAATGAGCTTAATGTTATTATGAAACTTGAAAATAACTCATATTTGCATGACCATTTTATTACAGATTTGACTATAACAATAAGTGAGCAGAAACCAGAATCAAAATTCTTTTAAGATTTGAAATAATAATGAATTCAGTGTAGAAATATAAGATACGAAGATTTCCTACGAGATCACACGGTAGAATAAAAGAGTGAGATAGATAGATAGATAAATAGACAGATGGATAGATAGATAGACAGACAGACAGACGGATGGATAGGTGGATAGACAGATGGATAGATATGGATAGATGGATAGACAGACAGATGGATAGAAAACCCGTCCCAAACAATATTGTGTTCAAACGTTGCCCCTCAAAGTAACCGATATATTTTCCATAGTTTCACTGTTATTTTAAATTATTTACATTTCCTGATAAAAATGATAGACTATGTCAATTCACTATCTAACAACATGTTTGGTGATTGAAAGCCTTTTAGTTGGGATGTTAGATGAGAGAGAGAGAGAGAGAGAGAGAGAGAGAGAGAGAGAGAGAGAGAGAGAGAGAGAGAGAGAGAGAGAGAGAGAGAGAGAGAGAGAGAGAGAGAGAGAGAGAATACGAATAAACAGATATTCATAGACACAGAAAATGTGTGGAATGTAAAAGTGTGTCACACAGTATCCATAATTATTAGCACTTTAGGAAAGTCCAATTAAACTGTAAGCATTGGAAGTCTAGCTAAAAACTATGCGGACAATAATATTGAGGGAAAAAAGGAGACTTCCTTTCCCTTCATTTTTAGTGAATATAAATAATAAAATTTTGTTAAAAAAGTAATGGAGTGATAAATATTGATTATAATAATGATGACAATAATAACAGGAATGTTGACAGTGTCCATACAAATACAATGCATCATATGCATCATTTATAACGTCTGCCATTTTGCTCGGTGGGAACTATATTTTATTGAATAAAGAAAGAGTCCGAATCAAGCGAAAGAGAGAAAAAAAACAAAGAAAAAAGAAAAAAAAAAAAAAAAAGATAAGTTGTGAATGAATTTTTTTGTAATTAGTGTTTACTGTTGTTAGAAGGCAGTCATCATCTAACTCTTAGTCTCGACTAATTGCTTCAAAATCTTTTGCAATGTAAAGTGCTTCCTTCAAAACTTCTATTGTTTTTAAGCAATAGTTTTATATACAAAGCAGAAATATTATATACTAAGACAGGAAGACAAGTTTGACTATTACCATCAATAAGAATGATAACAATGATAATTAAATATCAATGAGTTTCAAATTAAATAATCATTATCGTATTTGTCGGTAAATTTGTCTATTTTTCGTTCTGGAAAGATAGATTCGGACGCATTCATAAATAATATCTATAAGAAATTTTCTATGTTATGAATTTATTCAATTCATTTATAAACAGAGTTTATCAAGGTAATAGGTCGATATTGAAAATGAAATCTTCATCGCCCAGCCTTTGAAATTACAGGAAGCGAGGAAACCTACACTGACAATTTTCAACATTATATTGTACAGTTAAATCCGTGGTTTTCAAATCCTGGACGAGACCAGTAGCCTTTCAGATAGCGCTAATATCATTGGAAAAGATATGTATCTAACTATTCCCCCTTCAGCTATGGGTAAATACTAGGACAGACTGTGATCTTTAATCTTGGTATGGCAAGTGGTCTAGGAGAAAGGAAAATCTGAATTAAAACCTGTTAAGCTCCGCTTAAGAAATAGACATTGCATCAAATCCTGTTCGTGTGGTGGGGTTGGTAAATATAGACAGTTAAATCCTAGCAGCATAGAAAATCATTGACGACCATCTTGCCAAATTTCAGTCACAATTCAGAATCTACATTTACGTAGATGCGCTCCGGTTTGTTTTTAACCTTTGCTATTTTAAATTAGCGTTGTCATTCTCCTAGACTGGCTAAATGGCAATGCTAGATAGCACAGTATTACCAACTATTTAACTATATATTCAAGGAAGAATGGCTTTATGCTTTTCTTAAAGGCATTTGAGCGAAATGAATAGAATAAACAGATTCTCGGTTGATTTTGTTTTCCGCACTGATAATATTTCATTTTTAGAGACATTAAAAATAGTCGTTCAAAACGTTTTTTTTTTAATTTATTCTGTGGTTCGTGAATAAACATCAGTAAGTTTAAGTATAACAATGTGAGTTTTTTTTTATGTAAGGAATCGACCCAGTAACCTAAACAGAAGTTAGATTATGAAAACTAAATCCTGTTGACCAGATACGTTAAGTCGACAACCAAGTTGAAAAGAAGAAATGTACCCTTTTATCGCTATTTATTTACAATGAAAGCAAATCGTCTTAACACAATTTCTTTTAATGTAGACATTATCTTGTTTTCCAAGAAGAGTTGTATGATATACTTCATTACATTTTGAATATATTAACGTGAATATTCAAAAGAAAACTCTGATCGGTTTATGTTATCAGTTGTTTGATATACAAAGTCATAATTATTTACATACACGCACGCAATCTTGTGTGCGCCTGTGTATATGTATGTATATATGTTGTATGCACGTTTTTACATAGGCAAGGCGTCTCTCGTGGTGTAATGATTAGCAATCCATTGTTACTGAGTTTGATTCATATTTAGTGCTCTATTCTTGTGGCCTTGTGCCACAACTAAGCTAAACTTAGTAACATAATCACGGTTCATTGTTAAACATACATTCTTTTTAGATTCTACAGAAAATAGACTCATGGCTTTAGATTACAACAATTCAGATTTATTATGAACATTGACCCGAAAAATATTTAACTGTTAATAATGAAAACCTCGGAACATAATTTAGATATGTAGATTGGTTTATAGAACTAAAATATTTGCAAATGCATTAGCAATTGAAATTTTGAATCCTAAAATATTGTTAATGAAAGAGAATGTAAGATTTGCTAGTCAAAAATGATGTAGAGACTCATTTTTATGTCGGTGTGTAATATTTTATTCTAAAAGTAAAGCTCGTCTACCCCAAAATATTCCCTATCCTTGTCTACATCTCTGATCAGAAAAAATAAGGTGAACAACATCTTACTGCTATAGCTAGATTGTATTTAGACTAAAGAAAGCCAGTAAGTTGGTACGGAGATTGTTTTTTTTTTTTTTTTAGTAGAAAACAAATTGTATTTCACAGATTTGAAGAGGTATAAAACTCATATAAAATGAGGGAAAGAAAAAAGAAATTACTTTTTAGAATTTCCGAATCATTCTGTTCACTCACGAAGTAATCGTTATTGAGATAAATAGAAAGTTAAACTTTTAGATTTGAATCAAGAAATAAAATCAAAATCACAACAAACATTTTAATAGAATATAAGAACCTGCAAAAATGACTGTTGCAATGATAGCGTTTCAATGTTTGTAAAGAATTCATTTTCTGCTCACCCTCAAATCCATTTGTAGGTCATGGAAAAATGAGATTGAAAAGAAAAGAAATTACGTGTTAGAATTTATTTGAATTTCTACACTTGTATAAAGAAACTAATTTTGTGGTTACCTTAAATTATTCTGAACCAAAACCAGAGAAATAAGCCGATTGATAATGTTATTATTCACGCTATGTTAACATCACCTATTTAATATATCTTCAACAACAATGGCTTTATACATTTAATCAAATTCAGAAAGAAAAAAAAAAAGGTGAATATTGTTTATTTCACCTAAATATGTAAACTGCCCTGTTGTATAGAATACGCTGACCGTATCTACTGCAAATTGAGTTAAAAACAGAGTATCTTGGTTATGACACGGAACTGCACGGTGAGGCTGTTCTGGAGAGTGTGGTGTAAGCTTTCATTGTCATTACTTCCAGGTTCACTCTAAACTGGCGTGATAATACCTGTTATAGTAACATCTATAGGTTAAATATATATGTTTAACAATTATTCATATTTGATAAGACCATGTGTCAAAAGATTAATTTAGAAACAACGACACAAACATGTAAATATGAAGACGATTAACACACCGTTAAAATAAATTTATCAATCGATTATGTAAAGTTATATTCGTTTTAATTGGAATGACTAATGTAATGGTTATTATCGTAGGAAATATACATGTCGATCCGATTTCAAATTCTGCATGAGGCTGCTTGCATTCACATAGCGCTAATACTCTAGGGAAATGTATGGATCCAGGTATTTCCCCTCAGGTATGGGTAGATAGTAGAACAGACTGGGCTCTTTAACCATGGTTAGGCAAGCAGTCTATGAGAAGAAACTCTTAATTCAAACCCGTTAAATCCTGTTTGAGAAATCGACCTTGTGTCGCATCCCGTTCGTGCGGAAGAATTGGTAAATGATGTATATATTTGCTTCAAGAACCACTTTTTAGCATTTATATTAGAAATTAGAAAAATTCTGTCGTTTGATGCCGAGATTTCAAATTTGGTATACATACTTATTGGACCTAGCGGAAGAAATTACCATAAAACTGTTTTAGTTTCTTTATAGAGTTCTCACCAATAGGGAATCTCTTGCAATAAAACAACTTGCAGAAACCCGTGCTCCTACAAGATATAACTAATGAAAATGTTAAACTTTAAAAGAACAAATTAAAGAATTATCTATTTTAGTAAAATAATACTTCTCATTCAATCAAACATTGATAATTAGATTTATAGGCAATTGTTCAATGTAGAGTTATAAAATAACCTCATTGCTTAATTATGTCTAACAATCCATGTTGTAAAAAACTGTTTAAATCATTTAAACTGTTAAATGTCATTTACTTAAACGAAAACTTTCAAATAATGATAATAATAATAATACTAAGAAGAATACTGGAGACCTGAGAAGACTTGATGTCACTCAGCCTCTAGTGAAGTACCAGCTAAGGCAGCTGTGAAAAAGTTTAATAATAATAATAATAATAATAATGTCGTGCTGGCTGTACGGATCTCCATGACTATTCTTCACCACCCGTCCCGATCGATCTTGGAATACGTGCACAGCATCCAGTATACCTGCAGGACTGATCGATGTAGGTTTTGGCTGGTCGACCCACTCATGTCCATGTGTCGGTGCCCATGGCAGAACGTCCTTTATAAGCTAATCCTTGCTTCTCTAGCAATATCTAGCATGTATTGGTCGTCTCGAATGATTTGTGTGACAGAAGAAAAGAGCCATTAAGCTGCTTCTTAGTGGAAGGATTTGTTCAAGAATTGTACTTAGCATTCTTGTACAGTTCTAATCCATTTTTCTTTTTCTACAAGTGTTTCATTAGATTCCAGTTGGTGCAGCTATACAATAGTGATGACTCGGCTATAGCTTGGAATAATTTTCACTTTAAACATATAATAACTTATGGATTTATCTTTTACAGTGACTATCATTTCTTTGTTTGGCGTAATTTTTTTTATTGGAATACAAAAATTATAAAATAGACATTGTTTAGAGAAATGATATAAGAAGTGATTTTTGACATGTGGGCTGATATTGTTATTTATACCGGCTGTTCTGGTCATACCTACGCATATTGCTTTGAACCTTCGTGGACGACGGAACATAGGATTATATCACTGGACCTTTGACACTACGTAGGATTCCATAACTCAGGACTTATTCACTTACCAAAGGATTCTATAGCTCAGGACTTACTTACTTCAAGTCCTTTACAACTGGCCAAGGATGGCGGCCAGAAACTTAACATCTGTTAGTTCTGCTTTCTTATCCGGGATAGACTAGTTCTTCAGTTAGTTACTTAATAATCTGATAAGAAATAGTGTTCCTTAAGTTTGCAAGTTCTAAAATAAAAAGGATAACCTAATAATGACCAATTCTACTGTGATCCAGTCTGCTTATAGATAGGAGAATATTCTATAATTTAGTCAAAAGTGAGAATTCTTGTAGTGTAATCAACTAGCCCTTCATATTAGAGTTATCCAGGTAAATGTAGTTCGCCATACTACTGACCTAAGTAGAATTCGATACTGTCTAGCAGAAACTATTACCATTCTTATATATCTATTGAATTAAGTGAAAAAGAAAAACAGAAATTGTTTTGAAGCTGTAACCATTCAAAAGAAAGTTGTGTTGTTGTCCACTGTAAAAAGAAATGATCGCTGAATCTTTATTAATAATGAATGGGAAATGAATCGGGAAATATCAATTGAAATAATCTCAATAGATTATCTTATGGCGAAACATACGGGTTTTATGTTCTTTAAAAAGCCTGTAATTTCTGAATGGTTTCTGACCATTTTTTATCATCTTAAAAATAAGTTAATTTTTCCAGTTCTGTTACGGAATGTGAAGAGGAAGTCTTGTGTTGAATTGCTCTCGATGTTTGTGGTAAAACCAAAAAATTATTTGGGTTGGTTGGTTAAGTTACATGAGGTGTGTTAAAATGGAATGAATATAGGGTCAGTTAAAACTGTTTTTTTATACTATACCTTATTATAATGGAGATTGTGAGTTTTTCTGTCTGTAACCGAAACTATATTACTATACAAATCACAATTCCCTTTGTTATTTACATCACATTCTCCATGATTTTATTTTTTATTTAAAACCCAATTATTAATAAAATTGTTTTACATCATTAAGACTGTCGACCATATCTACATACTAATAACATGCAATTGTATTTATATATACAATAAAATAGCGGATTACAGTGTGAATGGTAAGGCTAATTTGCATTTTGATATTAAAAATTTGATTTTAATAAATATGTGCTTAGTATTATTGATTTCTAATTGTTTGGTTTTATCTTATTGAATATGAGCAAAAATCTCAGGAATAAATCTTAAAAGAAATCCATTAACAAGAAGAAATAACTGTAATATTATTCTTTACTTTCTATCTTAACTAAATAGTTAAATTAGGAAAATTTAACAAAGACAGACGGGAGTAATGTAAAATGATGGAATGAGTTAGTTTCAAAGTTGTTCTATTTTTCAATCATACCCCCTCTGTTCAAAATCTTTTTATCTGCATTCTTATACAGTTTCATTAGCCTTTCTAATTTAATATATTTTATTATATTAAAACTTAAATACTAGCACCCGGAGGGTGCATATATTTGCTAGTCTATTTAATAAACTGATAAGAAATGTTGTTCCTTAATTAAAGAAATTTGATTCCGCTAATTTATGTCTAATTTTACTGACCCAAATCAAAAGATGCAACAGATGTTTTAGTTTGGCAATGATTTCTGTTTTTTACCATTAGCATTTTATATTGAAAACCAAATACGTTTTATGATTCTGCTGTCAATGGCAGTGGCTGCAATAACTGTTTATTTATAGTGTACGATTGATTGATTTCAACAGCACATCAAATCTTCTACGGTAGTTAGAGATTAGGGGATCGCGTTCATTGTACGTACATATTTTCATTGTTTATGTATTTGTTTTTAAAGAGTTTTTCACACTGCTATATATTGATAGGCGTATCGTCGGTTTTGGATGGTTTTTGGAAAAGAGCTTTGAATTAAAACCAAAACAATATTATTTGAATTCAAATCTAGACAATAACCTTAGTTGACCCCTCTCTTCATGTTCAGAGTTTAAACCGTGAGAAAAAGCGCGTCGGCTACTTGACGTCATAATGTAAGGGGATAAACTCCCTCGTGATTGGCTGATACCGACTTTAGGCCACCCTGACGACTTATATATATATATTATATATATATATATATATATATATATATATATATATACAGCATTTTTTTCTTCATACTGACACTATTAAACAGGACAGATGTCTCATGTCTGGCTATTTTCCAAAGTACTTTCGATCTGTCCAGTTTTATAGTGTCTGCATATATTTTTATTTTCATCGTTTTTAAACTGAAAAGAGTTAAAATATCGAGATATCAATACACTGAGTTTGGCTCCTCCAAAATTTGGAAATGAACGGCTGACGTATATGTGATATAATAAGTACAAAGATAGTGTGGCTGTGGCAGCAATGGGAAGTGGAGCGAATTTAATACTGTTTGACAACAGAATAAATGCTGGAGCCAAAGAGATGTTCCCTACTATCTTCTTGGTGGCAGCTGCTCTTTTTCTTTTTCACTAAAGATAATTGCAATGGCAATAACCAGGAATATATGATTGGCAGAGACGTGACCTACATGTAACTATTCAACGAAGGGAAAAATTAAGTTAAATTATATCCCAACAGTTGTGCCTCTCAAATAATCAGTCAATGCACCGTATAACACACATTGTGATTTTGTACTTATCGACTAGCAAAAGTACTATTATTGACATGATTCCATCAATTACGTCTATGACATATTCCGTTATTGATCTCTTTCACCTCTTTATACGCACTATGTATTTATCCGTGTTTTACGAAATCAGATGATGGAACAAAGGATCTGTGAAAATTCGTTCGAGCAATCCTCATCATGGGTAAGGTGGGATGCTGGTTGCAAGTACACTCACATGATATCCAAGAACTCCATTACCTTTCGCGATCACCAGACTGAAACCCCGTTGAGCATATGAAATGTACCTGAGTAGAAGAACTGAGATTGATATAACTACATACAAATCCAACACGTTGCAGACTCGGTACCACGTCACGTAGCCTCCAACATTCAAGCGAAAGTGTTACATAATTATGGATCCCTAATATCTTTTTAAGGTAGTATAGAAATCCTTATGGCGATCAGTACAGCTGATGGCCTTGAGATTGAGTAACAATGCTTGACCTCACTCTCACCTTGCGTTCTGGGGATGGAACGTGAGAACGGAAGTCAATAGAAGCCCTTCCGGTTTAAGGTGTAAGCAACTCAGTTAGTTGCAGTGACAGAGTTAGGACTTAAAGCAAAGCTAGCAAGATGTGAGCTCACTGCGTGATTGTCTGGTCTGGGGTTCATGAATAAAGTAACATCAAAAGTAAATCGAAGTCTTGTTGTTATTACTAAAAGCTAACAATGACACAAGGCTTCTGATAAGAAATGATCCCCGACAAAGACCCGGAGTCCCCAAGAAACACCACGACAAGACCAGACCAAGATAGAAGATAGATGATAGACGATCAGAAGACGGCCGGAAGAATAGACCAGAGTAAGACGTAAGAAGTATACAACGTATAGATATTTAGTGCCGTCCAAGAAAAGGCACTATGCAACAAATATATCTATTTGGTACCGTGACGACGCCACTACGTTACAAAAAATGTATTTCTAATTTTTGGTATTCCAATTTACTACTTCAATCTATGAAATTATGCTGCATCATAAGGGATGACAATTAGAGACGGATTTAGAGTAATTCTGCTTTCTGAAAAACAGTAAGACTTGAACATTAATTAGTTCAGATAAGATTTCCCTGTTTAATTCGGGTTTGACAGTTGCTTGGAATTTAGAGGTTTTTTTTCAAGACATTTTAAAACAAAAATGGTTGCTTAACTGTTTAGCATAAAAATACACGTAGATGACAGAGAGATGTTTTGGGACTTGTGTCAGGATTCAGGCAAAAAAGCGTTTAAACCAGCCTGGCGTGTTTGGTTTGTAAATTCACAATAAATTCCCCTGAAATATTGAACAGACAGATATCATCAGACAATATTATCACACAGACGCCAAACACGTACACACACAAACAGACGCTGCACATACATACATAAAATTTAAAAAAATCTTTCTATATACAAATTTACCAACCTGTCCGCAGTAGGATGATACATCTTAAGTGGGAGTTAACAGTTTGGAATTCAAAGTTTTCCTTCTCCTAGACTGGTTGTCTAACCAAGGTTAAAGAGTCCTATCTACTCATCATTTTACCAATAGCTGGAGGTAGAATAGCTTGATGCATACCTTTCCTAAGGGTATTAACACTATGGTAATATGAAAAGCTTTGTCCAGGATTTGAACATTTGCCATTTCCTATGACGATAACCATTACACCATGCACCTCCACATTTCTATATAGTTCTAACATGAAAATATTAAGTGGATGCGAATAAAAAAAATGTGAACAACTTTTAAACAGTTAGATATAACTGATAAAGAACAATCAAAATCATGATGTTAATGAACTTGTCATAAAACTGTTCTCCCCACCTAATCTATCACTAATTTCAAATCTACTTTCACACAAACTCGTCACTTTTATTGCTAAGTATTCTCACGTATCTTGCTTCTCTTTAACAAAACAAAAGAGTAATAATGAAAAGTACTTCACTCTTTTTTCTGTCCGGAAGCGTATACGAATGTAATTATATTTATTTAAAGCCACGTTCGTTAAAGTTGTATTTTTCAACAAATGACCATTTTGTTTTTACCTAGACATAATAAGACTTGAAATACTTTGTCACGACTGAAGTTCTTATGAAATAAACTAGATAATACTTTATGTTATTTATGGGAAATCTTTATGCATTATGAAGTGGATTTTTTTGGAAAATATAAAGCAAATTCTTCAGATAGTGTTTTTGTGACTAATAAGAGGCAACTATTGTGTTGGCATAAATTAGGAAAACTTTATTCGGGACTTTTTCTATGGATTGATTGACTTATTAATTTCAATGGGATCTTAACTTGTCTATGCAGAGAGGTTATGAAATCACGTTCATTGTTCGCTCATATTTACATTTTTTAAATAGTTCTTTCTTAAGGTGTTTTTAAATATATATTTTTAAACATATACATATATATATGACCGATAGATAGGGCAGTAAGAAGTACTACCACTCCGAATTAGTGGACCTGAGAGTAATAACAATGAAAGAATGCTCAACACTCCCCATAGCTATATCAAACGAATCTTACTTGGGGGCGTATCTTATCCCTCTGCTGGGTATTCAGACAGTGTATTGTAAGCTTGACTGAGGAGGCATCTAGTCTGCACAAAGATCAAATGCCCTGTCGGTCAAGTAAATTTAACTTCCTTTCGTGTGTTTTGCTGCAAATCATCATCATCATCATGTCGTGCTTGTAGCACTGAATCCATGACAATCTCTCGCCAACCGTCCCTATCATTTATTGCCCTCGGGGTCCTCTGCAAAACATCCATTATCTGCGCTGTCATTGTAGTTCTTTGTTGAACGGATCACACTAGTGTGCCCATGTGCTGGTTTACACAGGAGAACGTCACTTATGAGTTCGTTTTTGCTTCTCTAACAGTGTTCAGAATGTCCTGTTTGTCTCCCCCGGATGGTTTGTGCAATAGGGGGCAAGTGGACGTATAGCTGCTTCCTTGTGAAGTTTTGTTTCCAATATCTCTTTCAGATGGCGCGAAGTGCAACTCCCATCTAACTTATTCGCGAGGCGATTTTTAGGGTCCAAGTGATGAAGCCATACAGTAGTACTGATATAACCATAACGTGGAAGAATTGTCGTTTTAACTTATTAGTGAGATCAGATTTCTATGTGACTGATAGCAGACCGTGTCTTCCCTATGCGTATATATATATATATATATATATATATAATAAGATAAATATATAGGTTTTATATACCTATTTATTGGGTGACAAAGGAACATTCACAACCATATTGGTTTCATGCGATGCATTCATCAGGTGAAGATGTTTCAAATGTGAGGAAAATCGAAAAAATTTCAAAAAATTTCAAAAAATTCAATAGACATGGGATGCGTATGATTGGATAAAATATATATAATAGTTTTTTTTTTCCTTAGTTAGGATCTTTCCACGTGTGATTTAACCAAGCTGATGCAGGTATACCCTAAGGAGAACTCAATGTGCCTAATACGAGTGAGTAGAAGGACAGAACAAGATTTAGTAAATGAAGAAAAAACTCTAAACTTGCTTCATTACAATAATTTATTCCAACCGTATTAATAAGGTTGAAATAAATTATTGTAATGAAGTTTAGAGTTTTTTCTTCATTTACTATATATATATATATATATATATATATATAAAATGATAGAATTATACAATCTCAATTTTTATCGGCACCTTTTTTTAATATCGGAAGCTGATACGTTAATATTGAAACTTTATTCTTGAAATTCTAATATTTTGAGATTATTGTCTCTTAAATATATATAAAAAAACACTCGTTTAATTATTGTTTATTGTTAGAGACTCACTCGCGGCCATAGCCACTCCCTTCTCACGAGGAAAAACATTATGTCAAACCCTCTTACTGTGTCCAATAGTTATTCATACTAAATTTGGTAGCTACACTTTCAACTGTTTGACCATCTCCAGAGAACAGATACAAAAACTCAACTCAATTAGTAATATATATTTATAAAGTAAACAGTAGCCTAGAAATGACTTTCTAATGGCCAACAAAAATAAGGGTCAGCCTTGTTTTTGTTGGCTATGAAATAGTCAATGGAGGAAAATCGGATGCAAGAAGGAAAAGTAATAAAGTGAAAAGATACATAATGAAGTGAGATCAATAAAAAAAAACGGGTACACAAATTATAACATAAAAATATGTCGTGATTAACAGAATATTTAGATTAAAAAAAAGCAAAAAGAAATATAATTTTTATTGATCTTAGCTAAGTGGCTGAAAAGAAACCGATGTGGAATTGAGCGATATAGACAAATATAATTTTAGTGTCAAGGAAGACAAAATGGCCAAATATAACAACCCAGCTAAACTGAAACAATGTTTTTCTAGTGTCAAAAGGAACATTTAAATTAGAAGAATACAGACTAAACATAAAACAAGGGATTGAATATTTATACGGGATAGAAATGAATAAAGAAAATGTATAAGAAAGATTTTAAACTAGAGTACGATGAAATAAATCGTTTTTCTTTCAAAAGATTTCCATTTATTTGTCTGAAACTTTTAGACGAGGAACAAAGAAATTGTCAAAGTAGCCATCCACAGCCTATAAGGTCAAACGAGAAAAAACAACAAAAAATTATATCAGAAGGAAGGTGAATTATTGTAGTGTGACATGACATCTTACAACTAGTAATGTGGACAATGATTTTTACTATAAAATGCATTGGACAATGATTTTTACTATAAAATGCATTGGACAATGATTTTTACTATAAAAATGCATTGGACAATGATTTTTACTATAAAAATGCATTGGACAATGATTTTTACTATAAAAATGCATTGGACAATGATTTTACTATAAAAATGCATTGGACAATGATTTCTACTATATATTTCCATTATTTATATTATTTGGAAACTTGAAGCAGTGGATGTAAGGGTTGAGTTAATACAGTTCTAAGTGACAATTATCTGTTGTTTTCAGGTTCAATCCTGACTATGGGCGAAAATAACATAGAATAATTAACGTATCTTAACATGTGTACCCTGTTGTGGTTAGCGGAATTAGAACAGTTTAACTCAGTGGATTTAATAAAGAGTTCGGTTCGAAGTTCCGTTAAGGCTTCAGAATTCGACAGGAAACACCTGAAGAAGGCCGACGGGCAGATCGGCCGAAACATTGTGTATATAACAATGAAGATGAGGATATCATTCTGAAAAATTCAAATAATACAAATTTCCATTTATGATCAAATAAATAACACAATTACGAAAATCTCTGGTAAAAGGAAAAATTCATCTCAGAAAAAAAAGAAAAAGAATAGATATCTGATCCAAAGAGAAACACTTTAAAAACTAATTATATCTTCAATGTGTACCTATTTATTAGATAGCAAATTCTCATGGAAAATCTCTTTGTGAAAGACATCAATATGAAAAGCAAAAAAGATGATAGAATGAAAGCAGAGCCGATTATTCATAGATAAAATAAAATCTTGTAAGAACAAAACAAAGAAGAAAATATATAGTGAATCATCATCATCATCATCATCATGTCGCGTATGCAGCACTGATATCCATGACAATCTCTTGCCAACCTTCCTATCATTCATTGCACCTGGGAGGTCCTCTGCGGAGCAACCAGCATCCTCGCATATTTGGTCAATATAGGTCCTTGTCGGGCGCCCCACACCTGCATGTCCATGTGTTGGCTTCCACAGGAGAACGTCGCTTTTGAACTCGTCCTTGCTTCTCCAGCAGTGTCCTGCATGCCTTGTCCGTCTCACTCGGATAGTTTGTGAGATGGGGGCAAGTGACCGTACAGCTGCTTCCTTGTGGGTGCTGCTTCCACGACTTGTTCAAAACTGCACGCAGCATTCTTATGCAGCTTCCATCTAGCTTATTCTCAAGACGCTTCGTTAGGGTTCAAGTGGTGCAGCCATATAGCAGCACTGATAAAACCACAGCCTGGAAGAACCGTCGCGTTAGCTTTCAGTGAGATCGGACCTCCATATGACTGATAATTTGTTTGTGGCCGACCATGCCTTTGCTATTCGTGTATTAACATCGCCAATATAGTGAATAGGATAAAAAAAAAGCGACGACTTGATCCAGATTTTGGATAATAAAACCTTTAGAATTCAGATATTTGGTAGAAATGCATAATAACGTTGTGTGTAACAAGAGCAATAAAGAAATAAACAAATGGTGCATTCTCCTTCTGACCAAAGAAAGACGACCAAAATACCACTAAGAACTACAGAGGTACAACTCTTACTCTTATAGCTGCTAAGATCTATAATATCCTGCATCTCAATCGCATCCTACCGGAAGATAAGAATGTTCTTTGGGAAAATAAGAACGGTTTTCGGAGAAATCGATCCATAACTCAGAATCTGATTATTCATCGAATCATCAAAGGAGTACAAGCAAAAATCCTGAGGCAACACTTTTGTTTGTAGAATTCTCCAAGGCATTTGACTCCATACACAGGGGAATATGTTGTAAGTACTTCTAGCATATGGCTTTCCGAATAAAACACTATTATCGCTATAATTTTGCCCTACAAAGACATGAAGGCAAGGGTTCACTCACCTGATGGTGACACTGATTTCTTTGTCATTGTCGCTGGAGACGTGGAAGGAAAGAAGTTAGCATCTCCATTCATAATCTTACCAGATTATGTACTACGAATACCAATAGATATAAAGAAATAAAATGGTTTTATACTAAAAAGCAGACAATAACCCGCAGAAACTATTACTGATGCAGACTCAGCATATTATCTAGCGCTTCTTGTAAATGCATGTGCACAAAGCGAATCTCTGGCGCAGGTGGCAGGAGACATTGGTCAATATATAAATTCAGATAAAATATATTTCAATCAACACTGTGCCTTCTCGTCATTAAATGGTAATCCTCTAAAATAAGCAGACCATTTAATATACCTGGGTAGCAATATCTCATCAACAGAAAACGATGTCAACAGACACATAGGTAAAGCATAGACTGCTATTGACAGGTTTAACGACCGTATGGACATCTGATCTCTCTGATAAAATAAAACAGAAATCCTTCCAAACTGTAGCCATGTCAATACAACTGCATGGATGCATCTCGTCGACTAAACGTAAGAAACGTTTGGAGAAAAAGCTAGATGGGAACATTTTTTAACAAAAAAAAAAGCATGTAGAGGATACTGGTATATTCATCCAAGATAAACAATGTGGAACCAAAGAGTAACCAGTTTAGAAATAAAATTAGATTTTGTACAAACAGACATAATACAGGGTGTGACAGGCAAACTGTTGTCTGTTTTATTTATGGGTAATTTCATGTCAAATGAAAAAGTAAAATTGTCACCACCCACTTCAATTTTTCTGAAATTTTGTCCAGGTATGGTCTATGTTAAAGTGAGACAATCCCCAAAATTTGAGCTTCCAATTCCAAAAAATTGGCCGAGTTATGTTGATTTTTAGCTCTTCAAATTGGGGTGTGTGCAAAAATGGCGACTTTTTGTAATCTATTTTTGGATAAACTCGTAAGTGACGTTCTCCTATAATTCCATATTAATGGACCGACTAGTATTGACCGAGCAGCAAATACTTACTTTCAACAGCTCAGTGCGGATACTGGATGTCGTCTAGAGGTCTTGCTAAAAATGATAGGTAGGTATGGTGACCGAGGAATAACGGAATCCGTGCTATCGACATGCCTTGATGATGATGATGAATAGTAGAAGAACAATGTCTAAATAAATTCAACCTAGAAATAAGTTTTAACAAGGAGATTCCCTATTTCCATTATGTTATATATATATATATATATATATATATATATATATATATATATATATATATATATATTTACAGTACAATAAAACTATGGTCATCAAGAGGCGAGGTCACGTGCCGAGAGGGAAGGGTCGGGATTTGATCAACCCCGATTGGTCCCCTGGGCGAGGAAATCCGTTGTTGAAAGACCAGAAATTTCCAATGATCCCAAGGATATAACAACGCTGATGACTTCCCCCTCAATCATCTTATAGATGTATTTTACAATATATATATATATATATATATATATATATATAACTACAGGAAATTAAAAACTCACACCCCTATCCTATATGAATGGTATAAAAATGTTTTCTCACAGACTTAGGAAAAATAAGATCAGCATTCATACAATCGAGTCTTTGGTCAGGTTGTCTAGATGGAGTGGAAATATTAGAAATATGAAATGTTGGTGTTGCAGAAAGTTATAGAGAAACATCAGAAATAATTTTAAAAGTCAACAATGAAATCACCAAGGTGCTATAAGGAAGAAAGATATGGTAGGAATACTAGAAGCAGATTCAATCAACCAGAAGAAAAATAAAAAAAATAACCAAAGAATATACATCAAAATAACATAAGATATTTTTAAAACGAAACTCAAGGAAGAAATACATCATGAGTGTTCATTGTTTGATATGTGAGGATATTCTTAATTTTAATATGAAAATAATTAAAACATTCATATCTAAAAACATTCATATCTAAAAACAATGATATTAAATGTTTATGAATTACATCCTAATGCTGACGCTAATGGACTGTATCTGAAAAGTAGTTTATGTGAAATATTATGTAAATTATTATCAACGTGTAATAATTAGTGAGCTAGGCTAGCAGAACTTTACTAGTAAATTCGATTCTCATTGGGTATTCCATCATTTTGACCTTGTGCCAAACTAAGCTAAGCTTAGTAAATGGTTACTATAAAATGAATATATGAAACATGGAAGTTTAATCATAACAGCCTGAAATTACAATATATTGAGAGAAAACAAAATATGAGATTAGAAACAAATGACAAAATAGGAAGATAAACAACTGCATAAACATTTCAAGAGATAAAAAAATATATACAGTTGTAATAATAGTTTCATGGTTGTGCAGAGGGCATCTGAAAAGGTCAACCGAATCGCTTTTAACAGCGACTATAACATAACCATATTAAGATATATTACTATAACATAACTATATTATTTAACTATAACAATATTAACTAAATCTTACGGCCCAGATATGTAGGACGAAACAAAATAGTAATTTTTCAGATAAGACAATTCGATACATTACAATGGAAAGATCACAAAAATAAACATGAATGGATGGAAAATTGTGCAAACGTCAGATTCGACAATGCAAATTAATGCTATTTTCATTAATCCTAAGTTGTTATGTTACATTGAATACAAACAAACATTTTCTGGGACTTGATCAAATAGATCAACCAATTTTACTAAATATAAATATATAAATAATAATATAAATATAATATAATAATATAAATATAAATATATATTGGTTTTTTAAATATTTTACTATCATCATATATATATTTGAAAACATTTTCTGGGACTTGATCAAATAGATCAACCAATTTATTACAAGAGACCAGATTAACACATCATGAACAAGGATAAAGTCTGTTACAGAGTAAATGTTGTTAATACAGAAATAAGTTTTTTTGGGTGAAAATTTAAAAAATCATATCAATCATGCAAGTGAACTTAAAAACAACATGTGAAAAATAACAGTATCAATTTTACCAATAATTATTAAAATATTTGTTATTCTCCTCCTGACTTTCTAAGAGATTATAAGAATTTGAAATCAGATCAAAAATTGAAAGCACCCAAAAGACAGAATTTCGAACGTCAGCTAAGGCATCAACACGTGTATTGGTGTAGTGAGATTTGCTGTCATTATATTCCGTGAAATCTACTTGGTATGGAAACTTCATAATAGTACGGAACATAACTAAATCAATCATTTATGATACTTCTTCCAATATATATATATATATATATATATATATATATACAAGACAAAAGGAACTAAATTCGTTTGTGAAAAGAACAATGGAACATGAAAAACAGTGACATGTGATATTAATTTAAACTTTTACCTTATGTTTTATTTGTATCTCTAAGAAAGTAAACAATACTTTATCAAAATTATTTTGACAGATTCATTTTCATTGACACTTGAATCTAATTTCAAAAATGACTTAGATAACCAATTTGATTGTCAATTTTTGTTGGAAGTAGAATACATAGCATGGTACATGTCATATATATATATATATATATATATATATATATATATATATATATATATATATATATATATATATATATATATATATATATTTATATATATATATATCAACCCTTCCGCACGAGCAGGATGTGACACAAGGTCAATTTGTTAAGCGGAGTTCAACAGGTTTGAAATCAGAGTTTTCCTTCTCCTAGACCGGTTGCCTAACCAAGGTTAAAGAGCTCAGTCTGCCCATTCATACTATTTATCCATAGCTGGAGGGAGAGTAGGATTCGTACCTTTCCCAATGATCTTAGCGCTAAGTGAAATACATGTCATATATCCTGTAATAACATGAGAACTTAACCCTTTGTCAAATGAGTAAATTAACTGTCCAGTTATTCTTAGTAATAAATCCTTGTAATTCTCTGCGGTTGGTATCGATAATGTTCAGCTTGATACTTGACAATATTCATGATTAGTTGCTTCAGTTATCGACAACACTCTTGTGTTAATTTAAGACTTGTTACTGTAAAATCTCTGCTTAGTTTATAAACATTTTAGCATAGAAATTGTTTAGAGTATGAACCCCTTTAAGTTATGCAATCTTAATACAATCATCGAAGGCAATGCTGATTATCTACTGCTTTAAGCTTGTGATGATTGTAGTCAATCCTTTCAATAAGGGAATCCAATCACTTCATATATATAAGAAGGAGAAGAAGAAGAAAAAAAACTATTCCACAAGCCAAAGTACTGTTGTGAGATCTCCTTTGATCAGTCACGTGCTCTGGCTTTTAATCACGCGGCTTGTCTTTCGTGTCTTACCAGTAGGAGAGCAAGAAGAAAAGATAGAAGAGGGGGAAAAACATATACATAAGATAAAAAGATATGGGATAAAGAAGAATGGAGGGGGGGACGAAAGAGAAAGGGAAAAGGTGAACAGCAGGAAAAGTGTAAAGTGGATCAAATGAATGAAAATGAAAAGAAAAATCGATAAATGAAAAGAAAGAGAGAGGAACGAGAAATTTGCGCAAAATGAAAAATATTTAAAAAAAAATGAATATAAATGAAAGAAAGGAATAATTGAAATAAAGTGAAAAAAATAGGCGATAAGGAATAGAATAAAGGAAGGAACTGAAGAACAATTAGGGGGAGAATGCAGGAAACAGGGTAAAAAAAAAAGATCCCGAAAAAAGGATGATTAAAAGGAAGCGTGTGAACAAGCATCAGACATTAAGAGAAACTAAACTTCAAGGATGAAAAAATGAGCAAAAAGAAAACAGAAAATATTGAAAGAAATAAAAAAATAAAAACAAATAAAAGCACAATAACAAACAAAAGCAAAACAAAACAAAAAACACAATAAGGAAAAATAAAACAAACAAAAACAAGCAAGTAAAAACAAACAAAACAAAACCAAAACAAACAAAACAATAATACCAAATTAGAGAAAAACCTTCCAAAATACATTTTAGGTACGTAAATAAAATTCGTAAGACCCTCTTTTTTTGAAAACTAGTTAGAGTAATAATCATTGTTTTAAATGGTTATCCACCTAAGTAGAAACCTTTGTAAACATCTAATAAAAGTAAAATGAAAGATACTAGAAGTGAAATATGATTACAAAGAACGGAAAAAATAAATCTAAAAATGAAGAGAGAAAAAAAAGTATAAAAAGAGAGAAAGATCTAAAAAATAAAAGTAAAATAAAAAGTGAAAATAAAGAAAAAAGAAAAGAAAAAAAAAGAAAAAAAGAAAAAAAGAAAAGATAAGAAAAAAGAAACGGACGAAGAAATGAGAAAGAGTGAAAACAAAAGAAAATTATAAAGAAAGGGAAAGAGAAACCAGATGAATAATAAAAAAGAAATTAAACGTATTCGATGTTGAAATAACGAAATAAAAATTCATTACGGGCAGCTTGAATTAACAAAAGAAAAAAATAAGAAACTTATCTTACTTTGTGCAGTCTGTTGTCGGTTTCAAACAGGCTAGAGTTTCTTGTTTTGGCTTGTAGATGTTGGCGAACTGTTTCATAGCCGAATACTTGTAAACAGGTGAAGCAAGAAAATTCTTCACACTGTGTCTGTGTGAGCGCGTTCATTGAATGTGATTTTCTTCTGCAATGATACATTGACAAAATGATGTTGTGAAGCCTACTAAGAAATAGACTCCTTCTCGGAGGTTTTGCTTTTTCCCGCCTACCTGTTTTTCGCCTACATTCTTATCGCTTCTCATATAAACCTACACTAGGCACATTGTAAGGCGTGTGATTATTAGAGAAATATATAGACTTTGTATACAATAAATGTATATATATATATATATATATATATATATATATATATATATATATATATATGTGTGTGTGTGTGTGTGTGTGTATGTGTGTACGTTCGCATAGCGTAGGCACATAGTCAACGGCACACGGTGCCTGAAACTTTCCCGCGTATGTGATCATCTAACCAAGTCTACATATATATACACAAGTCTAAAGAATCAGAAACTAAGTACCAAGGTTTCACCTAACGGATCATCCGGATAATTCTGACTACACACACGCGCATATATATATATATATATATATATATAAAATTTAGTTTGGTATATTTATAGATAATTAGTGCTACATATCGGTGATAGAACATATATCTAAGTTAGAGTAGCATAGATACAGAGTTAATGTCGCTTGGGTACAGTCAGTATTTCATGTGTGTGTATATATATATATATATATATATATATATAATTGGTTTAAGGAAAATATTTAATGTATTTTGCTCATGAGCAAAGAGGGACTGTACTTCTTGTAGAATGATATAAAATCAGCAATAATCAGCGGGATGCCATGCTGCTGCAAGACATAATTTTGCAGAGGAAAAATTTCAAGCTACAAAAGAAAAAACAAATTATCTTACTGAAGTGCTTATTCCCATTTTATTACACATTAATCATTTTTTCGGTAGTTTATTTTTTCAATAATTACATAGGATTATTGATTAGACCAATTTGAGATAAACCTATAGGGCCATTCGCGTTTAAGCTTCTTTGGACCACATGGTATCCCATTCCTCTTTTACTCTCTCCTTTCTTACAATTTTGGTCGCTCACTGCATTTGGTGGGTCCCTACGCGTCAGCCTAGTCAGCCTTATGGATAATGGGACACTGGCTTAGGAAACAATAAAGACAAAAAACAAAAAATGTTTTAATCGATATTTAAAAAAAAATGTCAATGACTTAAAAGACTTCATGAACATTTTACTAGAACTGAGTAAAAGTGTAAACAATCGTTGTATCTATTTTCGTTTATGTGGATTTACCGTTCAAATTATTTAAAGAAATTAAGTTTTGTAGAATTAAATATTTGACAACAAAGAATATGAAATACTAGCAAGACCTGTGAATATACCACAGTATGATAATTTAATTATTACAACGTTTAGTAAAATTTATATTTAAGAGCTATTACAATAGTTCAATACTAGCAGGACATGTGGATATACCACAGTATGATAATTTAATTATTACAACGTTTGGTATCTTTACTTAAGAGCTATTGAAATTAGTTCAATATGTAGAAAGTATTATAATCTTATTTAACTCATTCATTTTTTCTTTCTTTCCTTCTTTTCAAATTGTCATCATGTTCGATTGAAACAGATTAGCGTTATCACCTCTGCACACTCACCCATTTATCTTTCCCTACTCTCTTTCGTTCTTATTATATTTTTTTGTGTAACATGTACTTTTTCTTCCCTTTATTTCGTTATAGTAAAAACCGAATAATCCATTATTTAGCTGAGATGACTACGCTCATGAGAAATAACAATTCGGTGTATAAGTAACACCACATAATCAGGATTTACATATTTGCATTTCATCTTCAATGATTTGGACGGTCTCATTATTAACCAGATGGTGTTATATGATGATATCAGTCGTACTTTTTAAGGAACAAGCTTATTATTATATAGACTGGTTGTGTTCCAAGTCTCTCACCCAGCATGTATTAGTATATATGATCTATTTATTCAATATATGAACTCGGGAAAATATGACAAACTGTTTCAATGTTATATTATCTCTTCAGGTGAGTAAAACAATATTTCAGTGTATACAATTTTAAAATAATCTATTGCTAATGGATTACTTTTCCGAGATTTAGCGTTTAAAATCAATGGGCTGTAATGTTATGTAAACAGAGGATATAGCATTAAGGCACATTGTCAAATTCTCACGAGGTCATATATAACAATCGAATAAACTTACTTAAAATATATAGCAGCCTATTATTAAAGCCAAAAGCAATAGGATACCTCTACTAATAATAGTCATATATATATATATATATATATATATATATGGAAAGAGGATTTGAATGAATCCGACAGAATGTGGTGGAGATGTGAGGAACAAAAGAACAAAACTCAGACAAAAGTGTGTAGGGTATATTTCGCTAGAGCGTTGAGCTCGGCATCATCAGTCGTTTTAATCATTAAAACGACTGATGATGCCGAGCTCAACGCTCTAACGAAATATACCCTACACACTTTTGTCTGAGTTATGTTCTTTTGTTCCTCACATCTCCACCACACACACACACACATATATATATATAAGAATTTTATAATTTGCTTGAGGCATTGTGTTTATATTGGTTTGGTGGTTGGTTTTGAAGGCTATCACAATGCCAGTGTAAAGAAAAATAAGGTAACTATAGTGTTGTTTGTTAACCTGTGATTTATTCTTAATATTTCGAGATAAAAATCTCTTCTACAGAAGATCTCCGGAACTGAAATTTTGGCTAGTGGCTGTCCATTTGGTTATGTCTCATGCCTTCCAAAATCTGTGTGTGGGTGGGTGCTTGTTCAACAGTTTTTAATTATCATTCCAAATTTGGCTACCGGTTACCGGTGTAGGAAATATACACAACTAGATGAGTTCAAATCCTGGACAAAGATTTTTGCATTTCAAATAACGCCAATACCCTTGGGAAATGTATGACTAAGTATTCTACCTCTAGCTATGACTAAATAGTAGGTCAGACTGTGCAATTTACCATTGGTTAGGCAACCAGTAGGAGAAGGAAAACTCTGAATTTAAACTCTGCTTAAGAAATTGACCTGCTCCTGCGGAGAGGTTATATATATATATATATATATATATATATATATATATATATATAATTTTGTGAATACCGAAGTAATGAGACATAGCCAAGTAAAGATGAAAATATAATGTTATCGAGCTGATGAAAATGATATGCCCTTTATGACATATCTTCTATTCAGCATTGTTTCCTATTCAAATAAAGACTAATGGTCACAGGCTAAACTAAGTGTTCCATCATTACTATATGAAGTTCATAAGACTTACACATAGATTCACACTTCCGCAAGCGCACAACCATCATATAAAAAAAGTCAATATGCCCAGAATCTGTAAATTCGTACGTTTTGGAGATTACATTTGGTGCCCCTTACTCAACTGCGCTCACTACCTAAAGTGATGTTCG
Organism: Doryteuthis pealeii; assembly: GCA_023376005.1. Lineage (NCBI taxonomy): Eukaryota > Metazoa > Mollusca > Cephalopoda > Myopsida > Loliginidae > Doryteuthis > Doryteuthis pealeii. The sequence continues at coordinate 105,521,919 of CM042152.1, forward strand.
CCTACAGCGGAAGTGAAATAGATGTTCTTCTTTATGTAAATTATATGGAGGGTATCTTATTAACTCTTTGCCTACCAAATTTCCCCCACGGCTATACCAAATAGTCTTGGTATATTTACCTGTATGATGGGATATCTTAATGTTCATTATCTATTTTCCCCTCAGACAAAACAAAAGATGGCAGAAGTGTTCACGTAATGATTTTTTCAGTGTAAACAAGTGAAACGTGTGAGAGTCACTGCCAGCGATTTACGGTAGGATCGCAGTGGTAAGAGAACCGCTGTGAGCGGTTTAAAGTAGGCAAACTGTTAAAGTTGTCAGTCAATTCAATAGTCACATAAAATATCAATTTAATAAATGTGCACGCATTTAATCTTTCTAGATTCATCATGGCAAAAATGATTTCTAATTCCATTAAACCATCTCCGAAAATGAAGTATATTTAAAAAATAAATCCGAGTTGTATTTAAAAGATAGACACGAAACAACGAATAGTTAATTTTCTTTAAAATATTCCCCTTGATATCCGACACACATATTCCAGCGTATTTCTCATTAGTTGAATGCACCATCGTATTTAAAAAAAATGTTCTCCAGGTTTCAAATATCTTACAAATGATATAAATTTTCAATTTAGAAAACGAGACAAAATTGTGTAATCCTTATGTTCAACAAAAAACATTTCGTTTCAAAAATATTGTGACTGGCTTCGTTCTTTTTCCCAAAATTGCGCTATCCTAGATGTCTACACTTGTAGACTTACGTCTAGACGTCTAGATATCACTTTATGATAAGAGTTATTCGGCTTGGTAAATGTCTTCATTTGAATTCTAAATTTAAAAAAAAATGAGAGCTTCAGTCTTGATACTTTTTGGTCACATTTTATATGTCTCGTACATTGTAGATAATTAAAAATAGGGATATTTTGTAGATTCGATCAACAAACGGGTATTCGTAATTATTTTGTGGGAAGCCACGTGCTGGAGAATGTGCATGCGTAGGTGATTAAGTTTGTTGTGACAAACTGTTGAGTGGGCGTCCCACGATAACGAGTATCGCAATCTATCGATCATTCCAGCTTGATATACACATACACACATCTATTTATGAGTTCTTTTGATTCCCCCTACCCACTCTAGTTGCTATATTTATGTATGCAGCGTTTAGCTTGAATTCAGTTTGTAGAACAACTTCACAAACTCGCACACGCGACTATTCTGATTCACCTGTTTGTATACGTGTATTTACATGTGTAAGCATATATATATATATATATATATATATATATATATATATATTAAGGAATTAATATATAACAAGTGAATAATGGGGGAAAGGATCATAAAGCGTAGATGAAACGAAATGTAATGAGAGAAGTAATTATGATAAAAAAAAGAAGAAGACATCTTCATCCAACAAAACAGTCCCGGGCCTTTGAAAATCTGTAGAACATTGTCGACTTCAACCTTTTAACTAGCAATAGAATTTATTATATAAGATTTTCAGTGAAGAGATAAACATAGAAACATGAATGAGGAAATGAATAAGGAAAAGAAAGAATTAGGATATTGATTCGGAAGTATAATTGCTGTTGTCATAATAATAATAATAATAATAATAATAATAATAAACACGAGATGACCTTGGCATGGTTAAGGAGGGAGAACCTCAAGAGAAAAAACTGAATCTCTTAACAGCAGCAGAAAAATAATGACATAAGATCCAATTACATCAAAGCCAAAATTATTAATGAGGATTGCGTAGATCTAACAATTCAAGAACTCGAAGAATATACACAAAAGAAAACTTATTAGAGCAACCACTAATAGCAATATTAACAGAATTAACTTTAGGACAAACAAGGGTTGGGTGAATACCTACTTAAAAAGACAAACTAAGTGGCTAAGAAGTGGAAATCTGAACAGAGAAACCGAATCTTAAAATAACAACACAAAATAATGTCATGAAAACTTTTGTCGAGGCATTAATTGATAATACGTAACAGAATAGCAAATGTACGTTATGTGATAATAGCGATAAAACACAATAAGTGAATGCAGCTAACTGGTAGAAAATGAATACAAGATTAGGCCCAACTGAGTTTGAAAGGAGATTCAAAATTTGAGCATAATGGCAAACAGTAAATGTACAAATCCTAATGTCCTAAAAATGGGACCCATAAAATGTTCTGATTTTGAGAAAACAAACAGCTACCCAATCCCACCCAGAAGACCAAACTTAGTGTTAAAAAGACCAAAAAAACTTAATATCTAGTGGATTTTGCTGTACCATCAGACCACCGAGTGAAATAGAAGAAAGCGAAAAGCGTCGCCAGTTCTGATATGTTTTTACATACAGATAAAATACGGAAGACTGAATGATAATGCAAGACCAGGTTGTTGGAAAATTAACAAGGTTTTATTTAACACAGGGTAGAGAATGCTTTTACCCTAAAAGTGACTGAACTAGCTTAACCGTGCAGTGCACGTGCGTTGCATCCACTGACAACGACACTTAATACAAAATTGACATGGCGGAAACCCCATTTCCGGGTTTCACATCACTTCCCTACTGATCAAATCGGAGCAACTTAGGTCTCCTTAACAGATAAACAAATACATGGATCTTGTCAGAGAGTCGAAAAAGATGTGGAATATGAAGGTGACGGTGATACCAATTGTAGTTGGTACACTTGGAACCATCGCGAAGGAAGAAGAAAAGAGAATGGGGAAATGGTGATCAGAAGAATCGAGATCATCGAGACAACATAACTGTTAAAATCATTTAGAATCTTTACAGAGATGGATATCAGATGAGGCTGGCCGTCCCTTTGAGTTCAGCGAAGAACCGCTAGTTAAAACTGAAGTGAAATACTAACAAAGTGTAAAATGATAATAATACAATCAACCAAAGTAAAGTGGATTTTTAAATTCTTTTATTGATATTGGGTTGAATTCTCGGATTATATTTGACAATTTAGATAATGTATAAGAAAGGTTTGAATCAATAAAAATGTAGTAAATGTCCAGTAATTTATATTAAACAAAATAGATGCACGCGTGTAATTTATGCAATGATCATGAAAATTTCATATCTAATCTTTATTGGCGGAACTGAATTTGAAAATTGAAAACTTTATTCACAACATAACTGTATTATATTCGTTATTTTCGTTGCTACTTCTTGTGTGTTTGTAATTAATATAAACATTTATATTCGCCAAAATGAAGTTATGGAGTTTCAGGTTGTGTAATGATTATTAGCGCGGGAAATTGAATTTGTAAGACGAGACTGCGATTATTTGACACTAATGTGATTGGGAAATGCTTGAATCAATGCATTAATCATCTCAACTAGGAGTAAAATAGTATGGCAGATTATAATTTCTAGCCTTGGTGGGTAACCAGTTTAGGAGAAGAACATCCAGTTCAGAACTAGATCTGTGTGAGGCTAGCAACTCCATCTCATAAAAACCTACTTCCTCTTGAAATCTCAGCAGCGTGTTTTATATTATGTGGCTGTTTATCATTTAGTCAGTAATAAACAAAAAGTCTACAGGTATTATTATTATTATTATTATTATTATTATTAGTAGTAGTAGTAGTAGTAGTAGTAGTAAAATTAATGGTTGCTTGTTGAACTGTACCTTAAAGAACTGCCTCTAATTGACAAAATCAGCGCTTATTTGTTTTAGAATCAGTATAAAGTTCAATTCTTTTTTTAATTAGTGTCCGTTAGTGTGTCTACGCGCGCGCGCGTGTGTGTGTGTGTGTGTGTGTTTTATACCACCTAAAATCTTAATTATTGACTAGACAACGAGGCCCGTTGAAACATTTCAATCATCGACTCCCAAATTGATCTTTATTGGCCGCAAGAGTAATGATAAAACTGATAAAATTTATGCTATCTTCTCACAATAAGTGCGTTCTAAAAAGTTGGAAGACATTCACCAAAAGAAAATATAACACACTTAAAACTCACCTCTGTTAAAATCCTGATTTATTCTGGGCTTAATGCTCAGAATAAATCAGGATTATAACTAATAATGACGGAATTATTTATGTACAGATAATTTCTGACAACTCTCTTTCATTGTCTTTCTTTCTTTTCTCACTTTTCTATTATTCTTCCACCTTCTCTGCCTCTTTTCTTTTTTTTTCTTGAGTGTTTAATTAGGTTTGCGAGTTGTTCGTTTCGAGTTAGAGTCGGGTGGCTAGTATCTGTATATCTATTTATATAAGTGTTAGTGATACTCACATTTTATTACCAGAATGGACATAAGTTTTATATTTAGTTCAAATAAATTATAACTTTTTATTTTGTTTATCCATTTGTTTTTCAGCTCTTGATCTTATGTTGATATCTTTTTCAATTCTTTCAATGATTCTGAATTTAGCATCTCTGTTGAAATCGTGGCCGTTTGAGTGGAAATGTTGTTCTACAGATATTAATTGGCTGTAATCCATAGATTTATTTAGCCTAAAATAAAATGGCCACTCTGACTTTCCGACATATTATTTTTGGCAGCGTGTGCAGTCCAGTAAATAAATTGCGTTTTTGCTTCTGCAATTTCCGCCCTGTCGGCTGAGGTGTTAGAATACACCGACTGCACCTCTGCAGAGGGGTAATAATTCTCCAATGGGGTTACCTATTGGCCATGGGTGGCGACCCGTGATGCTTAAGGATTGAACTCAGATTACTTAGGCTAGACAGGCGGTTGGAGAGGACCCCTCTGATCAATCGGCTGGTCACGCCAAACCCTAGCACCTGTATGATTGCCCCAACCCTATTGCCCTTATGGCAAGCCCCAACCGTTTTTATCATATGGGTGCTAGAAGGTGGTGGCTAAAGGTCTTCATGTTTTGGTAATGACGTTAAATTCTATCTGATGGTGAGGTTCCAGTTCTGGAGGCCTGAGGAATGTGGAGCACCTCTTCATCACCATTGTTCCCAGGTTCACTCTGACCTGGAGTGGTAGTACCTGTTAGGGTCCCATCTGTGGGCTAAATAGAAAAATGTATTTATAAAAAAATTGAGTATCCATTAAGAATGAATTTTATTTCAAAACTTTATCGGCATTAAATGACCCAATGAGATTGATATGCCGTAAAACAAAACAAACCAAACCAAAGCTTCTGCAATTTGATTCGTGGTAAATTTTAACATTTTTAGTTGTGAAACTAGTGAATAAGTCAGTTGATTTTTATGTGTTTGTAGCATAGGTTGTTCTTAATATTAAATGGTCGGCAAAATTTAGTCGATTTAATCGTGGGGTTCTTATTGATTACTTTATAATTTTGTATATTGCTGTTTCCTGTCAATTCCCTGGGGTTATTAAGTCGATGATAGGTCAGTATGTCTGCTTCTTGAAAATTATCTTTTAGGTTGGGCTTTACTTTTAAGATTTCTCAGCAGGTCTTGATTATTTAGGTTACTGTAGGGAGAGTGTTGTTAAATGTTGTAACGAGGGGAATAAGATTGAGGCTCTCTTTTGGTTTTAGTTTTAGGGTCACCAGCCTAGGGTGGAAATGGTTTTAGTTATCAGGTTTTAAATTAACGTATGGGAATATCCCCGTGCTGAGAATTGCTGTTTTAGTTCATTATTTTGTTGTTTAGGTTTGATTTTGTCTGTGCGGATTCTTTTTATTTAACTTTACTAGTAAATAGGGGAGGCTTTTTTCTTAAATATTTCTAGAGAAGAAGATGTGTGTGTTTGTGGGTTTTGTATGTAGCGTTGTTTGTAGTTGTCTGTATATATATACTATAATATCTAAAAATGAGATTGTTTGTGCTGATATTTCTTTGAATGGAGTCATGCATCGTATTTAAATTGTTTAGGAAATTGACCAGTTTTGCCTCTCCGACTGAATATAAGATGAATATATCATCAATGTATCTTGCATAAACGAGGTAGTCATTCGCAATTTCCGGTAGATGTATGCGTTTTCAAACTTGTCCATGGAGGTGGTCGCATATGAGGGGCTACAACTGTGCTCATAGCACATTCTTTGTTTGAATGAGGTGTCGATTGGTAGAATTTAATTTTAAAATGTGTAATGCGTAATAAATTTCCGAACAAACACACACATACTCGCACCCGCACGCACGCACCCCCCATATATATATATATATATATATATATATATATATATATATATATGAGGTTATTTGGAAATTAATTACGTATTACCAAAGATAATATAAAAACCAATGTAAGTTAGACTAATTTAAATATTATCACAAAATATAGAATCAAGCCCTTTTTTTTCAATCACTACAGCGGAACAGAAGAGGACATTTTCGATTCAACGTTTAAAGAAATATTGAGCTTTCAGGAAAAGTTTAAAAGACTGTTTTGAATGTTTCATCAAGTATAATGACAATTATGTAATAATATATGACTCAAAAATCCATCTCTATTTATCTATCTAACTTTTATTAGATAAAAGGCCACTAAAATTTGATAAGCGCCTGTGGGTGCAGGGCGGCTGGGCCTAGTTAATTTAAAATTTGTTACCGGGATAAATAAGACATTAAAAAAGAAAATTTTCTGGATATAGATTTTTGTCCCTGTCGAAACGAGTTTAATTCGCGTTCTATACAAATGAGAAACTTCTGTTTAATTTAACTCTAAATTATCCCACCACACACTCTCAAAAAAGAAAGTGGACTTCTTTTCCTATCTTATTTGCTATTTGTACAAAGGAGACATTTCTGATTAATTTTACTCCGAACTGTTCCGAAAGATATACCCCTGTGTGGAGAGAGGCAATTTTATCTGCTTTCTAGACGAATTAGACGTTTCTGAGCAATTTTAAGCCCAAGTGTTTCATAATTTATTATATGATTAAAAACAACAAAATAAAGATAAAAATAAGATGTATTAGTGGATAAAAATTTCTAAAGACTTAGCTCTTTAGAATATGTATGTGACTATTACTGTGATATAGCACTTGTTGCAAAGACACCTGCTCAAGCCGAATATCAGCTTCACAGCCTGGAGAAAGCACCAAAATGCATTTGTCTCTCCATGAAAACAGATAAAACAGAGTTCATGTGTTTCAACCATCTCGCCATTAAATGAAAAACTTCTGAAATTAGTAAACCAGTTTACATACCTCGGTAGCAATATCTCATCTACTGAAAGTGAGGTCAACATAACTATAGTTAAAACATGGACTGCTATTGCCATATCGACCATATGGAAATCTAATTTCCGATAAAAATAAAACGGAAATTCTCCTTTCGCCATATCAGTACTACTACTACTACACCCTTGGATTTTCACGGAACCCTAGGAGAGTCGACCCACTCCTAATGACAAACCTATAACGATCCTAAGCCTAATTTGTTCATTTATTATAACCTTTTGGCTTGAACACCACTTGTCAAGGCTAAACCTTTTGGTTTAGACTGCAGCTTGTGCCCATTGATCAGAATAGCTATCAATAAATCACCCGTTTCTTCATCTATAAATAAAGCCATTCCACGTAGACATTAGCTCGGTTTTACCGCAGTCTGGCTACATGTCATACAGAGCTTTTCTAAAAAAGATTGTTTTTTAAGTTACTTGACGCTCTTCTTTTAGAAGATCTGAAACAACAAACCAACAGCGAAATCCAACATCGGAAGTAATTTACTCGGACAGGAATATAAATTACTGAGATGAATTCAGTTGAAAGGCTAAGATAAAATGCCAAGTCTTTTAAAAGATTTGTGCCTTATAGATTCTGAAATGGTATTTGTAGGGGCGTTTACTAACTATTTACTTGCATAGTACCCGTAAAAGTAACAAGATAATTTACGCGTGGATTGGAGCATCGGCTTAGGATCAGATTACCTCAGTGCGCTGTCAAGATTAAAGGTCTTCGCGCCTGGGCACTTTTCCTCGGATTAGAGGGTAATATCTGATCTGTTTCCTCAGCGTGTTTTCGTTTTCAGTAGGAGATACGGCAAAAAGCAATGTGGGCTTAATCCTTGGGATTCTGATTATAGGAAAATGTCTCCATACTACACAAGCAAAAAAGGTTAGGTAGTATGAAGTCTTCGTGACAATGGTATGCCTGTGAACCTTCACGTTAAACTGATCATGTGGCACATTCAAACTTCGTTAAATAATCGATAAGAATAATTTGATTTTAAAACTTTTATGATTGCATTTTTAGACTTCCTGATCGGAAATGCTTTAATAAACCACTTTTTAGGAGTGGGGAAGCTTTAGATCTCATTTTATAGATAAAGCTAGATTACAAAAAGTCGCCATTTTTGCGAACCCCACCAAATTTGGAGAGCTAAAAATCGACATATCTCCGCCAATTTTTGGAATTAGAAGCTCAAATTTTGGGATTGTCTAATTTTAACAGTCCAAATCTGGAAAAAATTTCAGTAAAATTGAATGGGGTGGGTGTCAATTTACTTTTTTCTGGATGATTTGATGGAATTACCCTAATGTCACCCTATCTAGGGTTATTTTATGCCTAAACGTTAGGGAATCGCGTTTATTGTATGTTTATATTTACATTTTTTGTGTTGTTGTATTCGTAAGTTGTAGTTTTTCTTTTCACATGGTCCTTTCGAATGCTAATAAATCTTAAACAGCTGAAATTGACCCATATATGGGACACTAACAGGTATTACTACGGGCAGAAGTGGACTAGGAGTAATGAAGGGATACCCTACACACCTTGGAGATCCTGAACTGGAGGCTCACCATTAGATACAGCGACGATTGTGTTGCCTCCCGGTCGATATGGATTATTAATTTGACTTGCAAACTAGCGCACACAAACGCATCGATACCCCTTCCCTCATATATATATAGTAGGAAGCGCGTGGTGTAATGGTTAAAGTCATGGGAAATGGACTCGTCGCCCCGAGTTCAAATCCTGGACGTGGTAATTGCATTTCACTTAGCGCTTGGTAAAGATATGAATCCTACTCTCCCCCAGCTATGAGTAAATAGCAGGGCAGACTGGGTTCTTTAACCATGGCTAGGTAACCAGTCTAGGAGAAGGAAAACTCTGAATTTAAACCTGTTGAACTCCGCTTAAGAAATTGACCTTGTGTCACATCCTGCTCGTGCGGAGGGGTTGGTAAATATATATATGTGTGTATATAAGGAAAGATGGAAATAAATTCGAGGGTATGTAAGTATAACGAAATTTTAAAAAATAACTAGGTGTTTATATGAATAATATTTATTGAGGGGGCCGATGTATTAACGTTTCGGTTTATTTAGAAAACCATAGCCAGAACATTTATTTATTCGGAAAAACTTTTAAAAAAAACAGTGGTTTGTAAGTTTTGTCTTTTTAGTGTGTTGTGGCTTCTGAGTATTACTCAATACGCTGTCTCTTTTTCATATTTGAGTAAACAGTCGCAGAATAAAAGACAAAAATGAATAAATATTCAAATAACTCTGACGAGTAAAGTAAATAGAAAAATGAAGACAGAGAAAAATAGAACTATAATGGGATGAAATGTATGGAATCTGAAACTCTCCTCCACGAGGACATGGGATATGAAGTCGATGCTTTGTCCCGTGAAAAGTGGCCATTTTAGTTGATTGAAGAAAATAGACAGGGGGTGGATTTTCGGAGTCAATATTGATGGAACTGATATGCTGCAAAGAGATTTGAGGTCTTTTTATGAGTGAAAGATCTCATGAATGAAAAGTAGGTTTTTATTTCTGCTGATTATTGTGAACGCAGAGAAGAGATTGAAATGGTTTGTGTGTTCAAATTGTAGAATCAGGACAGGAAAGTCGAGAAATAGGATTCCAAGAAATGCCGCTGATATTCAGAAGAATATTATCGATTAAAAAAAGAACCAAGAAGAGAAACCTAATCTAATTATGGCAAAACAGTTAAACTCAATCAGAGGCAAAACGAAATGAATTATAAAGGAATAGTGAGAATAAATATAACAAGAAAAGAATTTGAATAAAAGCAACGAAAGTCAAACAGATTGGTGGAATATGGACATAATAAAGATTCAAAAAGAAGAGAACAAAATAGGAAATGAAAACATTTTAAGAATTTTAACTATTTGGCTCTCATATATACTTTATTCGTTTTGTTTTGTTTTACATATCAACCTCAGTGGGTTATTTAATGCCGATAAAGTTTTGAAATAAATCAATTCTTAATGGATAATATAATTTTGTTTATCAACTCGTGTTTTTCTATTTAACCCATAGATATGACTCTAACAGGTACTACCACTCCTGGTCAGAGTAGACCAGGGAGCAATGGTGATGAAGGGGTGCTCCACATTCGCCAAACCTCCAAAACTGGAACCTCACCATTAGATAGAGTTTAACGTCATTCCCAGGACATGTAGACCCTCGATCACTGCCTTCTAGCACCCATATGATAAAAAGGACTTGGGGCTTGCCATAAGCGCAATAGGGTTGGGAAAATCATATAGGTACTAGGGCTTGACATCATATGTACTGTGGTCATATACATACAAAGACACACACACACACACACACACACACACCTCTGGGTTAAATAAAAAAAATGAGTTTAAAATAATGTGTTTCAAGATATTTGAATTCCCACCAAGAAAGAATAAAACAAAACTCTTTGGCATAAAATAATCCAACAAGGTTTGACATGCCATAAAACCCAAACCAACCAACCAACTCACACATTTCATTCAACCTTCGTTCCAGAGGGCAGATTTATGTTTAAAACTACCCCACTATTTCATTAAAAGAAACCTCGTGAATAAGTGATATATTAAGACTTATTATTATGTAGTCACACTGAACTCGCAATAATGGGTTCATGATGTATACTAAAATAACACTCAGCCAAAAATAACGGGCTTACGAGGGCAAAGGGTTAAGGCATATGTGAAAAGTGACATAATCTGAAATCCTATTCGTTGGTAAATTTGCAAATACATTGGCAATAAAAGTAAAAGGTGTTGTGGGTCATGTAATTATCAAAATGTTTTTCCTGGAAATAAATTATTTCCTCAAAATATTTCTTATAACTCAGACTGTGACAATGGAGCTTATAAGACGCTGATTGTATTGCTTGCAGAAAGGTAAGACCCCCTTCCAAAATTTGGGTGTCCTATGTATGACAATAATGAAACTGCTTCCGATAATGAGGTTCTAGTGTGGAGTAAGGCGTCATTGCCATTACTCCCAGGTCCACTCCAACAAAAATTGATTGCACCTTTTAAGTTCCCATCTATTATTCAAATATATTTATTTAAACTATTGTAGCGTTAGTTTCGTATTTGCTTGGGAGAGTTGTCTGCCCGGTTTAGTTTGCTGGTGCCCGCTAGGGGATATAGTATTTAAGTGGCTGGTTCAAAACGCTTCTCCCTCTCTTTTCCTGTTCCTGATACTACGAGACACATGGGTTAGTTAAGGTCTACCCCGTCTCGTTGGGGCGTTCGCCCCCCCTTACATTACTGTAAGTGAATTAACACAGCATGGACTATCCCTAGTCTCATGTCTGTGGCTTTTATATGTTATCTTGTACCATTCATGAATGTCTGTTTATCTGTCTACATGTAACTTTGTTTTACCCTTGTATTATGTATCTCGTCATATCCATGTGCTGTCCATATTAAATGTTTTGTCTGTTAACCCTCGTCGGAGTCATGTATCCAATATGTATAACTTTGAACCTTTCTTACACTATGATTCGTATTCAATAGGACCATGTGAAGAAAAAACTCTTTAGAAACAACGATACAAAAATGAAAAATATAAATATACCATTAACATGATGTCCTAACTGTTAGATATAAAATAAACCTGAACAGGTTGATATGCCGTTAAAATTAATCAATTAATTAATCAAACTATGATTATATGAATTATGTCGAATCCCAACATTTGCAGTATACAATTGTTGTATGGTATTGTCCACGCTAAATCTATGGAATAATAATGTCCATGCGTATTGATATTCTAAAAGAATTTTCGTGGGTTTTGTATCGACTGTTTCTTATGGTTAAATGATAATGACATATTCTTATTTCTTATATCTAACATTTTTTTTTACGTGAATTGTTTTGATCTGTCGCAGATTTTCTTGTGATATCGAAATATTTAGTTTGGAAAAATATTTCTTTTGTTGTACAAAGAATTTTTGGATCCAGTGTTAAAAGAAAATAAATTTCAAAATATGAGTCATTTATTTACAATGGAATATTAGAAAGTTCTGGAAATCTGAAAGCGTTCATAAATTATTTGCTGAAGAAAGAATAAAAAACATTATAATAATAGTTGAAATGAAAAAAAACAAAACAACAACAACAACAAAAAACAAAACAAAACAAAACGAAAAAGCCCCGTATCATATATTAACAATACTTGGAGGTAATATTTTGTTTATTTATATTCTCTTCTTGCTGGAAATAATGAAGCCTTTGAAAATGTGAAAAATGAGAATATAGAACGAAATTAAATAAGGTTGAGGAAAGAATTCCTGATTTAGACACGATAAGATGTTAAGATATGGAAGGATGTAGAAGTGATAACAAGATAACAAAGAATCCACTTCCCTCTCGTGATAGGAATATTAGAGAAGTCAAACCAAAAAGTTCTAAGTTATTTCTCGTTTAGCTCTTGTCTTAATCCAGCTCTGATGAAGAGAAAATACGATGGAACGAAAGCAAAACGTAATATGAGAATGAATAACAATTTGAGTAAAAAATCAGCAGTAGATAACGTCTACATTAACTTAGTGAGCGGAAGTGAACTTCACAAAAATATCTGAAAATATTCTACAAACGAAGTTGGTTGTGAATATATCGTTTCAGTATAAATATAAGAACAATTAACGACTTAGTGACAACAAGGATATTATATTGCCTGAGCAAACTCAATAGAAAACTATAGATAAATCATTGTAGCAACGCGTAGTTCCCAAACAGCATGACTAGTTACTCGATTTGTAGTGACTTGACTACGAATACTTCTACGTAACTCGACTTCAAATTACCTCGCGTATTCGTATCTTTATATGTGTTCCGTTGGACGAGTCCAACTATCTTGAAGGGGAAATATCTTCCCTTACAAAAACAAACTATCAAATGAAATAATGGAGAGGATCATGGAAGAAGTCATGCCATTGTTATCTACACAACGTTTTGGGCAATTGCTCTCCGGCCTTCTTTAGGTGTTTCTTGTTGGACTCTGTAACCTTCTTGAATTCGGAAACTTTTTGTCGCCTTATGTATGATTTTTTTTTACCTTGACTTATATTACATTTTTATTACTGGTAGACCAAACAGAAGATACACACAAGAGCTTATACCTAATTATATAAGAGAAATTTCGTAATAGGACAATAATATTTTAGTAAAAAGTCCCGAGGCTGCTGGTAAAAGAAAAAACAAACCTATATGTTGAGCATGTTATTGTGTTTCATGTAACATGAAACACTGGGGATGCAATGGCCCTTTCTCCTGTAGAGAGGAGACGCAACTAGTATGTGTTACGTCTGTGAAGGTTGGAAGGTCTTAAAGAATTTGACTTTGGTACTTCCACTTTTATATTGCTGCTTACTGCATCACCTAGTGTCTACTGGAAGACACGAATGTAGGCGCTAGGTGATGTAGTGAGAGGTGTCCATATTAGTTGAGAGATATAATCCCAACAGTGTATTGTAAATAATTGAGTTGAATTTATTGAGGTCGCATGGTCTATTATTCAATATGATACCTTTATTAAGACTGGAATTGAATTTATATATTAAAAATGATTAAAGTTACGAGACATTATTTATTGAAGACATTTGCAAATTTAGAATATGCCTTTACCAAACTCATACACGCATATTTAAAGTTCACATTTGTTATTTCCAATGTGAGATTGATTATTACCAGATGCAACTTAATCAAAACGTTGAATTAGCAATTATTTTGAGATATCAGAATTGCAACAATAGTCGGTGGGTTTATTTGCAAGTCAAAGGATGAATATTAGATTACGATCTGTACAAAATCATTTTCAAAATGGATGACCAATTCTCTGCAGGTCATCTTGCGATAATAAGTTTATTTACAAATACCATATGCAGTTAATCTCTTTCAGTGGAAATTTGAAAATGAGCTAGAGAGCCTAACCAGAGGCAGAACTTTGTACATCTCTCTCTCTATATATATATATATATATCAGGACACATGTTAATTCTTAGCTTCTTTTTATTGATACATTTTTATAGGGTAAAAAGAAAATTAAATTAAACTAATAGAAGTTTTATCATTGTAACTCAACAGGCAATTAAGAACTAACCTTTAGAACAATAACATTTTGTTTCAGACCACTCACGAGTTTAGGGTTACATAAAAAGAATACTCTAAATGTAAACAAAGAAAATCCTAAATAAAAAAGAACGAATATTATAATGCGCAAATTCTTAGCTTCTTTTATTGTGATTTTAATCAGTCAAAAAAAAAGAAATAAACTTGTTATAGAATAAACGACTGATGGATTATTTCACCTAAAATAAGAACATGGTTTTGATTCTTAGCTTCTTTGTAAAAACGAATGCATTTTTTACTATATCTCAACAGGCAGTTAAGAATTGGATTTTTAAAAAATATAAGGTCTTATTTCTTAAAACTAAATATTTTACTATATTGAAATAAGTCAGTTAGACAGTCAACAATTTGAAAAACTGCACCAGTGTCAAGACAATATTTATGGGTTCAGAACAGTCCACCCATGCATTTGGGTGAGTCATTCCCTGAGTCCTGAAGGGCCCTCTGAGGCTCCATAAATCAGTGGTCTTTTCCGTACAGTTACGACTCGTCTGCCAATTTGACGGTAATTTCTATATACTACTGTTTCCCCATTTCTTCGAACCCTGGTATTTCTAATATCCATTTAGTCCGGTCATAAACCGGGTATATCTGCTAATAATAAATATATATGTGATATAATATATATTTCCTATGATTAATTTGTAAATCCTTTCAAAACTTAAATATTGGTAAAGCTGGAATGATTATCTACAATATCAGTATAATATATAATATATCCACTGCATTAATATTTTCGAAGTCTGTCTTTAATATTTGTGATAGCAAATAATACGAAAATAGTTCGTTTCTCATGTGGCTTGCGTATTTCTTTATGAGAAAATTAAAGAAAGGAATAATTTACAAATATAAGAAATAAACTTTACGGAAAATATATGGGAAAGATAACTTATATAGTGAGTAAAATAAAATAATGATTGAAAGAAAATGTATGAGAGAGAAAGACAGAACAGTAGAATGAAATAACAGATATGAAATATAGAGAGTGCAGTAGATATATATATATATATAGACAGAGGAGAGAGAGAGAGAGAGAGAGAGAGAGAGAGAGAGAGAGAGAGAGAGAGAGAGAAAGACTGAGTTGAGCGAGAGAGGGAAGAGACGCAAAGAGAGAAAATACAATAGAAAAAGCAGTTGAAAGAAGAGCAGAGAGGATAAATATATATATATATATATATATATATATATATATATATATATATATATATAAGAGAGAGAGAGAGAGAGAGAGAGAGAGAGAGACAGAGAGACGAGACAGAGACAACTAGGAAGATCATAGAGATAGAGAGCAAAAACATTTGAAAGAGAGAGATGCAATGAGAGAAGATATAGAAGAGAGAGAGAGAGAGAGAGAGAGAGAGAGAGAGAGAGAGAGAGAGTCAGACAATAGATAAAAGAAAGAGAAGGAGTGAGAGAGAGGGGAGAGAAAACGAAGGAGAGAGTGTAGTAGAGATATAAGGTAAATAAAAAGTGAGAGAAAATATTAAGGAACGTGTAAATAGATTTGTTATTCATGTTTAATTATTTTCTAAGAAAATTATTTGTGAACATATATAGCTGTCACATTTCTAATAACAAAATGGACTGTAGATTTTAGCGAAATATATACCTACTATTATAATGTGTCTTTCTCATATAATATTATGGAGGATATGTGCTTAATTGAAGTCATACCTAATTTTGAAAATCAATTAGTTAATAATTAATGAATTTTTAGGCGGGTATATATGTTCAAATGTAAGGCTAAATAAATCGAGAAAATGTCAATGCCTGAATGTACATTTCGATGGGATTGACATTTTCTCGATTTGTTTAGCCTTGCATTCGACATATATGCCCGCCTAAAAATTCATTAATTATTATCTAATTAATTTTAAAAATTAAGTATGACTTCAATTAAGCACATATCCTCCAAAATTGTCCAGCTAAAAGCCATATCAAATAAACACATTGTTTATTTACGTACTCTCATATATATATATATATATATATATATATATATATATATATATATATAAGTAAATATTTATGAGAGATTATATGAACCAGATTCTCTTGAAGGCATGTTTTTTTTAGAAATTACAAACAAACATTTAGCTTTTTATTCAGATTTTCGTTTTGTTGAAAGAAATGTCGCAAACTGACAATAGTCAGTGTTTGAATAGTCCGTGTACAGATACTTTCGACCATCTTCAGTTATTTTCGAGTAGGCGCTCCTATGCTGTAGAGTGCTGGATTGATTCTGTGTTCAAGGATTTTTTTAGGTGGGTATGACGTCATGTATAAACGTTTAGGCCATTGGTACTGGTTTGAGTGTAGATATAACAACCAAGGACAAAATGATTGTAATCCCTTGAGGCGTAGGAGTTGTATCTATAGATGCATTTTAAGACACGTTCCTTCAAATTCAAAGAAATTTGGTTTACTGTATGATGTTTATTCTTAAAGTATCGCGTCTAATACGTGTAATCGTTTCCCGCGATTAATGCTTTTAATATGTTTGTATTTTTAAATAGAATTTGACGAATATTTATTTGGGTAATCTGGTCTTCTATAATATGATTGTTGATGTGTACGAATACAATGTTAGGGATGCAATCTCTGAAAGGGCATAAAAATTTATATGCAACATTAGTTCTCGGTTGTAAAAATAAAAGTTGAATAAAAAGGTAAATACTAATCCAATTCGGATATAAGGGTTAAGTTAATACAGTTCTAAGTAACAATGATCTCTGGTTTCAAGAAGAATCCTGACCAAGAGGGATAATAACATCGAATACTTAACATAGCTTAACACGTGTACTCAGTCACGGTTAACGGAATGAGAACAATCTACCCCCGTGGATAGAATAAAGGGTTGGTTCGAAGTTCCGTGAAGGTTCCCGATTACGACAAAAACAGCTGAAGAAGGTCGGGAGGCACATTGGCCGAAACGTTATGAAGATAACAATAAACATGCGGACAAAATTCTAATAATCTAAATAATCCAAATTATCAAGCCTTATCTGAAAACTTCAGAGAAATAGTAACTAATCCTTATCTGTCCCTTTTAGTAACACACACACACACATATATATATCATATTCAGTAGAAAAGAGTTAATTCATTTGTTACACATAAAATAGGGCTTGCAAGAATATACTTGGCCTAAGGAGACACACGCGCTCCCACGAGCACTTTTAGCGACTCGAAGAGATGGCTTACTTTTGCAAAGAAATGCCAATCAACATATTATATATATATATATATATATATATATAGAATGCATTGATATAAACAGCCGTGAGCATCCCTTTATAGGACTCCGAACATTTAGAAGCCTTCTGAAGAAGATATTTTTCTTCCCGAAATATTAAGAAAACAAATAACAGGTAAATGAAAAACAACCAAATTATCTCATTTCTTTACATTCGCATTTTGATAACCTTCAAAACCAACCCCCTAAACAATATACACAGAATGCTACAAGCACACTATAAAACTCTCACACACACGCATATATATATATATATATATATATATATATATATATATATATACCTCTCAAAAACCAAGTCGAAACGTGAACATTGAAAATATATTGTATCGATTAAATTTTGTACCTGTCTTATTTATATAATTTTGTTTTAATATTTGTTGTTTATATCTTTTAGTATCCGACATTCCTTGAGTATTAATTCAGCGAGAAGAGTGGAGATGTTGTACAAACTTGGCCGTAATTTGGTGGTACTAGTTATATGGATAAGTGCACTCTCTATGCATCTTAAACGTCACTAATGGAGATGCGTTACTTTAGTTAATGTTATGGTTATAGGAATTTCTGTAGTGGATAATCGCATTGAGCGTGTAGTTTATTTTCGAATCCCTCTTATGTTCATCTATCCGTTTTCTTAAAATTTATGTGTTTTCTGATGTATTCTTTTCTTACGGGCTATTTCAGAAATTCCATCTTCTGATGTAGAATTCCTTCTTTTTGACTTTCTAAAAATATTTCTGAATATATTCTGGAGATATGTGTTTCTATAGTTACGTTAATCTATATCCTAAAATTCCAACTTTCCCGCTTTATTTTAACCAATCGTTTTTAGTGGCAAAAAGTGTCGTTTGTCTTCGATTTTTTGCGTCCATAATTGAAATTTATCATAACCAATACTTGAAATGTTACATCCCCAATTGCAATTTTGCAATTGATCATAACCATGGTGGTATCGTGGGCGCTCTGGGTTAGTGGTAATGATGCTTCGGAACCGAAGCCACGCTTGAACCCAGAGTCATCATCTGATGAAGGCTTTGTTGGATGCCGTGCTACTGTTTAAATAGCAGTCGTTGTATTAAGTTATACAGTTTTGACGTTCAATAGTGATTAAAACATGAAAATTCCCAAGGTGATGGAATCAACTGATTATTTCATTTGGGAAAATGTTTTGGGATTTATCTAAAATTGGCGATGCTCTATAATTTTAATTAAAAACACCCTAGATATGTCATATGATTGTCAAAAATCGTAAATGTCCTTGATAGGATAAGGGCTAAGATTGCGAGTGATGGATAGAGAAAAGAAAGACTGATAAATATAGCGGAGAATAGACTTCGTCAATAGATAGACAGATTAAATAATAGGGGGGATATTAAAAGATAGCGTATGAAAAGAAAGAAAGAAAAAAATGAAGAAAAAAGGGAAAGAAAGAAGGAGAGGAAGAAAAAAATGAATGAATGAAATAAGCAATGTAGGAATTAAGAAAGAAAAAGAAAGTAAAGAAGAAAATCAGAATATTAAATCTTGAAAGAATTAGAAGAAAGAAAGAAAGAAGAAAGGGTTAAAGAGATAAAGAAAGGAATAAAAAATAAAGAAAAAATGGAAAAACGGAAAAAGAAATTGAAAATATCTAAATAATGTTAGTAATAAGAATCATTTGTGTGTGTTCTCAAGATGCTGTTGCCAATTTTGACTTTTTATTTTGCATGCTTTTCATATGAAGTGATAAGGATAGTATAGTATTTTTTCACGCTCAGAATTGCGGAGACATGGAATAAACTGCCCGCGTAGGCTGCCGAAGCACTGAATCTTTCAAAGCCTCCATGCTTCCTGTAGTCTGCCGACACTATACCTGATGCCACTCTCCACGTACATATGCACACACGCGCACAAATACATGCATATTACTACTGTAAACTGTTCATGTTCCTGACACTAATACATCATTCTGTGTACTTGACATGAGACTTTGATGAGTTGTGGCGCACCTGAGCACTGTACACAATAAATTTAATTATTATATTATAGAGTTTTTAATTTTTCCTCACAGCAAAACAAATAATAAAATTTGGATTAGTGATAGTATTTTATCTTATACTATTATTATTGTCAAGGGAAAGAAATATAAAAATACAGTAAAAATCCGACATTATACTAAAAAAACCTCACATGCTTATCTCCCTTTTACATATAGATATCCTTTTTGTGAAATAAAATTATTTTTGAAGAAGCTATCCTATTAATAACACATACCAATTGTATTTGCCACATTGTTATATTTTCTTTTCTGAATTATATATATATATATATATATATATATATATATATATAAACTTTTAAAGCTAGACCATTAAATACAATAAACCAGCTACCCGAGCTTACTGCATTAGCAGTAGAAAAGAATATATACATTATATGTGCATAGAGAACTAGAACTAAAGTACAATAAATCCGGTAATGGATGGACATTCGTGTCGGAATCTGCATAAAAAATCTATCAATGCCTTATTTTAGTGATTTCAGTTCTCCACTTCTAAACTGAAATCACTAAAATAAATATGAGAAAATCCAACTAAGAACGACGTGTGCTACATTTAATGGCAACCCATGCATAAATATCATCTCATGCTACAGTCATACTAATGAAAGTGATGAAACAAACATTACTACCTTCTATGATCTATCATTCCTTGTCTGACACATTCCCAAACACAACGTTTTGATTGTCGCTGAAGACATGCATGCTAATATAAGCAAAGACGAAAATAATAATTCTGTTTACATAAATCTCCAAACAGAAATGGGTTTCTCTATATGCCTGGATGCCTAATTACTGAATATTAAAAAAGAATGGAAACACTTGCACTTACACCTACTCAAATAACTCTACAGCACAGATCGATTATATATTTATAAACAAAAGTGGATAGGCTGTGAGGTATACACATATTTTCAAGGAGTACCTACCAATCACAGAATCGCCTCAGAAAAGATTTTCTTGAGTCTATACAGAAATAAGAAGCTAACAGATACGAATATGAACACTTTGTTACCGCCAAACTAGAAGCAGCAGCTGTGTGCATGCCAACCAAACCAAGAGTCAAAATCAGTTAGGGAAAAACGAGATAGCATGCAAAACGTATATTTACTTAATAAAAGAAACCCAACAAAACCAATGGAGAGAAATTTAAGAGAGTTCAGGAATAACTAAAAAAAATAACAGCAAAAAGAACTAGAATACATCCACGCTCAAATAAATAAAATCATAAATTCTCTAGAATATAAAGATCTCAATTAGTATGGAAGGCAGTAAATGAAGTTAGCGGAAGAAAAAGCACATCGATTTAGAAACAAAAAACTTCCAGCCAAGATAAAAAAAAAAAATACTTCAGAAATGCAAAGAACATTTTAAGAAACTGATTGTGAACTCTCTTGAAAGCACAGATAAACATACTGATAAGGACAATAGGCTATTCCGCGGAATTTACTTAACTACTTTTACTTCATGGATTATGCAATGCCTTGTATAACCAAAAGGCGATAGAGAAATAGATGAAAGCCTGAATACTCACCTTTCTGAAGAAAGGCCCCCTCGGAATCCTTAAGAACTATAGATTTATAAACTCTTACTGTAGTTGGTAAGGTTTATAATGCCTAGGCTTTTTTGTCGAACTTGGGAACCTTCTTGATGAACTAGAACACACGACGTATCGGATACATGGATTGAGTTTATACAGTTGTAAGTGACTATTATCTGGAAGTTGCAGGTTCAACCCCGACTACAAGTGAAAATAACAGAATACTTAAAATAGCTTAGCACTTGTACCTGGTCAAGATTAAAGGAATGAGAATAATCTACCCCAATGGATTAAATAAAGGGTTCGGTTTGAAGTTCCATGAAGGCTAACAATTCCAACATGAAGGCTCCCGAGTTCGACAAGAAATACCCGAAGAAGATTAGAAGGAACATTGATCGAAACGTTGGGTATATAACAATAGAGATAACAACACGCCGAAAAATCTAAATAGTACAAAATTGTATTCATTTGATATTTTTCTTAAAAATAATATCTCTTTTCATGTCCTTACTTGTTAGAGTGTTGGGTTGTACAAACAATAGGAATATTATTAATCGTTAATTAGTTAAGTTATTTTTAATATCATTTAACTTTTTTATTTTATTTAAGAAATTAAACTGCAAACAAGAATTGTCGAGAGAGAAATAGATTTGTGCTTTTTGTTTT
This sequence comes from Doryteuthis pealeii, assembly GCA_023376005.1. Taxonomy (NCBI): domain Eukaryota; kingdom Metazoa; phylum Mollusca; class Cephalopoda; order Myopsida; family Loliginidae; genus Doryteuthis; species Doryteuthis pealeii. The sequence goes on from CM042152.1 coordinate 105,543,717, forward strand.
TTCTAAGTTCCTTATACCAATAAAAAGATCTTAATGTCAAGGGGACTATTTTGAATAAAATTAAAGTTTCATTCATTGTTCACTTCTACCTTGGCAAATAAGCTCCAGTTTCGATACTTTTTAACACACCTCGTCTCTCTATCTAATTATCTATCCTCTCTCCCTCTCTCATATATATATTAATATATATATATATATATATATATATATATATATATATACTGGTATCATTTTATGAAATTCGAATATATTGGTCTCAAAACAGAGTTTATTATGGCCTGTTTAATTTATATAACTTTTAGATTTTAAGAACTCTACTAACAGAACTGTAATTCGCATGGCCAAGAAGACTTTAAACTTCTAACAGTAAATTGTCACAATTGGTTTTTTCCTTTTTTTTTTTAGTGATGTTTGCCTTCTACACGGAAATTGTGGAGGATTTTGTTTCAAGATTTATTATTGACGTCAGTGAGAATTTTAGCATAAATTATTCTATTAGTATGAACGGTTGCTGTTTTCTCCATTTCATAGATTAATCTTACCACACTCGTTTGTAACATATATTCGCAAGTATGTGGCATCTAGCGAGGATCGAACCCGCTATTCAGTTGTAATAGATCTACGAGACTTGCTTGCTAGCCATTACACCATGATGGGACGCCCGACAACTAGAAATATACGTATTTGCATATTATTAAATAGCAAACAAGGGCAATTGGGCTAGAAATCAGACCACGTCAAAATCCATTTGTTGAATGATCAACGAACAAATGAGAAAATTGAATCAAATACAGTGATTGGCTTCACATCTAAATAACGGCAATTGTCAGTTTTAGAGAATTGCTTATGCAAGCGTATGGTGGTCATCTTAATCTCCAAATCTGAATTTATCCAGACAACCACAAATTTATGTTATAGATCTTTAAGATAATATAGCAGCTATAAAATGTATTACTCTGTAACCAACAAAATTCACACACACACAACACGCACACCAACACAATATATAGTTATGTGTGTGTGTGTGTATGTGAGAAAAGTACTGATGAACAGACGATTAAAGGAAGAATTAAAACCACCCAGATTACAATACTACAAAATCAGCTAGGATATTTAGAAGAATTCCAGAGAACTGACGAGGCTTGCTGCCCTCAGACTCCGGCTTAACCATCAGTTATAACTGATGTGAAAAACCTTAATAATAATAATAATAATAACAATAACAATAATAATAATAATAATAAAATATAAACCACCTCATGTATATGGATGATATTAATATATTTGCAAAGAAGAAAAAATAACTAGAATCCTGATACAAACTATAAGAATATACAGTTAGGATATAAGAATAGAATTTGGGGATTGAAAAATGTGCCATGCTGATAACGAAAAAGGAGAAAATATAAACGACGCAAGGAATAGAACTAGAACAAACAGAAAAAAAACATGAGAACATTTAGGGGAAAAGAAAATTACAAGTATGATATATTAAAAAGGCGGACACCATTAAACAGAGATGAAAGAAAAGTAAGACACTTATACACTCAAAAGAACAATCTTCTTGAAACCAAACTCTGCAGCAGAAATTTCATCAGTGGAATAATACCTAGTAGTCCCTGTTCTAAGATATTTTTGGACCATTCTTAGAATCAACAAGAGTGGAACTCAGACAAATGGACCAACGGACAAGAAAATTGATGACGAGGCCTTACACTCGAAAGATGAACAAAACAGACTATATGACAAGAAAAGAAAAAGGAATAGGCTCGTCAGCAACAAAGATGGCAATATATGAATGGATATACATACTGTATGGATATACTTCAAAGCGACAAACTCATAAAATTAACACATCAGATGACATGATTGAAAAGGAGAAAACTAAGAGATAACCTGCATCTCGAATAATAAAAGCAAAAATAATGCCATGAATACCAATCATATCACAGCAAAAATAGATAAGGACGCAAGAGAATAGCCAGTGTAGCTTATTTGGAGAAATGGATTAAAACGTTAATCACGTAATAAGTGAATGCGTGAACTGGCACAGAAAGAATACAAAACTCGTGACGACTGGGTGGAAAAGGTGAATCCATAGGAAATGTGCAAGAATGTAAATTTAACCATACTAACAAATAACACCAAACCAAATTCGGTCTAATTTAAATTTTAAATAAGTTCCACAGATCCATTATTACTAAATCTTGAGTTGAATCCTCGTGGATGCCCTATTTTAAATCCCCATGTAAAAAAAAAAATAAGACTTTTTGGCATTGATCCAGCTACTCTGAAAAGAAATGTTAATGTCTACTATCTAAATATTAAATGAAAAAAAAATCAAATGTTATTTTTATCATTTAAATTTTATTTTTTAATTATCTTGAAATATAAATCGAATCTCTCTATTACTTTTGTTCAAAAACCAAGCTCTTAGTGATATTTCATTTGCCATATTATTTACTTTGTCGTTAATTGTTTTCATTTCGAAAGGTTTCCTTGGAAACAATTTAAACTTCTCTGGGATTGAGATACAAACGGATCATTCCAATTCCAAACATAGATCGCCGGAAACTTATGTTTAACTGTAGAAACATAACTTGTCATTTGATTGCTGTTCCAGCGATATTCACAGCGTGAAAAAAAAAAACCTTAAAAAGATAGACAAATACTCATTGGATTTTTGACAGAGAGCTGAAAGAAACTGTGGACAATGTTAAAGATATTGATGATACGAATTGACGTCTGTGCATTTGGAAGAGTCCAAAGGATTGGAAAAGCGACTGAAAGAATTGGAAATCAGGGGAAGAACGAAACCATACAGACACTGCATTGTTAAAAATCGACTAGAATACTCAGAAAGATGATTAGACTTGCTGACAAACTAGACACCTGTTAAAAAAAACTACACAGCAACCCAACGCTGGTGTTAAAAATCACAAGGAGTGAATAAATAATAAAATAATAATAATAATAATATAATAAATAATATAATAAAATAAACTAAGCCTCCCCCATTAATAGAATATGGCTGACCAATTCTTAAAAATGGACAATAGAAGTAACTCAAAATAGATTAGACCATAAAGACAAGAAGATTTAACGACAATGCGCAAGGCATTGGCAACTCCGAGAAAAAATGATAGAACAGGATATATATATTAAGAAAGGAATGGAAAGAGGTCTCCGCGGCAACTATTGAGTATTGTATAGTGTCCCTACAATCTACACATTCGAAGAGAATACACAAGACCTAGAAAAACACTAAATTACGGACGGCAGCCAATAAAAGATTCTGCAGCATGCAGACAAAACAGAAAAAAACAACGAAAACATAAACGAATGAGAAAAAAAAAAAAAAACAAAAAAACAACAATTATATGGATACTTTCCACACGCGAACAAAGATTTCTGAGATTGCACTAAAAGACCTGGATATGGTTTAAGAAAAGCAACCTCAAGAGAGAACTGGATGCGCTCTATTGCAGTATAAAAAAACAATTGCATAAAAAAAAGTATCAAAAGGCAAAATGACAAGACACAACAGAATGCATGTAAGATGTGTGGCGACAGAATGGACAAACCATGCATTGGGCGAATGCCAGCAAAACTTGCACTAAAAAACGAAAATACAAGGCTGGCATGACTGTTGAAAAGGTAATGCTAACTGGCATGTGCAAGAAAATTAAATTGTGACCATTCAACAATGGTATAGTGCATAAAGCCAGAATCTGTTATTGAGAATTACACAAACTTATTCGGGAAACTTTGAGAATAAATACAAGGTCAACAGTTAATCTTCCCAGCCAGAAGACCCGATTCTATGTATTGATTACAAGAAAAAAAGAGAACTTGTTCACTGGTAAGTTTTACAGTCCCAGCATATTACAGGGTGAAAATAGAAAGAAAACAATGAGAAAGAACAAATACCAGCACCTTGCTAGGAATTTAAAAGAAAAAATGGTGAATATGAGGGTGAAAGTGATTACTAAATTGTAGTTGGTGCATTTGGAAGGACCCCAATTTAGAAGTATTGAAAAATCAGAAGGAAGAAAAAAAACTAATTTAATTCCAGAATACTCAAAGAAGTCCCGACGACATGAGGAGAGCTCTGTCACAGACTCCAGTTAAAGACCATCAATTCTGATTTTTCTCACAAGGAATGATAAATAATAAATAATATAATAATTA